>OY856410.1:1015594334-1016194334 GCA_963693085.1 Alisma plantago-aquatica
ATCCACTGAATGGCAACAGAACCCCCTAGGCAAACTTGTTGTAGAGTGATATAATTCAAAACTTACAAAGGGAGTCAAGAAAGGTATCTAGTTCCTACAAAATATCAGAAAACCCTAAGTAGATTGAAACTAAGATATTCTAGTGAAAATTAGGCTATATGCATGTTAAATTAGACTAATAATGCGACTAAAAGTGGGATGAATATGCATTCATCAAAATACCCTGAACTTAAGCATTACTCGTCTTCAACTAATACAAAATCTGAAATAATCACCAAGTTAATACTTTCAGCCCATGTGATTTCCTCATCATCTTATCATGTTGTTTTCCTTACCAAATGTTATGGTCAATCTGCCTAACTTACAGAGATCACCTTACAAATATTTCTTTATCTCTGGTCTTGATTTCATTTCCCAACGACACTTCCTCATCACTATCCCAACATCAAGCATATCAATGATTTTCATGAGAGTTTAGAGAGACCCACATAACAACAAGTATGCACTTGATCAAAAACTAGTGTAAGTCAAGAGAATGGTAAAAAATTTGATGCATTCATTGTACCCATAGGTAGAAAAAGGAAGTGAATGGAGGTGTGGAAGGAAGCAATCTTTCCTTTATTTGAACCGAGATCATTTTATTTTTTATTTGCAGTTACATTGACAACATGTTTTGGTGTGCTCTTTGGCATCCTTTCTTGGTGGTACACCCCTATTAAATTTATGAGGGGCATGGAAGAAGCGATAGGGGGGAAGCAGATGAGGGTTTGACACATTTTTATGGCTTTTATTTTCTTTTGTACAGAGTGGAAGGTAAGAAGATGGAGGAAGTAGTGTAGAAGAGAGTTTAGATCATCATGCAACTTGATTTACAATTCAGTGCACCGGGTTGTTCTCCTTATCCCACAATGCTCAAATAATGACTTAAAGAGGGTACAAATGGAAATTTCATGCAATTGTTTCATTATCGAGTAGGAAGGAAAATGTGTTTGACCCCTCTTAGTTCCTTTAGAGCTTGCCATCTTTTCTAAGGAAACACAATTTTTAGATTCATAAACCAGAAAGGATAACTTCTTGTCATTGGTTAGTTTCATAAATTGGTCCTTTTAAGGCATTGCTTCAATTAAGGGGAGATATTGATAAAATATGCATGATTCTAAGCTGACTAGGAAATGGCTTTATTTACTCTAAAAAAGTTTTTTTTTAAATTGAGCTAAAAGTGATGCATGATAAATTCAATGATAAGATCATAAGTTATAAGAAGATAGATGTGGGTAGAAAGTAGAATACGTACCACACACCCTCCACCCCGAACTTAAATATTTTTCTTATCCATGAGCAAACACTAAATCTGAGATGGAGGGGAAAGACTAATTTGTTGGTTGGGTCATGTGTTTTGGTTGCTCTCCCTTCATCCAGAGTCATTTACCTAAAATCAAAATTGTTAGAACTAGTGATCTTGTCATGAGATGCACTAAATAACTAAATGCAATATGAACTAAGATGTGAAAACAATTGGAAATGAAAGTAACGCTCAGGTTGCCTCTCAATAAGTGCCTTTCCTTTATGTCTATGGCCCTACACCTGAAAGATTAGTCATGATATGTTGGAGGGGGAAGTGAGAGGGGTTCATTACCCTACATATCCATGATAGTGAGATAATGTTTGAGTCATTTGCCATTGACTGTGAATTCCCCAATCTTCTCACTCCGTATTATAGCATCTCCATGAGGAGAGATGTGCTTGATGATGAATGGACCCGACCATTGAGTCTTGAGCTTTCTTGGGAAGAGGTGGAGATGAGAGTTGTGTCTTCGACTGGAAGATCCTTCCTCTTCAAGTGTCCATCATGCCACATCTTTGTACGCTTCTTATAGATGCGTGCATTTTCATATGTAGTTTGTCATAACTCTTTGAGCTCTTGAAGTTGAAGTACTCAGTTCTCTTTTATTGCATGAAGGTCAAAGTTGAGTTTCGTGATGTCCCATGGATCTTTGTGTTCAAGATCCATTGGTAGATGACATGACTTCCCATATATGAGGCAAAAGGGTGTGGTTTAGAGATGATTCTTGTAGGCAGTTCTGTATGCCCATACAACATCATTTAGCTTGTTATCTTGGTCTTTCCTTGTCCTGCTAACTGGCTTCTCCAAGATAGCCTTGATTTGTCAATTGGAAACCTCCACTTGGCCACTCGTTTGGGGGTGGTATGGAGTAGCTACCTGGTGGGAGACATTATAACTACAGAGGAGTTCTTCAAAGTTGCACTCAAGGAAGTGTGATCCCCCATCAGAAATGACAGTATGAGGAGCTCCAAAGTGTGGGAAGTTGATGTCCTTGGACATCTTGATGACTGGCTTGGAGTCACAAAGGCTTTGTCGGTATGGCTTTGACCCACTTAGAAACAAAATCAACAACAACTAGAATATACAAGAAGACATAAGAAGAGGGGAAGGGGCCCATGTATTCCACGCCCCATACAGAAAAGATCTCCACTTCCTGCCCAACATTGAGGGGCATCTCATCCCTCTTGGAGATATTATTTGATCTCTGGCATTGATCACAAGACTTGACATATCAGTGAGCATCCTTGAAGATTGAGGGCCAGAAGAAACCATATTGGATCACTTTGAATGTGGTTTTCTTTAAGCTCATGTGCCCCCTAGTTGGGCCTCCAGAATGAGATGAGCTTCTTCTTTAGATATACATTGGCGTGAGAGACCACCAGAGCATAATTGAAAGAGACAGAGTTTGTCCCAATAATAGTGATGAATTTCTAACATGAATTTCTTTTTATCATTTCCTATGCATTCTGGATGAAGGACTCTTGCATCTAGATAGTTGACAAAATCTGCATACCACAATGTGAATGTAAATATCTTCAGCAAGTGGTCATTAGGTAAGGAGTCTATTGATAGGGGCTTCGTTGGAATCTTGAATATGCAATCGATTGAGGTAATCAACAACCACATTGTCCGTCCCCTTCTTGTCCTCGATCTTAAAGTCAAACTCTTATAGCAATAAGATCCACCTGATCAATCTGGGCTTTGCATCTTTCTTTGTCATCAAGTACCTAATAACATCTTGATCAATATATACAATCACTTACAAACCTATTAGGTAGGAGCAAACGTTTTTGAAGGAAAAGACAATGGAAAGAAGCTCCTTCTCTGTAGTTGCATAGCTTCTCTCGGTGTCATCCAGTGTCTTGCTTGCATAGTAGATGGTGTGATGCTTTTTTTCAACACATTTCCCCAGTATTGTTCCTACGACGTAATCACTCACATCTTACGTGATCTCAAAGGGGAGAGACCAATCTAGGGCATGAAGGATGGGAGTTGAGATGAGGGGTTCCTTCAAAGTGTTGAAGCTCTTCAAAAGTTCAAGTCCATTTCCTTATGAAGAAGGTTTATCCAAGGCTTTGTGATATTAAAGTCATGAATAAACCTTTTGTAGAACCTAACATGTCCTAAGAATTCTCAAACTTCTTTGGCAGTGGTTGGAGGTATCTTCTTTATTACTTCAATCTTTTACTTTAACAACCTCAATGCATATGGAGCTGACACAATGCCCTAGAACAATGCCCTCCTTCACCATGAAGTGGCTTTTTTTCCCAATTAAGCACAATATGTGCTTCTTCATAGCATTCTAAGACCAAGAAAAGGTGGTATAGGCATGATTCAAAAGAATCTCCATAGACTGAGAAATCATCCATAAAAATCTCCATTATAGTTTCACTAAGGCTGGAGAAGATGGAAACCATGCAACGCTGGAGAGTGGTTGGTGTGTTGCATAATCTGAAGGGCATCTAACAAAAATCATATGTGCTAAAGGGACAAGTGAATGTCATGTTGTTTTGATCACTTGCATGAATGGGAATCTGGTAGAAGCCAGAGTACCCATCCAGGTAATAAAAGAACTCTTGGTGAGCAATCCTCTCTAGGACTTGATCAAGAAAAGGAAGTGGGAAGTGGTCCTTTCTGGTTGCTTTATTGAGCTTTCACTAGTCTATGCACATGTGCCATCCGATCATCGTGTGTATTGGAATAAGCTCACTCTTTTCATTCAAAACAATTGCACTGCCACCCTTATTTGGCACAACATGCATAGGAATCACCCAAGGTGATTTCAAGATGGGGTAGATGATCCCAGAAGTCAAAATTTTGATCGTCTCCTTTCTAAAAACCTCCTTCATAGTCAGATTTATCTTGCATTGAGGATTGATAGAGGTCTTGTAGTTGTCAGCCATATTGACTATGTGCATGCAGAGGGATGGCTTGCCCATGTTAGGTTAGTCATTTTATAACCTGGTGCCTCTGTATTTTCTTCAGTTCAGTCAATATCTTGTCTTCTTGGGCTGTTGTGAGATCTGCATTGATGATGACTAGGAAGACTTCCTTCTCATCTAGGAAAACATATTTGAGTCCCTCATGTAGAGGCTTCATCTTTGGTGCAGTGGGTTCTTTGTCTTCTTCTTCAATGATGGAGGCAGATTTGAGACCTTTGAACTTGGCCTCGGGATCTTCTACAATAAAGTTTAGGAGAAAGAGAAATTTTTTCACCTATTTATCATTCAATTCATGAGCATTGGCATTGATGAGTGTGGTCTCTAAAGGGTCTATAGAAGTATGATCCTCCTGTTGTAGTTGTGCCATTTTGTCAACACAATCAATCAAATAGAATTGCTCTTGAAAGGAAGGACCCTTGATACTTTCAAAGACCTCGAAGTCCATAGTATCTATCCCAAGCCTTAATGTCAAGATTCCTAATTCAACTCAATGAATGCTCAAGCGGTTGCAAGGAAAGGATGGCCAAATATGAGAGGTTAGTGTTGGTCTTCCTCGATGTCCATGATGATAAAGTCACATGGGAAATATGATTTGGGCCCTACATGAATTGGGATATCTTCTATGATACCAATGGGGGTAGTCATAGAAGAGTCAGAAAACTGAATCACGATGTCAGTAGGAAGGATGTCTGTTGTGAAGCCTAGTCATTTATACAAGCTATAGGTCATGATAGACATGCTTGCCCCAAGATTGGCTACAGCCTTTCGACAATGAGTGTCTTCAACAAAACAAGAGATACCAAAAGATCTAGGATCTTTTAATTTCTTTGGCATCTTGCTTAGAACGATGTTTGATGTTGACTATGCTAGCTTCATGGTCTCAACCTCCTTTGTTACATACTTGTGAGTAGGGAATGTCTTTAGGAACTTGATCCATGAAGACATTTTTGCAAGAGCATCAAGGAAATGGAAGTCAATCTGTAGCTTCTTCATCAATTCCTTGAACTTTGTCAATCTAGAGTCTAGTCGTGTTTGAGCTAGACATCTCTTATGTGGAACTCGAGGTTTGTAGAAGGGCACCACATGCATGGTAAGAGAGGTTGGTTCAGCTTCTGGTGCCTTTTTGACATTGGACATGTTGTCTGGTGATGGAGATTCTACCACTGGTCCTATTGGGATAACTACTGGTACATTCATTGGAGTGACTTCTTCATCTTCATCATCTTCAAGAATCAACCTATTATTGTTGATGACTAGGGATGGAGGTTCTGGTAATATGCAAATAGAGAGTGTACTCACTGCTTTTAGTTGTTCTTCTTGGTGCTTGGGGTTGCCTTTCGGTTGGCTTGCTAATGAGGCAGTTGACGGACGAATTGCGGCAACAATTTGTGCAAGCTGAGCCTTGATGGATTTTTGTAGGCTTGTTGGTTTTCTAGCATTTTCTCAATAGTGTCCAGACAGCTTTGTTCACTAGGGGTAGGTCTATTCTGTTGACTACCTTGCCCCATGAGAAGTTTCCCTACTGATTGTATTGTTGCTGCCCCTGATTGTAGTTATTATCGTGGTTGAGATTGTTTTGAAACTGACCAAGATTGTAGTTATTCTGGCGGTAGTTTTGATTCTTTTGGAAGCTAGGAGGACTCCAAACTCGGTTCTGACTGGATCCCTGTTGGGTAGGTTGTATGTTTGTTACTCCCTCTAGATTCCCATATTGGAACCCTGGGATGATTTCTTGTCCTATTGGGGTTGTAGTACCCCTGCCTTGGAATGGAGTTGACAACATTAGCTTCTTTAATGACTAGAGTGTTGTCAAACAGAGGTTGGATCATGTTCATAGTGGCCTGGTAGAGATGGTTACACTACATGATCGTGTGGCCTTCTACACTACATACTTGGAAGGCTTCTAGGGTTGCCTTAGGTTGGAAAGAGGATTGACCTCTTTGCCCAATGTTTAGGAGGTTGTACTCGATATTGTCTAACTTGAGGGTGAGCATCTTTATAGATTCAACAATGGCCTTTGGTTCATATTGATCTCCAGCCATTGCCACCTTGAGAATACCTCCTTTATAGGATTACCCTTAATTAGCTTTGTTCTCAGCTCCCCTATTGATGACCTTCCAAGCATCATCAAAGCTTTGACACATGAAGTTTCCACTAGAAGTGGCATCAAGGAACTTATTGATATCATCATCAACTTCCCTATAGAAATGTTTGAGAAGTTGTGAAGAGGGATGCAATGGTGAGGGCATTTTTGTAGCAACTCCCTAAATTGTTACCATGCTTCAAAGAGAGTCTCATATGGATCTTTCTTGAACCCAGTGATTTCCCCTCTAAGCTGATAAGTGAGTGAAGGTGGAAAGAACTTCTCAAGAATTGGTTCTAAGTTTCTCCCAAGTCCTGATGTTGTTGTCGTCTAGGGAGTTGTACCGCACCCTAGCCTTGTTGGTGAGGAAGTAATAGAAGAGTCTTAGGTTCATTGCCTCTTCTAGAATGCTAGCTTGCTTACTAATTCCACATAGGTCTATGAACTTATGTAAATGATTGTGGGGGTCTTCACTGACGTGTTCTGCAAAGCTGCTATTTTGCATCATCGTCACCCAATTGGTCTTGATCTCAAAGTTCTTATCCTGGATGGCAGGTTGGACAATGGGTTTGCATATATGTACATCCTTTAGGATATAGAATTCTCTTTGTTCTCTCTGTCGCTCTGCTTCTGTGGCTTCTTGTTGCTCGGATTGTGCAGTTGCTCTGACTTCATCCATGAGCTTCTCTCTTTGTAGATTCAGGGCTTCTTGCACCTTGCGGTTGACCTCCTCATCATTCATCTTGTCTCTTTGTTCATGAAGGATCCTGTGATACTTTCTTTCAATTTCAGGGTCAATAGGTGCAATAGAATCGACGCTAGAGGAGCGTCACATCCATAAGAGTTGTCACTTGAATAATGAGAGATACCGAGTTCATATGGTTTGAAGAAAATGTTTATTCAACATGATGTGGAATAGTATCAATTGAAAAAGATAATTCCTAACTAATCCAAGTTGGTTACAAAGATCATAAATTTTTTTGTTGTCCTAGACAATTGTGCCAAAATTTGACATAAAAATTATTGCACTACAAATTCACGAGGAATGGAATTACTAGTATTTGCCAAAACTAATGTGCAATAATGCCTCCCACAAGCAGACAGACTTATTGCAGTACAATTGAGGATCACATCCTAAAGGAAAACATTTTTAAGAATTATCTAATTAAAGTAACTTGTTAAGAACTAGTATTTATCACAAAAGTGAGATTGGTTTGTCTAACTAAGGTTGCAAGAATGAAAAGAGCTAGATTACGGTTCTAGTTATCAATAGATGGAAACACTAGGGTGGAATTGGATTTCACCACCACTATCTGAAATACAAACAAGTATGATGAATAATTGGAGTTATGCAAGTTTCCCCTTTTGGACTAGAAATTGCATGAGTAGATATCATTGTTAAATCGATGTCTTGGTACTTACAGATCATATATCCCCTACTCTGAAGACTTCCCTCCAGAAGTTCTCATCAGCACACCAACCAAAGCTAATCAGTATTCAAATCTTAAATGTTGAAGTTCTCACGGTATAAGATTATAACAAATCACATAAAGCGGGTGACCAATCCACAAAACATGCATAAACGATTAGCTATGAATTAAATAAGTTCATACAATCATTGGAATATGAATGGAATTGTAAGAAATGGGTAGTGGGGCTAATCCACACACCCCAGCCAAAGGACTATTCCATTGACATGGCGAGATTAATATCACTCATAGAGGAAGAGGACACCATCATGCTTATGATGGTAGCAGAAGTGGCTCGGCGTGGTGTGCGATAGTAGTCTTTCTTCCTTTTCTCGCTTCCAGGTACTAACACTGGCTTGTAGTTGAAGTAGGTGGATGGACAATGACTCAAAGAAGATATCGCTCACCCAAAGAGGGAGGTTGATGGCCTAGTGTTGTTGAAGGTTGATGGCCTGGAGTTGCTAAAGTTTAATGGATGTCTCCAAGCCTGTAGGTTGATGGCCAAGCTAGGTGATAGAACTAGCTTGGTCGATGGGCCTGGACATCACTCTGATCTTGGCTTCAGTCTTTCGACATGTTCTGTTTCTAGAATATGAGATGAATTGAAGAGCTACACTGGGGGCCTATTTGTAATGGTGTGCTCGTCAACCACTTTTTCTCTCCATAAATGTTGATCATGGGCTATCGATCGATGGGTCTTGACTCTTGGGCTTCAAGCCATCAGTCTTGGAGGTAGATGGGTCATCAATCTTGAGGATCAGCAAGGTTGTCAGTCGATGGTTGATGATGTTGGTTGTTGATGGGAGTGTCGGCAGTAGTTGGTCGATGAGCTGATTTCTCATCAGCTACAGGCTGATGGTAGAGGCAGGTCAATGGGTCATCAACCTTGATCATCGATGGGCTTGAATATTGAGCTCCTGGATGTTGAGCATATGTGTATCCGACAGGAGGGTTGACAGGTCATCGACATAATGGTTGATGGAGCTGTTGATCATTGAGGTCGATGGCTGATTTTTTATGACAATTTGAAGGCCGATTTGCAGGTTGATCGATGGGTTGATTTTTCCCTTGGCTACAAAAATTGTTCATCAATCTGCCTTTTGGAAGTGCTCAATTTTTTTTGGTTTGGGGTGCTGCCCCACACCCCGCGAGAGGCATCCTCCTTTCGACTCCCGCACACTGAAGGGTAGCGGGACCCCCTAGGCAAACTTGTTGTAGAATGATATAATTCAAAACCTACAAAGGGATTTTAGAAAAGTATCAAATTCCTATAAGGCATCATATAGATTGAAACTAAGATATTCTAGTGAAAACTAGGCTATATGAATGCTAAATTAGACTAATAATGCATCTAAAAATTGATGAATATGCATTCATCAGTAGCACCCTTACATGCACAAACAAATATCTTCCACTGTCAAGGTTGTGATACCATTCTTATAGTAGACATAACCAACAAAAAAAAAGATTGTTTCATTTGGTCTCTAATAAAGAAAGATAACATCAAAGTTTCATGGTGTGAACTCTCTAATTTTGTTGTTCTAGATCCAATTCACCATATATATATATATATATATATATATATATATATATATATATATATATATATATATATATATATATATATACATATACATATATATACATATACACACACAGATATATATATATATATATATATATATATATATATATATATGGGATGGGAGTCAATACATGAGAGGGAGAAGGGAGACAAAGTAGTGAACCATGAGGTTTTGATGAACAACCTTCAACTTAAGCATCAAGGTTGTAAGCCTATATCATTGACAAGGGGGTTCTAAAGAACACTCTTTTAGGTGGTGCATCAATTTTTGACGCCTCTACATCTTGTTTAGATCCTCATCATGATCACTTGATACATCAAAGGAGATATTTCTCCTTAGGTTTCCACTGACCTTGAGAGGGGGATGGAGTGAAAGATTTCCAACTAATGGGTTTTGAAGGATACTTGTCTAGCCAATGTGTTGGATTTCAATGCTAGTGTGTCTTGTTAAGCTCCTCCTTAATGGTAAATGGAGATAATGAAGGAGATTTTTGACTTTCTTTCTTGTTGAAGTTGGGAGGGGACAAATTTAACATCATTTTGTAATGTCTCCTCATCGTCATTTCATATAACTACATAAATCATCCTCTTTTTCTCCATACATGTCATGGTTGTTATTCTTGTTGTTGGTGAGCTTAATGTATGAGAGAAATATAGCTTCTTGCGATTGTTATTTCTATTGCTCCACACTAGATTTGTGCTACCACCTTTGACCTATTATTCTAAACAATGTCAGATTGAAATTTATGTTGAAGATGTTAGTGGAAGAGATCAAGCCTCACTACCGGATTGAGTTTCTCCATTAATGAGATAGTTTGTCATGGGATGTTGCACCATTGATAACAACATTCTTGTATAGGATATTATACAGTCATGTGTACTCGAGCAGGGAATAAAGAGATGATGGTGATTAAACATGACCCATCAAAAGCTTACAACTGCATCAATTGGATTTTCATGCACGACACCCTCTAGAGAACACCACTTCTGAAGAAGATGGCCGCATTCATAATGAACATAATATCTTGAGGTGACATTGATAATACTTGAGAAGGAGGTACCATGCAATCATTAAAAGTGTCGAGAGGAGTTAGACAGGGTGACATGTTGTTCCCCTACATCTTTGTTCCATGCCTTGATCGACCGAGCCATGATATTACAAAGAAAGAATTCACTGATTGTTGGCACACATTCATAGCTAAGAGGAATAGGTCAAAAACTTCCAGTGTCTTCTTTGCAGATAGTTTGATCTCATTTGAGGAAGCTCAAATAGTATAAGAAAGAACCATGATGTGATTCCTATAGAAATTTGAACATAAATCTGGAAAAACTTTGGTAAAAAAGAAATTGGCATTATTATTTTCCAAGAAAACAAGGGGCAATATCAGGCAATCTATCACTAGAAGAGATGGGATCTAGAAAATTAATGACCTAGGAGAACACTTGGGAGTTCCAATTCCACATGATCAATCCAAGGGAGAACTTTATCAAGACATAATCATAAAGATCAAAACCAAGGTGGTGACATTAGTAGGAAAATCATTGTCATTGGGGTGTAGAACCACCTTAACAAGGTTAATGTTGAAATCAACCTCTATATACATCATCCAAACTATCCACTTATATATACAACAACATCAATCAAATCATTAGGTACTTCCATTGGCGTTATTCTAGGGATAAAAAAGGGGTTCTCCAGTGGCACAGAATAAAATCATTTTAGAGTTTAAGGATGGAGGAACCAACATAAGATTTGCAAGATTATAGAATTAGTTACTCCTCATGAAATTGTGATTGGACTTCATCATTGAGCAATTGACAATCTAAAAATATGTGATGTGAGAAAAACATACCTACTGCATTGTGAATGGGTTATCAAATGGCTCTCGACTCTAAAAGTTTATATCAAAACATCATGTCTAATTGCAAGCTAAAATTAGGAAATCAATACTCTCAAGTGATGACACATATGTGTGGATATATTGGTGGGTGAATGGGAGAAAGAGTCCACAACTCAAACTAGGTAAAATAATTCATATTGATTTACAGGACCTAAAGGTCGGCTCTATGGTCAAGCCTGATGGAAGATGGGATGAAAGTTTGCTACATTATTTGTTTATAGTTGGCATTGCTACTTATATTCAAGCCATGGATCCCCTTATGATAGATGTAGAACTTGATAAAACCATGTTCGTTGTTGATCCTAAAGGTTGTTTCTCATATAAATTAATGTATAGATTACTTCTGACAAGTGTGGCACACAAATCTCTTGGAGGTGGACAAAGATTTGGAAATTACAGTTCCTCATAGAGGCAAAACCATGTTATGGATGGTGATGGATGACAATGTGATGAAAAATTGCAACAAAATGAGAATAGGGTTCACGAAGTGTTCCTAAATGTCCTACATGTATACAAGATGAGACTATCATACATTCCCTACTACACTATGCAAAATTCAAGAAAATTTGGGATCTCGTTCAAGCCACAACTAACACCAACATAAACATCCAAAAATTGACTAGCTTAGGCTAACCTAATGAGAAAAGGCCATGGTGATGTTTGACCAACATGGTTAGAAATTGCAATATGGAAACCAATAGAACCAGAGGTGCCAAAGGATTTTCAATAATGTCAACATAGATAAAAAAATCAATTCCATTCTTTTCGAAGGGAAGTCAATAATGACCTTAAAGAGTTAAAAAAAACTACATAGTTTGATTGTTGTGAACACTGGGAACCCCCATTTTGGGATACCTTCATGATGAATGTAGACGCTTTAGTTAAGAAGAACAATAATAAAACATCAATGTGCTTTATTTAAAGAGATGACACATGACGTCAGATCTTAGAGGGTTTAATTGACAGTAAGGATGTGAACCCTAGAACATAAACTTCTTACTGTAGCTATGGGGATATGAAAATGTGGAAATCACTTAAAACCAATTATTATAGCTACTGAAAATCTAGAAGCCTATAAAAGGGAAGTAGGATAGACCATAACACACAACACCTACCAATGAAGTTTCTACACCTCTCATCAACTGATGAAATTTCTCATTGTCGACCTATAAGATATTTGGCTCTCCTTACTAAAGAAGCCAAAGACTGATGAGATTTTTACACTTGTGAAAGACTGATGAGGCTCCTAAATTTGCCTAATGATGAAATGTAGACTCACCAATCAATGAAAATGTAGTATCCTGCATGTGAATGAAACCTCTACACATTCATCAACCAACAAGAATTCTAGGAGTCACACTACTCTGAAAGATCTAGTGGGGGGTGAATAGAGATTTTTGAATAATTTAAAGTTAATTGAAATATTTAAAACATTCAACCAAAGAAGGATGAGGAAACAAGGAAGAAACTTCAGTTTAGAGTAGTTCCAACCTTTGAATCAAAGGTTGTCAGTCTACTACCCAATTGTTTCCAATTGGGATTTTGAAAGCGATTTATTTTATTACCTCACAAGGATGTTACATAAAATACAATCACTTTTCACTCAAAGTAGCCTTCACCTTTAAGTAGCCTCAACCCCCTTGAAGCAGCCTTCTTGAAGTAACCATGAGCAATCCTTAGAGCAGACTTCACCACCTTGAAATAGCTCTACTACCTTGAGATAGCCTTCACCTAGAAGTAGATCCACCCTCCTATTTATAGGAATGGTTTGCAAGTGTCTAGGGACGTTATAGGGAGTGTCTAGAATGTTCTTAGTGCTTAACTAGCTGTTAGGTGTACATTAGTTGGCTAGCAATTGCTAATTTGTTCGTGCTTGAAAAGAACAATCCAGAACCTTTCTCGGTCGACAATTTGGTCGACCGAACTGTGTCTCGATCGAGATTTTATTCGACCAAGCCTGGCTTTAAGGCAAAAGTGCTGCAACGTCTATTTTCAACTCCCAACTACTAACCACTCAGTCTAACAGTCGTAAGCTTTAGACCATTACTTACTTGGTCGAGATTATTTTCGACCGAAGACTATTTTAGGGAACAATTGTGTAAGTTGTTGAACATGACTCACAATTTTGACTGAGGTGGTTCTCGGTGGACAAGAACTTCGACCGAGTGTGTCTCGGTTGACAAGTTCTTTGACTGAGTGTGTCCTTATTTTAGACTTTTCAATCACCTACTAAGTGTGTGTTTCAATGTGTGTTGGTGACTCTAACTTTGGGGGGAAGCTTATCTAAGGGTTATAAGTGGGTAGGGAAGATCTAACGCTTGGTTTTACATGATGTCTAAGTACTTTTACATTATATTTTTGCATAAGTATTTACATTTGAGTTCAATCATAAACATTTATACAATTAAGCGCATTTGATCTTCAATTTGCATTGATCTTCATCTTCCCACTTAGCAAGATTTCCTTATTCCTTTGAACCCTGAAATACTCACATAACAAGTTAGATCCACAAATGTGAAATGTTTGTCATCATCAAAAGAATGAGTATATTAATGTCCAATTTAGCCAATAATATCCCCCTTTTTGAAGATGACAAATATTTCTAAAATATAATCAAAATAATTTAAATGAGATGAGTTTTCATACCTGAGATGAGAATATTCTCTTGTTTTCATAAAGGTGTGGAACATAGTATCCATCTCATAAGGAATGTAGCATCAATTAATGTTAATCCAAGAGAACATGAAACTCATTTATTTTGATTTATATTATTTCTCCCCCTTTGTCATTTCAAAAAGATAGCCATATAATCATATGTGTAAGACTCCCCCTTAATTGATTAGTCCCCCTTAATTGTTTTCTTCAAACAGAATGTCAAATTTAGCCACAATTTAAAAACCACTATTAATTTCTCAACCATTTTCATGGGATACTAAGCCCTAAAATGATATGAGATTCCTCTAGTCTCATGTGGGATGAATATATTTCTAAATTAATTTCCCAACCATATATTTCTATATTAATTTCCCAACCATTTACAAGGGTTGTTAAGCCCTGAAATGATATGAGATTCTATTAGTCTTATAGTGGAATCAATAGATGTATCTCTGACCAGTTATAAGGGATGTTAAGCCTGTATTGGTTTAGAGAATCCAATTAAGAGCAAGATCAAAATATATACATTATATCCAAGAACTTTTTTTAACTCCTCCTTAATCTCATGATAAAAGTGAGCTTAAAAATACTAACGTATTTCAAATCATAACCTTCTTTAAAATCAATTGATTAAGTAAGACTGTGAGTCAATATTTTTTATAAGCAATCTTGTTTCTTGCACTTTCTTAAAAAAATCTTTTATTATAAGTATTTAACATGATGAGCGACTTACAGATTTAATATACCAATGTTAGGTGCAAGGGAATGATTTCATTTACAAACAAGCATGTTTGTCAAGCTTATTTTTTGGTCGACCATGACATCGACCGGGGTTCCCCTCGGTCGAGCTCCTTTTCAACCGAGAGGCATTTCAGCAGATATCCCATTAATGTAGCTTTATTCTTAGAATGAACCAAGATGTAACAAATGACCAATCAACCTTATGCATGTTTACATCCATTTGATGATGTCAAGTCTTAGCCAATGATTCATACATCATATCTGAATCTATTTCTTCTCATTAAATCCTAATGTTATTCCATCATGCCCATATAGTTCCAATGTTTTGCTTTTAGGTCTAGGAGCTGAATTTTATTTATTGTTTTTAGTAGGCTCCTTTTTTGAATAATTAAATCTTTTAGGATATGACTAAGTCTTGTTGTGTATAATCATCATTTATGTATACTTATAAACCTTATATTCTTCATTTTATTATTTCAAAATAAAGCCTTTTTGTATCAAGATCAATTTTTTCTTTACCATATTTTGTTAAGGATAGAACTCACATGGAACCAAAAAGATTAAATGAGTTCTAGTGAGCAAAAAAAATTAGTTGAAAAAATCTAACTTTTACCTATTTAGAATTTCAAATTTATCAAAAAAATGGTTATGATTCAAAGAAATTTTCTTGTGTGAACAATTTTTTTATACCATGACCAATTTATTTTATGCAATTAATGTACATAGTGTTAAGAAGTTTACAATTTCCTCTATCAACTTTGATATTTTTCTATGAATCATAACCATTGTTATAGAACTTATGATGTAATTCTTTGACACATAGAACATTTAAAATTTGTACCAACATCACTTATGCCAATAGTTTTACATTTGAAATTTTCTTCACGTGTGAACAATAATTTTACCTTTTCTTCAAGTGTGTGAAAATCTTTTGGTTTCATGTGCCTTTTATAGAAGCTTTAATAGACCATCAAAACCTAAAAATTATGAAAGTTTTGGTCCCATATAGTAGTCCATTTGGTTAGGAGCATTACTATAAATATTTTATCATTTCAACTATTTGGAACAATTTAATATGAAGAATTTAGTACATATTCGGGTCACCAAATTTAATTGAATAGTTTTTTTTCAATAAGCAGCTCTGACAGAACTATCTTCGGTGGAATATTTATTCGACCGGAAGAATTTTCAGTCAAGATATTTGTCGACCAGAAAGATTTTCCAATAAAACAATATTGACAGAACTACCTTTGGTCGATATTTTCTTCAACCAGAAGAGTTTTTGGTCAAGCATTTTCTCAACTGAGATGAAGTTCTGTGCACTTTCAGTAAATTCAACATTTCTAATATAAACATATCATCCCATTATTTTTGGATAACATAATTAAGTAATCAATATATACAAAGATATTCAGGTTCAAGCTATATTTAGTTGAAATAAGACATTATAAATTTCAAGGTAAAGTTTAGGTCAAATCTCAACTAATATGTCCAACATTTCTAAGTTGAGGTTTTTGGAACCCGAACTAAGTCAACATATTTTTTATTGTATGGGTAAGAGAATGAGTAATATGTCCAAAATGTAAACAATAATGACAGCAAACAAAATCAATTTCATTTCTCTTCTTAGATAGATTGTCTTTAGGCACATATGACCATGGTTTTGAGTTTTTGTATCTTTCTAGCTCTAGGTTTTTGATAAGAGTTATCTTTGGGTACATAACCTAGGCCTCTCCTCCCAATTTGACCAGATGAGTCCTTTAGGATTTTATCAAGAATATCTTTGTTTTTCAAACTACTAATATCCTTTTGCAACTTAGCAATTTCATCTGTTCTCTTTTTTATGTCTAACTCTTCTTGGTTTAGATTAGATAACAAACTATCTCTTTCTTTTACAATAGCATCATAATCTGAATGATTACATAGAATCGGTTGAGTTTGAAGATCATTTATTTTGGCAAGAAATTCAACCTTTTCTTGACAAAGAAAATTATTGTTGGTTTCTAGAGCAAGAAACTTAATATTGCAGTCACTGATACATGATTTCAAAGTATCTTTTTCATACATAAAACTTTCATTTTTCAAAAGTAAGATCATTCAATTTAGCATACAAAACTTCATTAATTTTTGTAATCCTTTTTAATTTCTTTTTACAATCAACATATTTATCATGCAATTCTTCAATACTGGTGACTAAATCTTCAATAGATAAATCAAGAATACTTACCTCGTTTTCTTATTCATTTTTTGTTGCAATGAAGCATCTTATTGTGTCTTATTTGGTCATGAGACATTCCACTTCCTCCTCACTTTTCTATCATCGCTTGAGTCATCCCAAGCTACTTTCTAGGCTTTTTCTTTCTTCTTGAGAGAAGATTTCTTTCCCTTCTTGACTTTGGGACACTCATTTTTTAAATTTCTCTTCTTACCATTTTCAAAGCACCTAAGGGAAGAAGAGGAAGAAGAAGAAGAACTTTTGTTAGTTTTAAACCTTCTATATTACTTACCATTGACAATGAGTGCCTCTTCTTCACTATCCTCTCCACTTGTTTCATTGCTTTCTTTAGTTGATGCGCTAAAAGCAGTGTCCTTCCTTTTCTCCTTCTTTTTTTCAACTTCTAATCTTTCTTCTTCTTCAAGAGTTACCTCATGGGTCTCTAGGTTGCCAATGAGCTGATCCATCCTCATTGTGGTGAGATCATTGGCTTCTTCAATGGTTGTCACCTTTGGCTTGTATCTTGGAGGTAACGATCTAAGAGTTTTGGACACTTGATCTTCTTCACTTAAATATTTACTTAATGCACTTAAAATGTTAACAATGGAAGAAAATCTTGCATACATTTCACTAATAGATTCATTAGGTAGCTTACGAAATTATTCAAACTTTTGTTTAAGCATATTAATTTTGGTGTTTTTAACTTGGGTAGTTCCTTCATGTGTTATGGAAAGTTTATGCCATATATAATAAGATGTATCACATGAAGATATTCTATTAAATTCACTTACAAAAATGGAACAATATAAATATGTATTGTTGCATTTAATTGAACTTATTTTACTGTATTTGGATCCCATGTTGCATATTACGTCGTTGGAAGTACATAGGGTGTAGATACCATTCTCCATAGGTCCAAGCTTATTCCTTAGAAGTAAAATTGCATTCTTCTCTTCCAGTAAGTGTAGTTGCTTCCATCAAAGGGTGGTGGCCATCTCACATAGGTTCCTTCAAGGATGAGGTTGTGAAGTACACCGTCCCCCATTCTTCAAGACATCTTATGGGTCCTTGAAGACCTACTCTAATACTAATTAAAAGATCTAGAGGAGGGTGAATAGACCTTTTTGAAAAAATTAAAGTTAATTGAAAATTTTAAAAAATTCAACCAAAGAAGGAGGAGAAAACAAGGAAGACACTTCGGTTTAGAGTGGTTCCAACCTTTGAATCAAAGGTTGTCAGTCCACTACCCAATTGTTTCCAATTAGGATTTTGAAAGCGATTTATTTTATTAGCTCACAAGGATGTTACATAAAATACAATCACCTTCCACTCAAAGTAGCCTTCACCTTGAAGTAGCCTCAATTCCCTTGAAGCAACCTTCTTGAAGTAACCACAAGCAATCCTTGGAACAGCCTTCACCACCTTGAAATAGCTCCACCACCTTGAGATAGCCTTCACCTAGAAGTAGCTCCAACCTCCTTTAAAGTAGCCTTCTTGAAGTAATCTCAAGAACACCTTGGAGTAGCCTTCACTTTGTTGAAGTAGCACCAAGCAACCTCCTACCCTAGGAGTAGTCAAGGAGAATGAAGTATAATATAGAAGAAATAGATTGGAAGAAAGAAAATACTTATCCAATAAGTACAACACTTTGATCCTATATAAAGAGTTTAGATCTCTTATAAACTTAGGATGGACATGGATGTATGCGGTGGCTAGGAGATTGTAACTATAGGACACAATTCTAGAGTACAAGGATGAAGATGGAAAGTAAATTATGGCTTTGTTGCTCTCAATAGTGGATGTTGAAGTGTAGCTTTGTTGATTTAGGTGTCCTAAGGCCTCTCCTATTTATAGGAATGGTTTGTAAGTGTCTAGGGACGTTCTAGGGAGTGTCTAGAGTGTTCTTAGTGCTTAACTAGTCGTTAGGTGTACATTAGTTGGCTAGAAATTTCTAATTTGTTCATGCTTGAAAAGAACAATCCAGAACCCTGCTCAGTCAAAAATTTAGTCGATCAAACTGTGTCTTGATTGATATTTTCTTTGATCGAGCCTGGGTTTAAGGAAAAAGTGTTGCAACTTCTATTTTCAACTCCCAACTACTAACCACTCAGTTTAACAGTCTCAAGCTTTAGACCCTTGCTTACTCGGTCGAGATTATTTTCGACCGAAGACTATTTTATAGCACAATTGTGTAAGTTGTTGAACAATACTCACAATTTTGACCGAGGTGGTTCGTAGTCGACAAGAACTTCGATCGAGTGTGTCTTGGTCGACAAGTTCTTCAACCGAGTGTGTCCCTATTTTAGACTTTTGAATCACCTACTAAGTGTGTGTTTCAATGTGTTTTGGTGACTCTAACTTTGGGGAGAAACCTACGTAAGGGTTATAAGTGGGTAGGGAAGATCTAACGTTTGAGTTATAAGATGTCTAAGTACTTGTACATTATATTTTTTTACAAGTGTTTATATTTGAGTACAATCGTTAACATTTTTACAATTAAGCACATTTGATCTTCAATTTGCATTGATCTTCATCTTCCCACTTAGTAGGATTTCCTTATTCCTTTGAACCTTAAAATACTCACATAACAAGTTTGATTCACAAGTGTGAAATGTTTTCATCATCAAAATAATGGGTATATTAGTGTCCAATTTAGCAACCAAACTCCTCATCTTCCTCGCACCAATATCATCACTATTGGATGGTGTGAGTGATGGCAAACCTAATCATTGTCCTATAAAAACAAAGCTCCAGTCTCCCTCATGAGGTATCTCTTCTCTAAACACCAGACTACTATATTCCACACTCAGTCCAAGGAAGATGATCATTCCCATCAATCATTTTCATCGTTGTCCTCATTGACGACCTCTGTATCACCAAGGCTTGAGATATTGACTTCAAAAGAGCAACAACCAATGATGCTATCAATTCCATTTGTTGTTGTCATTTTTCATCATTTCCACCTACTTCCTCACACATATCGGATCCAAGAAAAAAAAAGATGATGTCAAAAAAGGGTCACCCGATGACAACCCTGGGTGTATTTTACTTATGTGTGTGATCAGCCCCATCTATCGACGTGAAGGTTGTTGTTGCACACACAAAGGATGCATCTTCTATACCCATAGAGATGATAGCTATATCTTTCACTACCCTTTTTCTTTCTGATCTTGCCATGAGGAGTGAGTAGTTTCTTATGCCAAGACAAATGGAGTAGCCCTGCTATCCACTTTTGTTCTTTTTACTACATTCATGCTTGTATGAACCATGATACATTATTCAATCATTTTATACATGTAGTCTTGGGTGTAGAGAACTTTGAACCCAAGATTTAGGGCATTGATTGTTTCTTATTAAACCCTCGATGAGAACTTCAGACATATGTTTTCTAAGGTGAAGAACATGTGATCTCTAGGTAATGTTATGGCAATCCTAGACTAATATTTGTCTAGATTTAATCCTAATTATGAAAGGGTGGATTTACATGGCCTCAATGTTATTGATTTGTACTTATTTGTGATGCAATGAGAGAGAACATAGGTAGCCGATCTTAGACTAATATATGTATGGGCTTAATCTTAATTCTAAATGGGTGGATATACATGTCCTCAATGGTATTTATTTATACTTGTTCGTTATGCATTGAGAGAGAACATAGGTTGTGGTGGTGAAATCCACTGGCCCTAGTGTTTCCATCCACCAATAATCTTAGCATTAATTTAGTCTTCTTATTCTTGGACTTAGCAAAATAAAAAATAGGCCACCTTTTGTGTTAATTACTCTTCCAAATTAGGTTAAATATTTAAAATGTTGTCCTTTAATTTTGATCTGAAACTATACTATGATAAGATATGTTCGCTTGCTGGTGGGATTGTTGTACACTTAGTTAAGGTTGAACCTAAAGATTTCAGCCTTACTAAATTTTAATGCGAGTAATTTCCACATTAGCTTGCCATTTGAGTACGGCATCAATATTTGTACGATCAATAACTAAATGGCCAAGAGAAACCATGTAACCAAGGAACACTATGTCAAAGAACTAAAAACCCACACTTTGGGAGCTTGGAGTATAATTGATGCTCCTTCAAGGTTCATAGAATTATCTTTAGGTATTCAAGATGTTTCTCTAAGGTTTTAGAGAAGATGAGTATGTCATCTATGAGCACCACTAATAATGAGTCGAGACAAGGCTTGACAATCTTCTACATAAGGTTGACAGATGCTTCTCAAATTATGGTTATTCCATAGGGCGTGATAGGGAATATGTGTCACCATATGTAAGGTTGTTTTCTATACTTTTGGTTCCATAATTTTATTTGTTGATAGTTGTTTCACAAGTCTATCTTTGAGACAATTGTTGTAGACATCATTTGGATGAATTAGTCATCAATTATGGGTAGAGGGTAGTGATTCTTAATAATCACTTGATTGAGCTTAAGGTAATTGACACAGATATGCATTGGCATGCACTTGTTGTTTAAGTTTGAACAAATGTTCCTAAGGGAGAGATGCTTGATAATATGAATCCAATGTTGAGTAGCTCTCAGAGTTACTTCTACAACTTAGCTTAATTAGTGGACGACATCTAATAGGAATTTTTGAAGATGATGGTTGTTCGTAATATATCTTTGATTTTAACTTCCACTTTTGTATTGAGAAATCGATCCATGATATTGTTAGTTAAGACCTCAAAGAATTCATAGACTATGTTTATATCTTATTTCTTATTGGGTTTGACATGCCTATCATAGCATCATGAAAAGTTTGATATGTAGAATTAATGAGTTTTTGATTTTTCATTAAATATACAAAAAGTTTTAAAATTCCTTTGACATAAAGTTGTCTTATATTCTTGCACAAGTGGGTAACATGCACCCTCTTCTTACACATTCTAATGGAACCAAGTACATTGATAGTCACTACATCTTGAGAAGATCTCAAATTCTATCATATCTTATAATATTAGGTTGATTGGAAACTATTTCCCTAAGAGAAAGATTTCGATCAAAGTCATATATAAATAAGTGGCTTTGACTCAACAAATGGTATTGTTTGCATCCATAATATAAATAATATACTTTACTTCTATTTTTTAATGTTAGCTTTTATATATAAAAGAAAGTTTACATCCTGAATCAAAGAGATCCTTTGCAACTTGGCCTAAAATATTAATCAAACCTTTAGTTACTTTGGTATCATTCTTCACTTGCTTAGCATTGATGGTGTATACTCTTCTAGTTATGCTTTCATTCATCATTAGATGTTTGGTCTTGCCACTTATGAATCTGAATGCAGGCATCTTGTCCCAGAGGAGGGATAGGTCTGCAGTTCCATATTAGCTGTCAAAACTCATCATTATGATTGATATGCCTATGGAAGTTGTAGTAGACAAGGGTCAAGAATATTTAAACTTTAGAATCAGATTTCCTATAGTTGAAGCAATATTATATATGTTTTTTAAGGGAGTCTAAAATGGAGGTGGCATGTTAAGTCATTTCTTGTTTTTTTGTAGTTATTTCTCATGTTATGGATGTTCGTGTGGTGATTTCTACTATGGTGATTTTTTTTGTTGTGTCTCATTTGGCCGAGTGGCTACCGTTTCTATGAGTTTTGATAGTGCATCCACATATAATAATGCTAGGCAATGACATTATCAAAAGTGAGGACCATACGAGGTACCAAGAAATTGCTAAGGCTCTTAATGAGACCATCTAGATGTACTTATTTCTAAAGACATCCTAATATTTAGGTCAATTCATGGGTGTAGCTCCTTCACTTGGGATTTGATGAAGTTCTATAATAATAGTTTGGTATAACCCTTGGGCTCAAATATTTCAAACTTAAACCAATACTTGTTTTGGGAAACTCATTCTCTCAAAGATGTTCTTGATGGACATCATCTAAACTTCTTCCTTTTCTCGTTTTCAGGTTTGGCCATTAGAGTACCATTCATCACTCTATTTCCTCTTTCTAATTAAACTCTAGGGTTTTGCATGTAATATAGCCCAAAGGGCTTTCCAACATGAATTAAGTTAAGAGATTATAGTTCTAAAAGTGGGTTTGGACATAGGAACACTTTGATGACAACAATCTAAAACCAATGTAGTATGCTCAAGTTCTTATTTCCAAGAATTTTCTCCTTTACAAATATTTTGATAAGACATAAGGTTTGGTTTTAAAATTACTCAAACTTTCTGTTTGTGTTTTAATAGACATGACTAAAGAGGTAAATTATATATATATTAAACCATATTTAGATTAAAGAAAACATTGATGATATTATTAACTACTACAAATCTTTAGCATTGCAAAAAGGAAATATATCAATAAAAGGTACAGATGATTAGTTGTAAATCCATGTTTATATGTATTACAATTATATACTTCTTCCAAGATTTTTCATCTATAGTAATAACTAATAGCTCAAATCACGATGAAGTCTAGAAAAAACTAAATAATTTTAATGGTGTGGTACCTTTTCATTTGATAGAAAATTATAGAAATTTGACTATAGTTTGGGTTCAATAAATTATATTTACTATAATTTTCTTGATTACTAAAACTACTCTAAAATTAGTTAATACAAATAATTGTGAAATTTGTCCCAATTTGCTTGCTAGTCAAGTACAACTGGTGTATCCTCTCTACCTACGTTAATTACCAGAATATCAAAATGAAAAGAAATGAAAAGGCATAGATAACCACGTCAATATCAGGATTGTTCCTCCTCCACATTTGGGAATTATCAATTTTGATCCCTTCATAAAGAAAGAGATATATGGTACTTGAGTATTGGACTAGCCAAGATTGTTGGTGTTGGTCTACAATGGTGTTATTTCGTCCTATGTTGTGAATTATTCATTATATAAGATAGTTGAGGCGGTGCAAGATCTAGGATAGAAATGTTTTTCTCCAAGTCACTAGAGGAGAGGAAGATGGTTGCAAAAGCTTCTTGGGAAGGTGAGATCAATATTGTGATGGTGTTGGAATGGGGTGGGAAATAGTAGTTCATACCTGACAAACTGAAAGTGTGAAGAAAAATCCTACATTGGAGTTATGAAGCATACTAAATGGAATGAGGTTTTGGATATTGGAAAGCTAGTCGGAGGTCAAGCAAAGGTGGATGTACAAGGGATTGTGTTGAGCTATTCTGGATTGCTCATGAAATCTTGTGATTTTTGGAGTTTGAGTTGGGTTTGGGGAAGGTATTTGGAGCTTATTTATGCTCAATTGGGTCATGGTTTTGGATCAGGGAAGCTTTCTAAAAGTTGATAGATAGGTTGTTCCAAACAAGAAAATGTAGGGGTTCAAATTACAACATTCGTTCATTACATTTGATCCTGAAGCTTGTCAACAAATATTGGCATCAAACTAAATGACATCCTGGAGAAAGTGTCATCGGTTAAAGAATATGAAAATGAAGCTACCAAGCTTTGAATGTTTGTGATTGGTGGTGTGAACTGTCAGTAATTTCTCATTGAAGCTTGGTGTAACCACAACATATGTTGAAGAAGGAATAGGATGAACATATGTATTGGCTCAATCTAAGTCATTGAATGGAGATTAAACAATCCATATTTGATTTTTGAAAGTTAATTAATATATTTGTACATCCATATGTTTATTATTTTTCTCCCAAAATGGGGAGTGTATTTATGTATATAGTGTTCTGTCAAAATATTAACATAAAGTTTTATCATTCTAATGACTCACTTGATTAAATTCAAAATTTTACTTATTATTAAAATACTTAATGATATATACATCATTTTATGATGATTACATTAATATATTTGTATTGTCAAGAGTTGGGGGGATATCATCTAGTTAATGTAAGATGATAACTAATTTCAAGAATTAAGATGTCACGTAATAAGGTAATGAATGAAAACATTTTGATAATGGATTTTCAATTGGAATTCAATTAATGTAAATAAATAAATTGAACTTCATATAAAGATTTAAGCAAAAATGTAGGATGGTTACACTAATTTCTTACCTCAATGGCCCAAAATTTAGTATGTTGTGCAATAGGTTAAGATCTCACATTGGAAACCCAAATTTATACTTTAATACACAATTTCTTCCTCATCAAGTAAACATCTGGATACTTATTAGGCTTTCTTTTCATGCTAAGTAAATCCAAATTGATATAATTAAAAGTCATTTTGTGATATCTTGAAAAATAACAAGTCTTGGTATAGTGATGTAGAATAAACATTGGTTTCACGTGGTAATTTAATCATTCATGTAAACAAACTCACTTTTTCCACACATGGAATCATGTAAGAGACTATTAATAAGGTGACGTACTCAAAATTTGCAAGTAGTACAATCAAATATTATGTTGATGTATGCTCCATATAAAACATGGGTCTTCTCACATGTGTTTCAAGTTCAAAACATATATGATAAACAAGCAATTGGATGTTATTAGCGAATAAAAGAGGGAATCTAATATAATCATGGTGGAATGGTTTGAAATACAATAAGAGTAGAAGTGTTAGAGAATACAAACAAAACTCAAGAAAAAATCTGGACACAAGGAGCACACAACATGAACAAAAAACAAATAAAACATACATAAAAAATATCTAAAGCTAACATACATGAGCTTCCTTACACTTCCCTTTTTGCAAAAGAGGATGGATATGAAGACTCACATGCCCATTCATATGGTAGAGGAGAAAGATTTTAGAAGCTTCTAGTACTTAGTTTTGATGTTGCTAGTTCTCATAGTCCTTTGTGAAAACCATTGAATGCTAAAGCTAGCTACCATGTTTGAGTTTCCAATCCCTTTAAAGAAGATGCTTCATTCTACAAAAGGGGGGGAACCTCTAGTCTAGTGCAGACTGGAGAGCGGCCACCTCTATTTTACATAAACCAAACATAAATCTTAAGAGGGAAGGATCTTACGGGTAATCTAAGGAATCAAAGGCTATAATAGCCTCATTTTGTAGAATTAGGGGGTTCGACGAGTTCATATCTAAGGTTTTGGTCAACATCATGGGATAGTGAAGGAGATCAAAGAAGAAGAAAGGGAGTGGCGCATGTGGAGGCTATGAGGATTGCATGTCAAGTTCTTTGATCTTCATCATTCCTTGGACCAATGAGGTGTTTCCTTAGTCTGACGCATAAGAGAAACTATTGAAGGCATGATCATGAACCGACGTGGCTTGAGCGGCAAGATCGAGCTTACTGACCAAAACCCAGGAAGCGGTGGCACGCACTGGGAGAAGAAGGAGACCCTTTCCCCTTTGGGTCTATGGGGATTTTTGGTTATTATTATAATTTGATTACCAAAATATATGAGATTTTGATCTTTTGAACATTAAAAATAACAACCAACTTCAAAAATTTGTGAATACTTTATCTAAGGTGTATTCTAGTATGTTTAACATGATTCCAAATCCTTATCATGGTGATTTGAAGTTCTACCAAGATTTTTGATGTAATCCCTAATAAGGGTATTTTAGGTATTTGACCCATGAGTTGACTTAAAACATCATGATCTATTTATCTCCGCTCTAGTACATTGTATTATTAGTGTTTCCAAGGTTTTTCTTAGAGTTCTATATGTATTAGTATTTAGTTCTTGGGCCTAAGTGGTCAGTATGTAAGATGGTTTATGATTATTTATGAGAAAACGTGTATTTTATGTGCCTATTTGGTATGGAAAATGATTCTAATTATATTTTTCATCTGATTTTATAAATAAGTCGGTAAGATAAGTATTGTGTATGTTTGGAGTTTAGTCTTGGTATATGAGGTATATACTCATATATCAGTGCATATGATGCTTTTTGATTTATATGGGTCCATCATTATTTGTATATTATATAATGTGTGAATTGAGTTTGATTTAATATTTAGACATTAGATGTACTTTAAATCATAATTATTGACAGTAAATAAGAATCATAAGTTGGTATATAAGGTTAGGATGATGAGGTTTGAGAATTAGAAATGAAGAAAGGAAATATGCATGGACTTATAGACATTTGTTGATGTCTAAGTGATTAAGTTATGGAGAATGGAATCAAGAACGTATTAAGAAAATCATCAGTATCCAAGGTAAGTCATCCATGTCCATTAGATTTTATTATTATTATGCTTCAGACCACACATTCCTACAAAGCAACTTAGAGATTAAGTTACTTTCAAACATTTAGTTATTAATGCTTAGCTCATATTCCATATTGCTTTAGCAATCAGACTTTGCTCAGATGAAGTTATGTTATGGGGATATTAGATTATAGAATTTTGGTATTTAAGACACTTTCACATAGTCAATATTTATTTGTTCAGTTCGGTTTATTTTTTAAACCTTGAGACACAAATATCATATAATTGATATCGAAAATTATTTAATTCATCCACTAAATAAGAGTTTTGAATTCAGATTTATTCAGAAAAAAAGAATCTAGATTTCAAATTTTAGATTTAGATTACTCGTGGAGTAGCCATAAATTAGATCTGCATAATTAATAAGAGTTTCAGATCCAATCTCAATTATTTAGTAATTAATATTTAGATTTAGAGTTTAGATTTAGATTTAGTTCGGAATTTATGAGTAGAGATTCAGATTAAGAACTCAGTTTAGTTGAAAATATTTCAGTTCCTGATAGAATAATTTCCATGCATTAGTTAAGACAAACTTTATGTGAGTTTTAGATTTGATTTAGATTCAAATTTACATTCATAATTTAGTACATATTCAGTTATTAGTATTTAGTTTCAGTTTAAGATAAGTTCATATTCAGAATTCAGTAAGTTCATATTTAAGATAAATAAGTCAGAACCTTCACATAAGACATCATATGATAAGCCCTAATTCAATTAGTCTGGGGACAATTCAGAGGCATTTGTTTCCAATTGAGAGCAGTGTTGACTCCAATTTAGAGGTACTTAGGTACCAATTCAGGACATAGTCACACCGATTCAGAGACACCCAAGTGTCATTTACATGCATGTAGTGCCAACTCAGAGGTACCTCAGTACCAATTCAGGGCATAAATACGTCAATTCATGAGGACTTATTGTATACTAGTGGCCATAGATCAGATAAAAGACGTAAATAAAAGAAACATTGATTCAATATAAGCTTACAACTTTTAGAATTTAGTTTAGCTTTCAGTTATAGTATATGCATATTATCTTATTAGAAACTCAATGCCACTTACTCTAACTTTGGTTTCCCTTTGTGCATGATTGGGGAAGAGATGTCCACATGTACCAATATTTAGAAAGATCGATAAAGATAGAGGATTTGCTTGGTGGGACACCATCTACACAATTTGAGATATTCAAATAGAGTACATGTTTTAACATCATGTATATAGTCATTTTATAAAGTTTGATGTATCTAAGTTTCTTTTCTTGAGAATTTATTTCATACGCAGCTTGTAATGGTTATTGTCTATTATTATTATTATTATTATTATTATTATTATGTATATCATGTTAGTATCACTCCCAGTTGAAAAAAAATTCCACTCATGTGATATAAAAATTGGGGTGTTACAATATGGTATCATAGAAATAATGTAGATGGCCATCAGGTAAATTCTCATATTCTTAGTATAGATTTCCAATAGAAGCCAAGTGAAACTAAAGTATAGATTTAAAATACATTTAGTAGTCCCAGTTATAGAAGAACTGGGTGAAAGATAGTAGAATCTAGGTAGATGTTTAATCAAGAAATCCAAGTTGAAATATGTATTAGGGTCAATGTCTAGCTTCTTTGGATTTTTTATGTTAATTTAGATTTTTGTATATCGTACCCTCTCTTTCCCCCACATGTTTTTGGTATGGGAAACAAGCTTATGGGGTTATGTAGAGGGGATGATATATGCATAACTATACACTTATTATGCTTGTTGCACTCTTTCTAGTGCATATAGTATGGGACATGTGTACAATTAGGTGTCATAAATATGATAAAACATGGCAGTTTCATATGTATGACCGGATGGAATGCATCAGGAGGTGATAAAGAAAAGGTTGAAACAAAAAGTTTGAGGTAGATGGAGAACCTATTAGAACCCTAGAGCATACCAAAGGTTGATATTCTAAAATGGATGAGTGACTTGGATTTATAGTGGAATAATGGTTGGAAGTACATTATGTCTTTTCCTACTACATTTGATGGGAATTATGTTGTCCTTAGGACCATCATCTCAAGGGAGGAATTGCAGTCGCAAGTCAAATAATGATGGTGGTTAAGGAATAATACTTGATGATAGTAGAATTCATGTTATGAACTGAGTTTAAGCTTTAGGTATGATGATTTCTAGATGACTAAAGTAGGTTATACCTTAGGATGATTTAATCATATGATGATACGAGATATATCATAGTATGGATCAATGATCTAGGATCACTATAATATTGGGTTTTAGATGATTTTCACATGAGATAGAGCCGAGAGAAGTTGCTCGACTAAGGTTTGATTCAGTATTCCTAAGGATAGGAATAGTTTTATGAGATGGTAATGACCCTTAGTACCTCGGGTTCACTTGACATATAAAACTATGATAAGATGAAGAAAGTAACAAAGAATGATATTAAGAAAATAATATAAGTCTTTGGTTTCCCAAAGGTAAGTGAACACTATGGTAAAATGGTCACATTGATGTAATAAACACTATGATGTAAGGTTTTGTGAAGAATTCACCATAGATGACTCATTAATTGCAAGACAAGAGCATGGTAATAATGAAGAACCATGAAACAACATATAATGATTCATCCTCCATAACCTTAAAACACTAGCTTGGTTCCTTAAGAGGAAGGATGAACTACAACCTTGACTATAGAGTTGGAGGGTTGCTAACCCATATCAAGATGGTTAATGGATCTTATCATCCAAGAAATAACAAGGACTCAGAGATTAGTACCTTTATCATGCCATTTCAACCCAGTAGTGTAGTATATGATTAGAGGAGAATGGATTCAAAATGACTTTAGTGCAGGATTTCACAAACCAAAGTAAGTGATTCATGTCCATGAGTATTCATCTAAATTAAGTTCAGTATATTTATATATTTCTTAAGTGAGACTTTCATGATTTGTGTGGTCCAATGCTCTAAGATATTTAGATAATACATGCAAGTAAAAATTTTATACTTTCCTGGATATATCCTTACTATGCCTAAGATCTCAAGTCGAGACATGTTAATAAGATTACTTAGAATTATTAAGGCCTAAGAAATAAATACACAATAAGATTATAACATTTAATGCATTAAGTCGTGATTATGTTTCCAAGATAAAGTATCAATATTTATTATCATTGTAAGGTCACGAGGTCACATTGCATTAAGATTTATATAAGTTCAGATTTAATGTGATGAAATGAGATTATGGAGTTAGACCCAGGCCCTTAGCGCAAGCCAATTTAGATATATAACTCAGGCCCTGGTACATGTTATGTGTCCAGGCACCTTAGTGTAAGTCACATGACCCAGGTACAAGAGTATAGGTCTCCATAGAAAGATATATAAAAAGAAAGAATTAAGAGTAAAGAAAGAGTAGTCATCTATTCTTATGATTTTCCTATAGATTTTTAGATTGGTTGTACATGATAGTTTGATAAGGATGTTAGACCTAGTTAGTTGTCCATGAGAAGGTCATACTTTGAAGGTGCCCATGAAATTGTATGACAATCGTCAAGAGTTAGTGTATGTAGAGTATGTGAAACCCTAAGGTGGGTAGCCTCCTATAGTTTCACTGAATTTTGAGGACAAAATTCCCAAAAAGGTGGGTAGTATTGTCATGCTCTAATTTTTGGGACCTAGAAATCCATGAGTATATTGTTGATGAATCCAACATATGATAAATTTATGGTTATAATAAGATTCTATCCAATTTTCATGATATTTGGATTTAAAGAAAAAAGAATCTAGAGGGTGTATTTTGTGCAATTGGGATTTTTTCGATAATATCCTTTAAGTTAGGGAAGTTGATATTTAATTTGATTCTATGACATGACAATCAAAGGAGAATAATAAAGGGAATATGATGAGTTTAGTTAGTGATTTCAGCCCTAGACCTAGTTTAGATCTTCATATCAAGTGAAGTAATATTGATCAAATGGATCATAAGGAAGATTCAATTGAGAAGTTATATCAGATCAAATTTAGTTTCATAATAGAGTATATGATTAATATTATGAACTCTTTAGAAGACCAAGGAGGGGGCTATCTGCCCTACAAACCAATTCAAACCTAATTGGACCAACTAAGATTAACCAATGGGTCCTTCGAGTACAAAATTGAGGATGGAGTATTTTGTGCTCATAATAAATGCTCAAAATAAAATTTGGGGATAGATAATTGAATTATAAGGTTATGGGTGAGATTTCAGATGATTTGAAATTATCTAGTGACCTAAGTAATTAAATTAGTAATTATCCATGAATTACTTAAAAGATATGTTTGGAGTGTTGAACTGATAAGTTTTGATTTAATCTTGTCACCAAGAAAGGATGATGGTAACATGTAATTAAGCCCAAATTTTGAGATTAAACAGGATCATAATGTAGACTATATAATATTTTCTTTGAAGTGGACTATTATCAAATAGAAAAAGAAAAAAAATAGAGGTGCCTCCGGTCCAGCACGAACGGGAGAATGGCAACTCCTATTTTATGGAACCAGAATAGAGTTGTTAAGAGAAAAGGATCTCACATGTAATATGAGGAATCAAAGGCTATAAAAGCCTCATTTTGTATAACTAGGGGGTTCTAAGAGTTTGTATCTAGAGTTTTGGTCAAAACAATGGGACAACGAAGGAGATCAAAGAAGAAGAAGAAAGGGAGCATTGTAGGTGGTGGCTATGAGGATTGCATGTCATGCTCTTTGATATCCACCATTCCTTGGATAGGTGTTACCCTAGTTGCTGATGCACAAGAGAAACTATTGATGGCCTGATCATGAACTGACGTGGCCTGAGCGGAGAGATTGAGCTTGCTGGCCAAAACCCAGGCTATGGCGACACACGTTGGGAGAAGTAGGGGACCCTTTACCCTTCGGGTCTGCGGGTGAAGCGGGAGCCGGATCCAGTTGGATCTGTGACCAAGTAAGGAACAAAATAGGAGGTTTCATTGTCTAGGCCCTTTGAATTCCAAATTGACAGTTGAAATTGATCCAAACTATGGTACTTTTGAATTTTCATATCTTGGGATACAAACCTTGGTTTTAGTTAACCAGGTATCTACGTGAAGCTAATGATGTCTACTATGATGTAAAAAATACACCCATGTAGTGTTTTGGATGTCTAATTATTATTATAATTTGATTAACAAAAGATATGAGATTGCAAATGTAACGACCCCGCCTCCCGGTAGCCCCCAATTAAGGGAGACCAGAAGGTTAGAGCATTATCCAAATTAACAGGATCAAAGGTTTGACAAATAATCAATAAAAATTATCAAATTCTACCAACTATACTGAAATCATGTATAACTTAAAACTTTTTGCATACCTTTGAAAAACTTGGATTACTAAACTTCTATCCATAAGAGAGATTATTCTAACTAATCGTCCGTGCTCATTAATCCTCATTTAATTCCACATATGCCACTTTATAGTTTTTTCTTTTCACTTGTAACTAAAACACCGACAAACAAAACATCGGTCACCATAAAGCTGGTATGTGGGGGAAACAATAATCGTGCAACTATGATAATAATATAATCAGCCAATTATCATTTAACAACCAAGATTATGTTTTAAGTAATACTACTCAATCCTTACATATCCCCTATCTCTGTGTTATCCCTGCAGTGGACTTGGATGCTACCTTCCTCATGGTAGATCCCCATTAAACCCTGCATGATCCTACCTAACAGGTAGATCAATATCTAGGGTTGAGTCGCATGGCACTACCCATAGGTAGCGCCATCCCTAACTCATGGTGTGCTAAAGAGTCACATGGCACTACCCATAGGTATCCCAATCCCTGACTAGATGGACCTACCCCATTGGTAGCCATGTACTAAGTCATCTAATGACCTGATGGACCTACCCCATAGGTAGCCATGTACTAGGTCAAACTATTAAGCCACAGAGGGGACTAGGATCTGAGCTAGTAGGCACATATCTTAAGTGATAGTCATATCCACATTATAGTTTGCATGAATTAAATGCATCCAACAGTTTAATTCAAGTCATCGAGGAAAACTTCGGAAAACATCGAAAAACTAATTCGATATATTCATAAGCGTAACCACATACCTGTCAGGCTTATTTGAGATAGAATAATCCATGTAAGTAAGAAATCTAAGAAAGCAAGCACATACAATGAGATCCTGAAATAAACATGCAATTCCCTTTTATTACTCATGTCATCAAGATCTATTAAACCTAGCTCACTTCCTAGGGTTTCTAGTCCACTTTTAGGGTTTCCATTGCAATTAGGGTTTCACTTCATTTATACTATTTTAAATCCTAATTTATATAATTACTTACAAACCCTAATTTCGGATTAAAGGCACACTGAAACATTAATTAAGCCCATTATGACTCTTTTATATTAAAACTAACATTTTTATCCTTTTAATCCATGAGAAGAACATTATATGCATATATCATCAATTCAAAGTTCATTATGGTCTAAATCACATATGAACTTGATTTGTCATAAATTCATTAGAAAACCCTAATTACTACATTAAGGGTATTTATCCACAATTAGGAATCTTTATACTCGAAATAGCTTAGAATTACCATATTTCGACTTTAATCATGATTTTAAACAATTAAAGCTATTAAAAGTCACCATTATCATCATTAGGGTTTCAAGACCCATTAAAGCATATTTATGCACATGAAACTCTAAATTAACCAATTATGTGCAAAATTCATCCTTTTTATTCCTAATGTTCCTTTTTTATCATTAACAGGTTAATACCAACTTTAATCATCCATTAATCCCTACTAGAAACATTAATCATCTCAAAATATGGTTTCTTAATCATTAATGTATTAAAGTTGATAACTTCCATTATTTTTTAGATTGCAATTAGAATCGGCTTCAATTATATTTTTAATGGATTCCTCATGTTCTTCTAAGCAAAATTCATATATTATGCATATTCATCCGAGCTACGGTCAAAGAGATATGAATTTTGCAAATTAAACTTACTTTGGGCCAATGAGAGGTTGCCACATAGGCCTTTCCATGCAACGAACTCGGCTGGTTTTGAAAACATTTTGAATTGACAAAACTACCCTCGATAAGTTGATTGCTTCTTCACTACCCAGAGGGGTAGAACGGTCCAACACCACCCCTCCTCTTCTTCAACCTTGAGCAGGCTGAATGTAACCGCCCTAACCACCGATCTGCAGCTTTGACGTGGCTCTCTCTCCTCCCCTGGATCCCGAAGGTGACTAGAACTTGTTCCCCTTGCTCCTCCACCCCCTTGCGCACGTGGTGGTGCTTCTGATTGCAGCCGACATCGCCGTTTATCTTCTCCTCTGGTCTGTGACGTGCAGCAGCTTTTCCAGACGTGCGGTCATTGCTGCATCTTGGCTAGGGCCTAAGGATGAGGGCCAACCTTCCCTTCAGCAACGTGGGGTATGGTGCCTCCATAGCAAACCATCCTTAGTTCCTTGTTGCTCCCTGGTCATTCCGTTTTTCACTGTTAGGGTTTATGGACGGAAACGAGAAAGAAGAAGAAGGAAAAGAAATGTGGGATTCTCTGGACTCGAACCAGAGGGTCTACCCTTTATATAGTGGTGGGTAAAGAAGCCCTAGGTCGGCTATTCACGAATCAAAGAGTCCCTTTCCAAATAAGAAACCAATTCCTTCAATGAAAAGTAATATTCTCTCTCTTCTTTATCCTTTAGATATTCTCTATTATTTGGATATTTAAGAATTCGAAAATCCTTGCCATTATTCTCCTTATTCTTGGCTTTTAATTCATTGGCCTCGAAAATTATATTTTCCTTAAGTAGGAAATACTTCCTTTTTAATAATACCACATAATTCATTAATTATGTATTCACATTATCTTCTTATTTTCTATTATTGGTATTTTCTCTTTCTTTTTCTTCATTGGGACTCCTTTTAACATTAGGAATCCTTGGGATACGAAATTCCATCAAGGATAACTCAATTTTACTTCTTTCTACTTATTTTCCACATTTTATCATTGTTTTCAATTTCTTTCTTAATAAAGAAATATTTAATTAATCTTTTCTTTTCTTATTGCTTTCTTTTCGCAACTTTGGACTCCTTGGGACCCAAGGAACCCAAGAGGCACGAAAACCACCTTTGGATTATATTATTTTTCCTTCTAGAGGTTTCTATTTTTTTATCTTTTGTCTCTTCCTTGTTATTGGACTCAATAGCCAATAAAACCCTCAAAACAATCATCAAGGCTATTGCAAGCAAAACTCTTTTATTCAAGACATTATATCATTATTTGTTCACATATCTTTAATATGAGAAATTACATTTCTCACCAAATGAACCCAAAAGTTGGGGTTGTAACATCCTTCCCCTCTTATAGGAATTTTGCCCTCAAAATTCCATCAAGCAAACAAACAATTCAGGATAAGACTTTTACATGCCCATCATTGGCCCCTATGTGGCTTTGCCCTATCCATGGCGCTTCCAAAGAACATTTATCATTCCTTTCTCTGAGTTATTTCACCTTGGCATCTATAAACCTCGTAGGTGACTCAGGTCATTACAACCTCTCTTGGGGCTCACTAGGTTCATTGCTCCGCACATGGTCCGGGTACCTCACATAGTGATCTAAATTGGACACATGAAACTCATAACACATCCTGAGGGGTAAGGGCAAACTTAACCTTCTCCACCAAACCATGTCAAAAGAACCCATGCATTGGGGACTCATCTCTCTTAGCTATAACTTAGAGGGGCCAGATTTCATGTCACATATTTCCCCCCACAGTGAACTGCATGTCAGTCTACTTTGCATCAGCTTACAACTTATGTCGTCTCTGGGCTCCTTTCAGCCATTGCATTATCAAAGCAACTTCATCTGTACATATTGTGGTCCTTTCTTGACCTTCGTGAGGTCCCTTCACCAACATCATCTTAATGAAGTGGTGATGGACACAACCTCCCTTGTAGAGCTTCTTTACATCCCGATACTGGCTATGGTGGTTAACATCACATCTACCGAAGCAAGAATTGTCTCCAGATATCACCCTAAATGAGCACACATGCTCTCATCAAACCCTCTAGTCTGGATCATACTAACCATTAGTTAGGAGTGATAAACGATATTAACGTCGAGTTCTTCATGTACCTACTTCCACCTTATGGAAGTGAACCTTTAGTTCATACTCAAAAACTTTTGAACTTACATCGTGGTGTAGTTGAACCATCTCTCTCATATGTAGTTCAACTGGATCTGACCCTTAATATTACTCTTTCTTTCTTATGTCATCTAGGTAAGGCGATCTACTATAACCCATATTGTATCTTCACCTTCCTTGGTCTAGGGGAGACTTACCACAACATCCATAGTGATGAACTCCCATTCCCTCTCAGAGACTCTTTTATCCTTCATATCGATACACTGGGTTATTGTTGTTCGTCCTTCACCTCCTGGCTTGCATGGCCACATATCACATGCAACTTCATCGTAGGAATCCAAAGTACTACTGCCACTTACTAACTTTGTAGTACCATAGTGTATGGTGATCTTAAATCATGACCTCCTGTATTGTCATGATTCCTTAAGATCGATTCCTCAGAAACCCTAAACCACTCTAATCGGGGTTTCATCACCTTCCAAAGAAGTGCATCTGAGGTTCTACTACCATCCTTTTATTACATCAAGGACTAGGATGGCTAACCAAACAACCATTAACTTGTTCAACCGATATTGTTACATCTGAGTGTTAGCCAACCTACCTCTTCTAGCCTCTAGCCAAACTAGGCAGCTGCATCCCATCTAGAGCATCCATTACCACTTCACATCCTTAGGTTCTAGGTAATATTGAAGACATACACTTTCATGTATTCCACTCGTTATCTCATCTCAGCTTTAGGTCTATCTTTATCAAGAAAACTCTGAGCTTATCCTCTTGGTTTTTCAAACTCAACCTTGTATGACTCATATCTCCTCATGTATCATTCACTCCACAAGGACATGTTATCATCTCTGTCCTCATACCTCATAGAAACGTTCCAACTCACATTACCTTTTATCCTTGGTGTATGGTATGTGTATTGTCCTATCTCTCACTCCCATAACAAGAGGAAAAAAGCATTTGGCTGCAGTCCAAATACAGAGTTCTTCCTGTTCCAAGAGTAGAGATGGTACATCCCACCTTTCCAGTACACCTTTAAATCCAAGTTGAAATGTGCCACCTATGTCTCTACATCACAATCATCTCGATATCAAGGTTACTTCCATGGAAAACTGGTTTCGAACCTACTTGGGTCACTACACAATCCTTGGTCATCTCCTCTAGGTCTATAGGGTGCCAGCACTTTTGGAGTCATCCCCCTTCCCTCATGCATCCAGAGAGTGCCTTACTCATCTGCCCTTTGGGTCCCATGAGTTCATGAAGGTGATCAATCTCCTAACCCATGGCCCTCAGACAATGATAGTTGTTACCTCCCGACCCTATGGTCATGTGCAACTAGGGAATTAGGCAACTACTACTTCCATCGGTCTTATCCCTACCCGACCCTAGGATAGACTTAGGATTCTTTTATAATACATGTTCAACTTAGAACCTTACCCAAGCCTTCATCATCTCTCTATGCATTCATGGGATATCTTTCATCCTACCTTGGTTAGGCCCCATACCAATTACCTCCATGGTAATTCATTCACATGCACATAGAGATGGTTATCTATGGGTCTACATGTTCATTCTCCTACCATGTACTTTTCACTTAGCTTCTCATGATCCTATGAGACCTCTTTAGGTTTCCTCAAAACCCCCAGAAACTGATGTACACCTTACAAAAGGGTCCCTATCCCAGGATGGGAGGAAACTACAACCCTTGTCAACAAGGTCACAAACATCCTTAGGGTTTAGGGTTTACATCCACATGAGCATGATTAACCCTAACAAGCCACTAAGGCACAAGTATACCACCTGCTAAACCATGATAGGTCACACTTATTCTCTTTCCTCAATGCTGGATTAAGATCATACCTTCCCATGTCATCAACTTCACTGTGAAGGGTTCATCAAACATACCTTAAACTTAAGGGGGGTTTCCCTTTCCTCCAACCATGAGGAGTACCATGCTCAAATATATATAAACTCAAATCTCATCATGAGCATTAGGTACACCACTTCCCCTCTTAGGCCTAGGAACCCTAGATTCACTTCTCTGATGTCTACTCTCTGTTCAACTTCTTAACTATAATCCAAACATGTACAAGGCATGGCATGCATTTTATATCATCCTTCTACTCGAGCAACACTTCAGAGTGGAGGTCCCCTCAAGGACAACCAACAAGGTACAAGGCCTCACAACCTACTACTAAACATCTTTAGGTCTAAGGAACTCTTCCTCTACTCTATACCAAAGGTACAGAGGTACCAGAACATTCATGTGGCAACACATCCCATTATCACACAGATAATGAGGTGTTACGTGAAAACGTGTGGAAATCACCATAACCACATATTATGAAAACATGGGTTAATTAAAACCGATTGTGGGAAACTGATAAACTGTGAAACTATTACTTTCCAGTCCTCATCCTGCACAGAAACATGTCATATATATATATACATACACAAGATCTGATACGTGTCTACAGCTTACAGAAACAGTTGTTCATCCATCACATGAGTTCACCACCTATTCATATACATAAAGGCCCGCATCCGGCCAACAGCAGGATATACAAACGTCATCGATCGTTCATCGTGAAACATCATCAAAACATTGCCAAGGACCTGAGAGTACAGGGATGACTCTAGACTCTACTACAAAACATCCAAAACAGCAGCATGTCCAACGCTTGCCTTCTACTGCTCCTCAAGCTTCTCGGCCGCAACACCATGACCACGACCACGCCTACCTCGACCACCTAAAAAGGGGTTAAACCAGCGGGGTGAGACAATTGAACAATTGTCCCAGCGGGAAACATAACTCCCCACCGCAACTACAGAACCTCAGCAAGATAAACTATAATAGCAGATAACTAGAAACAGGTATAACAAAAGCAGTCTATATAAAGCAAATCTATTCTTACCGACAAGCTTACCAGTTGTACAAAAGCATATAACCAGATGTCTTTCAATGGAACATGATTGACAAGATAAGATATATCACTATGTAACATGATCATCAGAACAAGGTATATTACCACATAACCGGATTATCAAGATATGACATATTATCACATACCTAATGAATATAGAAGTAACTGCAAGATATAACAGGATTAACTACACAAACAAGGCCTCAATCAATGTTTCGTGTTTATCTTAAGCAGTAAGCACTAAACGGCTGTATTACATATTATTATGCCCTGAGGATTTGAACTGTACCGTTCAAATCCAACCTTCGGTTACAAAACCCAAGCTGGTGCCATACAAGGTCAATGGAAGAGCCGGACTCCACGACCTCCCACCTTGTGGTCAGTACACGAGTACAACATAAGCAGGACCATAGTCACATGCTGAAGTGGTCTAAGCCACATGGTCAGCTCCATAGGCTACCCTCACCCTAGCCCGCCATGGTACAAGTCTCGGCCCTAGTAAAAACTAAGCCACGGGCCTATTCACCGTGCTTTGAGCCATGAACGCATTCATGCTCTTCACATCACATATCCTGAGCCATGGGCCTGTTCACCATGATCTATATACGTATCTGAGTTTGCAACCAAAGTTACACTCTTACCTCCTCATTTTCAGGCTAGGAGCAACCTACACATATTCAACAATATGTGCTTCCAGGTTAACCCGTAAGAGAACCCGTTTCACCATCACCAAGTCCTGACGATGATGGATCTATGGCCAGGGAAAACTACATGATAAATTTCACTGTGATTAATTAGTATCTTTTAGATGGATTGCAAGATTCAATCAAGTTGTATAACATGCAAGATATAACAGAAAGTAAATATCATTATATTATTATTGAAACCACATCAACCTGATCCATCTCAAGGACCCAACATCACATGTTACCACTTGGCCTCTTGCCAATCATCCATATCCATCTCAAGGATCATCACATACCATGGGATCTCAATCCCTCATCATGTACTGTCACTGCCTCTTCAAGGCTCACATCAACATCATGGGACCAACACATCATACATACAACCTCATAGAATAATTATCAAAGTAATGTTACTCATCACATGTGTCTCATAGCCCTCTCATGGCTAAACATCACCTGCATGGTTAGGGTACACAATAATCATAGTTTCAACATAAGGGATATGCTCACTATCATGAAATATCATACAAGATACTCTACTTATCATTCTTACACTATTTGGTGATCAAGTGTATTAAGCACATCATTAACAAACCATATCTATACTTATCCTCATCTCAGGATTATATAAACAAGATGCTCACATCAAGCAAGATGTCATGATGAGAATACAGAGCAAACACTATTATTACCAATGTCATTGCTGTCACTATCCACTATCATCATTATTATCTTTATCATTAAGCAACCATTAATGTAACTACCAATTACTATTGCCATTAACAAATAAGCATAAGGATTACTTCATGTATCTCATTACCACTACCTTCCTTGTCATCATCATATATTACCATCAGCATCATTACTACCATTATTATCATCACTTATTATTATTATTAACATCATTGCTATCATTAGAACTATTAACATTATTGTTATGTCATTAAGAAAGCTATTTGTGTAATTGTCACTTAGCATCGTCATTACCGACATTAACATCATTATTGTTATCACTACTAGCAAGGCATCATTATCGTTATTTGTATATAACCAACACTTCCATGGCACAAGGAACCATCCCTCACTACAACTCATCATAACCCTCACTAAAACCCATTATAACCCTCACCTAATCATCCCACAACAACGGCTGGAGGGGAGAAGAGCAGCAACGCTGCGTTGCTACCCAGCACTCAACACGACGCAACGTTACAAGGATGTCACGCGTCAGGGGTGTCGAGCATCCGTTCCTATCGGGAAACACCCGTCACACCTCTGTCGCGATGCCCGTCACAAGCCAAAAGCAACGCCCGATACACAAGGGCTATCGTCCAGCTCACAACCCCTCAACAACCAGGAGAGAGAGAAGGAAAGAGAGAATGACTCCCACAAAACGTGCAACAACAGCCCAAGGTCTAACGGCCAGCACATACCAAAGAAAAAGGGTGTGACGCCCGTCACAACCCAACCCTGTCGGCCGTCACACAACTAGATGTATCACCCGATACCAACCCTTTATGCCCAACACAACTATAACGGCCAACACACTCATACTAGCCTATCGTTCAACCCAAACCAGCTGGCCATACCTGATCCTATCGTCCATCACAAGAACATAGAGTATCATTTAACACAAGAAAGTCATCATGTCGTCCAACACAAGAGAGTCCATATCTTCCAACAAGAGGTATATCGACCAACACTCATTCTAGCACCACCTATCACCCATCACAAGGGCAGGGGTATCGTCCAACTCAAGGGCACCTCACCATGTCATCCATCATAAGGGTACCATGTCGTCCATCACAAAGACAAAGGTGGGTATCATCCAACACACCAAACAAGGAAGGGGTATCGCTCAACCTAAGTCATCTTCAACCTCCAACTCAAGGGAGCACAAACCCTAGATCACCAGGTATACTAGGTCACAAAGAAACCCTAAACCCTAAGGAGGATCGGCCACCAAAGGTACATAAGAAAAGGTACAAAAGCAAGGAACTAAGCTAAGCTACTAACATAAGAACAAGATTATAACAAGAGGTAAAGGAGTTAGGGTTAGAAATTATGCAACCCGCCTTAAGCTCCAAGCTCCAAGGGAGAAGAAGCACTCCAAGGTCCAAGGGATATCGTCCACTAAAGCTTCTTCCAAGAGGGTATCGGCCACCACTGCTACTCCAGGATAGTGTATCATCCAACACAAGCAAGGAAGGAGAGGAGTGTCGTGCACTCAAGGTGGAGGAGAGACCAAAAGAGCAAAGGAAGCTAAGGCAAGGGAAAGAGCTACCTATATAGAAAGAAGGGGAGGAGAAACCAAGGTAGATCCATGCTATGTGTCGTCCACCCAAGGGACACTTGTCCTAGGGTTCAAGCCAATGCTCTAGCACACCAAGAGACACTTGTCCAAGATATGCACCAAGTATCCACCAACCAAGACCAAGCAACATGGGCGACACATGCATCAGCTCCACTGGGCGACACACCAAGGCACCTGGGCGACACACCACCATGTTGGGTGACACAACCCATCCTAGGCCGACACCCACTCCTCCTTGGGCGACACAAGCTTCACTTGGCCGACACAAAGCTCAAGCAAGCCCAAACAAGGCACCTCAAGGCCCAAACAAGCTCAACTCAGGCCCAGAGAACTCAAACAACAAGCCCAAGCCTTCCTCTCAACCCTAGAGGAAGAAAAGAGAGGAAAACATCTCACAAGATGGCAAACTTGCACACAAAACCCTAAACTTGGGTTATTTGCAAGTTGCCCCTCAAACTCTCAACAAGGCACAACATAACCCTAATCATCATTAAAGGTGATTAGCAAGCACAAAAGCATCAAGATCAAGCAAAACAAACAGGGTAAACCCTAAACGTAGGTCAGGGTCCTTACAATTCATCCTCTCTCTAGGGTTTGGTTCCTCTCATGGCAACCAAGACATCATCAGCCTCCAAGGATGAGGAAACCACAAACATCCACTTAGGTTGCATCATCCTCAACTTCCCACTTTTCCTAATGTCTCGGAGTCTAGGCTTCCGAACTTCTTGCATGGTTCCTGCTCTCTCTCCAGAGCTAACCATACCAAACAATCTCACTACTAGAGGTCCTCTCTTCAAGAAGATGGATAAAGCTCCCAAGCATACCCCTACGTGGGTGAAACCTATGTTCAGCTAATGTTTGCTCAAGATTATCCATATCTCTTTATGCTTATCTTACAAGCTATCCTTCATACTCTCCCGGTCAGGGTTTTGACCTACTGCTCGCACTACTGACGTATTCTGGGTGCACTACTACAGAAATGGCTTATAACGTCACTTTTCAAGGTGTCGGTTGTATAAATAAACAGACACCTAAAGTCTACAGTGTCGGTTGATAACGTAAATCGACATCCAATCTATGAAGGGCGACCAGACACGGGTACTGCTTTTATTCAGTGTCGGTTACGTAATAAAAAACTGAAACCTAAAATTAACTGCCAAATCCAAAATTTCCAGCGAAAAAATTACCTCCAAATTTTGACTTATGGCGTCGGTTGATAAATAAAAAACCGACGACTAAAGGTTATTCGCGAGACATAAATTGGGCACATTTTGGTCGTCAGTTTTACTACAATTACCGACGCTTATGAGTTTTCCCGCGCTATCCGCGGGGAATTTTTCACACCCTTTAAGCGTCAGTTTTAGGTAGAAACTGATGACTATGGTCATAAATCGAGAACAATTTTTTAATCGGCATATGTATATAGACGTCGGTTGTTTTTTAGTTAAAAACCGGCGACTATAATCAAGTATTGGTGTCGGTTTTTGTTCAGAACCGACACTATTAGTTATAGTTGTCGGTTTTTTTGAATAACCGACGCCTATGGTACAGTTAATAGCCCCGCAAACAGAACTTTTCCCCATTGTCTCTGTTTCATTGTGACTTTGCGCTAGGTTTGGCGATTGCTCCCCGCCGTCGCCGCCGTCATTGCCTGGCTCCCCCGCACCGCCGTTCGTCTCCTCGTGCGACGCTCGTCTCCTCGCCGCCGCTCCGCCGAGCCGAAGTTCTCCTCTCCTCGCCGCCGGCGCTGCCAGCTCCGCCGAGCCGAAGTTCTCCTCTCCTCACCGCCGGCGCTCCCAGTTTCACCTCCAGCTTCTCTCCTCTGCTCCGGCCGAGCCTTCTTCCTCTGCCCTCAAGGTACGCCGCCTTCTTCCTCCTTCCTTCCTCCACCTAGGCTAGGTCAAGCCCTACAGGTGCCCTGGAGCAAAATCGTCAGGTGCCCTGCTGGGCGTTTTTTCCCTAAATTGCCAATCATGCTTTTAAAGACATCAATAATCACCCTAATTGAAGAACTAGGATTTTAGGTATAAGAATGACAACACATTATTTGTTGGCCTAGAAACCCATCCAAGAATTACTCATTAGGAGTAAATCTTAGATAGTCCCCGGTTTGGGACTGTTCTTGAACACCTAATCTCGCTTAGGATGTAAGTGTATAATGTGTATTGGGTTTTCAAGAAAATTTCAGCAGCATTTCCCCATTTGTTCTCTAAGTACATATGTACTTGGAGAACAACGGGGAAATGCTGCCGAAATTTTCTTGAAAACCCAATACACATTATACACTTACTAGTGAGATTAGGTGTTCAAGGATGGGATAGGTGGTACATGTACATTTATTATATATAAGAATGACATCACATGTATTTGTTAACCCTAGACGCAAATCCACAGTATACCAATCTGATAGTCCATGATAGAACAAAGCATAATGATGTTGACTGCAACTTTGTGCGTCATGCTATTCTGAATTAAGTGTATATTTACTTCATAATTGAATGTTTAAGTAAGTTATAGATATCTTCACCAAACCTCTTTCAAAAACTTGTTTCATTGTTGAGTATATTGAGAATCCTAATCACCTTTCTTGCTTAATGATGAACTGTAATGCACACATGTGACATGCTTGGAATGTAAATGATGAACTTTTCCCTGAATTGCCAATCATGCTTTTAAAGACATCAATAATCACCCTAACTTGAAGAACTAGGATTTTAGGTATAAGAATGACAACACATTATTTGTTGGCCTAGAAACCCGTCCAAGATTTACTCATTAGGAGTAAATCTTGGATAGTCCCCGGTTTGGGACTGTTCTTGAACACCTAATCTCGCTTAGGATGTAAGTGTATAATGTGTATTGGGTTTTCAAGAAAATTTTAGCAGCATTTCCCCGTTTGTTCTCTAAGTACATATGTACTTGGAGAACAACGTGGAAATGCTGCCGAAATTTTCTTGAAAACCCAATACACATTATACACTTACTAGTGAGATTAGGTGTTCAAGGATGGGATAGGTGGTACATGTACATTTATTATATATAAGAATGACATCACATGTATTTGTTAACCCTAGACCCTAATCCACAGTATACCAATCTGATAGTCCATGATAGAACAAAGCATAATGATGTTGACTACAACTTTGTGCATCATGCTATTCTGAATTAAGTGTATATTTACTTCATAATTGAATGTTTAAGTAAGTTATAGATATCTTCACCAAACCTCTTTCATTGCAGATGGCTGACCATTCTCCTTATGACCGTGCTGATGATTACCGTGAGGGTGAGGACATCAATGCGCCGCCTCACAATGTAAGTTTTAAAAATATATCATATATTTATATCTATATGTCCATTTATAGTTATATCTTGTAAATGTGATTATTTTTTCAAATTTTAGGTTGATGATGCACAGGTACCATCTGAAGCACTTGAGGCACTTGGTCAACAGCACCAAAAAGTTGACAAGAGAAGGGGCATCACTATGATGAAGAAGTTAATTGCACAAAAGGGCAATGGACCCAAACTTGTTGTGGATTTTGATAATGCAGGAAATGCATGTGGTGTGAATCGCAATTCATTTGTTTCATATCTTGGGTTTGTTACTCGTAGCCATTGCGGTTGTCGCTTAGATTCTTGGCATAATGTTTCTAAGGAGCAGAAAGACTTAATATGGAGGGATTTATGCGTGAGTTATTATTAATTTGCAATTCTATTTTGTAGATTACTAAATTTTTGGATACTAGTTAATAGCAATTCTATTTTGCAGAGTATATTTGAATTGGATGAAAAGCTGCATCGTAAATGTGTGATGCAACGCTGTGGGAGAGTCCTAAGGAACTATAGGACAAATCTCACCTGAGAATACATAAAAGAAGCTGACAAGAGGAAGAAGACATCCACTGAACAGTGGAACTTCCTGGACAAAGAAGAATGGGACGCATTTGTCGCTTCAAGACAAACTGATGAATTCAAGGTATTAGGCGTTACTAACCAAATCATTAATGTATTCACCTATTCCAGATTAACATTTAGTGTTACTAACCAAATCATTAATGTGCATACTAACTAGGCCCTCAGTGAGGCACAAAGATCAAGGCGTGCACTGAATGTGCATGACCACATAATGGGTCCAAAGGGGTATGCAGGCATTTTCCAAAGACTACAGTCTGAGGCTACTACTCAGTCTGCTGCTACTCAGGAGTCCTCTACCATAGGTAGCACACCTCTGCCTCACCATGATGTCTGGATAGCTGGGAGGCAAAATAAGAAGGGAGAAATAACGAAGGCCGCAACTGCTGAGGCGGCTGCAAAAATGGTAAAATACAACTCTTACAGCAATCATTCGAATATTGATTATTTGTGATGTTTACTTAATTACAAATTTTTTTTGGCGATTAGAGGGAGCTGCACGAGCTGAGGAAACAAGGCAAGTTCATCCCTGAGGGCACAAGGGATGAATTGACAGTTGCTCTGGGTAACCCAGAGCATCCTGGACGTGTTAGGGCTGCAGTCGTTGGTGTGGGCATCAAAGATTTTTTTGGGCCATCCCAGTGCAAACATGTCCCAAAAGCGGGACTTTCACAAGAGGAGGTAACATATTCTTTCTTTATAATGTTACTATAAAAGAGAATTCAATAATTAGAAGCTAACGTTTCTTTAATCCATGTATAGGTAGATAAGCTAGTTGATAGGAAACTAGAAGAAGCAATGAAAAAGTGGCAGGCAGCTCAGACTGACACTTATCAGACAGTACCTACTGCAGGCTCTACTCCTCCTACTCCTACTGCAGAGGTTGGGAGTAATCCTGTAGAACCACCACCTAGCACATCCACTGTAAGTATTTTTATGACATAGTAACTAGTTTTTTAATTCAAGATGATATGTATATATGAAATTGTAGTCGTTTCAAAAAAAAATGATATGTATATATGTATATAACATTCTTTACACAAAAATTTGTAGGGGTTGAAGCCATGCCGTCTAAAAAGTAAAGAATGTGTCATTGCAGAGGCGTCAGCTTACCCATCCCTACCAGGGGAAACATGTCACGGGTCTCCAGTACCAGCTGGTTGGATTCGTGTGAGCCCGATACATATATTCTCGCAGTGGATGGATCTTCCATTGCCATATGCCCACCCAGATTGTGAAACGCTTGGTGAGGCAGTAGGCGGAGTGATATTGTGGCTAAAAGTGGATGTCCTCTTTACTGAAAAGGTATGGTAAATTTACATTACGTTCAATTGTTAGTGTGTGTATATGATGGCAGTTGATCTGAAATTATATATATATATATATATATATATATATATATATATATATATATATATATATATATATATATATATATACAGGTTAAAAAGAAGACACCCACAACATCTAGGCCTCCACTTCCACCTCCTACATTACCTAGTTGGGTTCCACAGGACCTACCTATCCCGTTAGGTCCTAACTGTAGGGGTATGGCAATATGGTTAGGCGAACATGATATAAACTCCCCTATAACTGTTTCTTCCGATTCAGATTCTACAGGTCAGTCATACGAAACAAAACTATTTATACAAGATATTTTGGAGTTGTTTCGATATGTTTGGCTAAATACATCTGTGATAGAGCTATGGATAAGGTGAGATATTCTTTATACATCCATATACCTTGTGTATGATCTGGTGATCTGGTTTCTTATTTATTAATGCATGCGTAATTAATACATATTTTGCAGCTACTTAGACAACATATGTGCAGATTTTGGATTCGAACATGTAGGGTTTTTTATTCCATCTTTGATTAGTCTAGTAGCTAAATACCCTACGTTAGTTCAACAATACTGCTGTGAGGCTTTTTCAAATTTTTCTGTAAATAAGAAGACGGTGATAATGGCTCCATTCAATGTAGAGAAAGTTTACTTTGCTTATTATAATTTGGACTTAAGAAAATTACATTTTTATTATGGATTTTGAGTTATTAATTTTTAACTTTTTTACCTCTAGGGGTAGGCATTGGGAGTTACTATTTATTGCCCCCGAGATGTTCACTGTGTATTATCTAGATCCTAAGGGGAGTAAATTGAATACAAGATTTGGACACATAATGAAAATGGCATTATTCCGGTGAGAAATATTTCATTTTCATATCCGTTAACATATGTTATTACATTACTATTTAATTGCAATGTTCTGTGTTACATTAACATGTAGGGGTTTTGAGGAGTTCAAAAAGGCTGGAGGAAAGGTCCCCACGAAAAAGAACCAGCCAATAATTTGGAAGAACGTGAAAGTAAGTTCCCGATTGCAATATATGTATATATTATTTATGTGAACAATGCTTAATTAGTTGTATTTTTTAATATTTTGTATGTTTGAATTTATAGTGTGCTACACAAGACAACGGATGGGCATGTGGATACTATGTCATGTGATATATGCACATGATTATCAAACATGCCACACTGGATATCGAGTGTATTGCTCAGGTATTATATAGTCTCATTAGATAATACGATCGAAATATATCAATCTTATTTATAGCTCATTAATTATATATATACATCATTCTCTTTACAGGTGTTTAAAGCTGACCCCGTTATAGGAGAGGCCTTACCAGATGAAAATGCTCCCTATACGATGGGAGAATTAAATGAAGTAAGAGAAGAATGGGCAACAGCCATACAAATAGTGGGGGCTTTAAAATATAATTGGGATCCTGATAGTTGTGGGCTCTGATCTCCAAACCACGATATAAACACGATTTAAACTTAGCGGAAGCGACTCGATTAGCAGCAGAATACCAAAAATCTACGGAAATCAAAACTTTTTGAGATAAAGCATTGAAACCATAAAACTTCCTTCATAAAAGGAGATAAATTGTTTACATCTCAGATAATTACTTCTTGAGTGATTATATACAACATGATACAAAATCTCAAGAACTCATAACCAAAATCTCAGACCAAAAGACTCCAAGACCTGAGAGTACAGAGGACACATAGGACTGACTCTAACTACACCACATGGCAGGCTAAATCTCCACCTGAGATTTTACTGCTGCCCCTGGTGCTGCTGCTGCTGGGACTGGTCACTTGTAGACCTGTTCCTCCGTCCTCGACGTCCACCTAAAAAGTTGAAGTCTACGGGGTGAGACAATTTTACATAATTGTCCCTACGAGAGTTATAACTCTCCGCCAGAAGCTTTATTATAGCACCTCAAAGAATAACTTAAGCAGTAAAAGCTTCAAAGTATTCAACATCAGATATAATAGTAAGCATGAGTTCAACAGTTATGAAACATGAAGACATTTGCACTATACAGTGTAACATCAATCAATCAACTCGTAGTTATATCTAACAGGTATGCTACGCTGTGGATTATGTTTTTCAAACATTACTTTTATGCCCTGTGGAGATGAGGTTTACCACTCATACTCCAACCAATCACTGCTAAGTGCCTCGGTATCATACTAGGTCATCGAAAGAGCTGGATTCTCATGACCTTCACCTTCCTCAATCAGTAAGAGGATTACTTGTAGGACATCTCGTGCCTCTACTATAATAGCTTACCAGGGTAATCTGGTCCTTCGCTATTTTAGAGTTACAGTGGCGTTCTGTACTCTCTTCGTCATCAGGAGATTTCATGTTTATCTTCCACTGATACGGATATCTGTGCTTTCTCCGTCATCAGGAGGTTTCATGTTTACCATCCACTGATACGGTATGAAATTGTAGTGAAGGATTGACGGATTACACATCTACATCAAACACCTACACTAGGATGTAAGGTTCTACACATCCATATACCCCACATACTCAAAAGTATGTGATCCAGGAGTTCCCTTAGGAAAACCTGTTTCACCATCATTTGATCTCTGACAATGATGGATCTATGATCAGGGCTCTACATTATACTTGATTAGTTAGGTACATTCAGTATTCTTTTAACATCATACATTGTTCTTCAAACAATAACATTAGCGTAACAGCTATGAAATGAGAATACTAAATGTAACAAGCCTAACTCTCATCAATCATCATTTCTCAATACATTCATCACAAGTCATCTCTAAAGCATGACCTTGATGGTATTTATGGCTCTCACAGCCCATTTAATTCATAGGTTGCCATTGACAAGGCATCAAGATATTTTACTATTCATAAAGCTAACAACATGCTTTCAATGAATGTAGCATCATCATCCATACCTGGATATGATCATCTTCATATCAGAACCTGCAAGGTTAATTCAACTGATAAAAACAATTCAAATCAAGAATTATACTTTCCACTCTTGCCATAAGAGCTAAGTTCCCTGATTCTCATCAATTAGGGTTTACTATTCACATTACATGCCATCACCCTAGAATTAGGGTTTATTATTCACATTATGGTAAAATGAACTCATTACATCATCATGTATGAGGAACATCATCAATGATGCTCTCATATAAGATTAAGATTCATCAATTATCATAAATAGGGTTTTCATGATCTCACATAGGTGGATCATACCCTAATCATGTACATTCATATATATTGAAGGTATTTTACTTGGATTTCAACCATAATTGGGATTTTCTCTCTCCTCTTGCTCATAGGTGATGATTACATCCCTCTAGATTGGGTTAGGTCTAATCAACATTGATAAGCCTAGCCAAGTCATCACCATTGTAACCATTGGGGTTTGCATGATAAAAAGGGGTTACCTACTTGAATCCATAAAGGGTATTTTGGTAAAGTTCACCATTGATCATAACATGGATTAATATACTAACCACTTGACCCTTAATGTCCCTAGGTATCATTAGGGTTTAGGTTGAACAACCATCAAACCATCTAAGCCTTCAAGGCATTAGGCAGACTTATCCTTAAAAGTCCCCAATAGGTTTCACACCTTCAACCTTCAAACGATCCTGAGATCGTTTAAGGTTGTAGACTGTTTAGCTTTGGTTGACTTCAAGACCACATGACACTCAAGACCATTTACCCTTAAACGATCTTGAGGTTGTTTTCCCAAGATGGGGTGAAGACCGTTTAGTCATAGTTTGACTTCTGAAGTCGTTTGAGCTCATTCGGACCCGAAGTCGTATGAACTCATTCGGTCCTGAAGTCGTATGAACTCATTCGGTCCTGAAGTCGTATGAACTCATTCGGTCCTGAAGTCGTATGAACTCATTCGGTCCTGAAGTCATATGAACTCATTCTGTCCTGAAGTCGTATGAACTCATTCGGTCCTGAAGTCGTATGAACTCATTTGGTCCTAAAAGCTCAAGATCGCATGGACCTCCAAGGTGATTCAAAGGGTAAACTCGATTAGGGTTTCCTATGTTGAAGCCTTCAATTGGTCTCAATCTTGCTAACCACTTATCAATTGAGACAATTAGGGTTAGCCTTAACCAATTGGTCACTCAATTGATCCTCAATTGATATCCAAATAGGGTTGGAGTTGGTTCAATTAAGGTCTATAAACATTCAACCATCAACACTCAACAATGTGAATCAAATCGAAGTTGATCCCATCAATTGACCTCCAATCGGGCTCAAACTTGGCCCAAACGGTCTTGGGATCGTTTGGATAACCTCCAAATGGTCTTGAGACCGTTTGCCCAAGAATTCATCAAAATCTAAGTTGATTTGATAGGGGTTGAACCTTAATTAAGTCACAAATCAGCAATTTGATTATTTCAATAACCCACTGTAATTGGGCCCTCAATTGATCAAATTACCTTAACCCTAGACCTCCAAACGGTCTTGGGTTGACACCAAACGGTCTTGAGACCATTTGCTCATCCATACTTTGGACTCTAGTGAAAATTCATCAAGGTTTGATCTATTGAGTTGATCATCACATCAATACTTAATTGCAATATGATTTGGTACCTTTGGACCTTCAATTGGTCAACTATACTTGACCCCAGACCTCTAAACGGTCTTGGGTGATCCCCAAACGGTCTTGAGACCGTTTGGATGATTCCCCAAATGGTCTTGAGACCGTTTGGGCTAATCAACCCAAAATTACTAATTAACTCATTGGAATTTCAGCACTGATTTCAATTAGGATTTGCCCTATTAATCAACCTTTAACTCATAACTCGTTTGGAATTAATCCATAAAATTTGGTGAGTCATTAATCAACATCATTATGAACAGTAATCCCAAACGGTCAACGCTTGGTCAACCATCTTAAATGGTCTTGAGACCGTTTGCCCAAAAAGGGAAAATTAAACAGATTGAAAATCAGAACTTAATTCAATTGGATTTGCTAATTGATTTGCTTATATCTCACGATTCCTTTGGAGTTAACCCCTCAAATTTTGTGGGTGATTAACCTACATAATTATAAACAAGATTCCCATATGTTCGTCGTTTGGTCAATGAGATCAAATGGTCTTGAAGGCCGTTTTCCTTCATACGACCCTGAAACCGTTTGCCCACCAAACGGTTGTGTAAACCGTATGGGCAATTGGTGGAGGTCGTTTGGTAAAGTGGAAATCCGTGGATAAGCATAGGAATTAACGCCCTTATCTTCTACCTCAAGAACAGTAGCAGTTCTTCACGATTTTGCTTGCAAGGATGCAAGGGAAAATAGGGAAGAAGAAGAACTAGCAACTATATGCATAGAAAAAGATGTATAATCAAAGCATAAGGTTTAGAGTTATAAAACCCGCCTAAAGGTTGTTCCTTGAGCTCCAAGCTTCCAAGCTTCAGGTATTTAATGGCGTCTTTGAGCTCCACAGGTCGGCCAAGGTGAATTCTCCAAGGAAAAGTTGGAAAGGAATGGCTAGAAAGATAAAGCTAGGTGAGCTAGCCATGAATTCAACCTTGAAATCGAGTTTCCTCCATGAATTCAAGCAAAAGGGATGATCCAAACTTACCTTGAACTCCCTGGTCGTTCTCCTATGCTCCAGATCTCTGCCTTAGTCGGTTTGAGCAAGGGGGATAAGTGAGGGAATGAAAGAAACGTTCCTTTGCTTGCAAAGGAAGTGGTATATATATTTTTTGGGTGAAATTTCTCCATAAAGCTTCTACTTTATCCCATTTCTCATCTAAGTCCTTCCTTTCTTATTTGCTCATCCCTACCCCTTATTTCTAAGGACAATCTCATTCTAAGGTCAAGAATTGAAGGCAAAGAAGATCAACCCATTACTAAAGTATACATATAAAAGAGCTATTATACTTATTCCTTGATTATTTAATCACAAAGGTGTTCTTTATTATATGATTATTCAAATGCAGTGCCCTCTTCATCATTTCTACTATAAATGATGAAAAAAGTTATAAAAGATATTTTAGAAGATGAAATTTACAAGTTGCACTCCAAATTTTGGGTAAATTGCATTTTACCCCAAAACTAGGGTTTCAAGCACAGGGATTGCTTCCACAGCTGCACCTTGGTGCTCAAGCTTGGGAAATCCTTCAAACTTTACCATAATCATTCTTATGATGCCTCAACATCAGAGGAACATCTCAACATGTTCAAATTTCAAGTTAACCCTTCTAACTGGGTAAATTGCACATAGGTCCCTGTATTACAAAACAATACTAAAACATTGTTCAATTAGGGCAGAAATGGAAATAAGTGTTCCTCAAGAGTTTAATTACATGCCAAAAGATAATCACCAGTATCTTAATTACATAATTAGGCAAAACACCTAGGGTTAACTCATAACCCAGGTCAGGGATGTTACAAATTATCCACCTCTTACAAGGATTTCGTCCCCGAAATCGATAAAACGTATTAAGAGAAAAGGGCAGGGTATTTCCTTCTCATCTCATCCTCTAGTTCCCAAGTGGATTCTTCAACACCATGGTGGTTCCAGAGGACTTTCACAAGGCTTAAATCTTTCTTCTTTAACTTTTTAATTCTGTTATCAAGGATTGACACTGGTCCTTCCTCATAAGATATATCATCATTCAATTCTACCTCCATAGGTTGTAGAACTGACTCAGTGTCTGGGTGACATTTCTTTAGCATAGAAATGTGAAACACAGGATGTAACCTCTGTAACTCTGGTGGCAGCTCTAGTTTATAGGCTACTTTTCCAATCCGTTCAATGATTGGATAAGGCCCCATAAATCTAGGAGCTAACTTCCCTTTCTTTCTGAAACGAAGAACTCTTTTCCAAGGCGAGACTTTGAGATACACTCTGTCTCTGACCTGGAACTCTAAGGGTCTACGACGCTTGTCAGCATAAGATTTCTGCCTATCCTGTGCAGTCTTAATCTGTTGTTGTATTACCTTAATCTTTTCTGTAGTTTGCTGCACAAGATCAGGTCCTAACAACTGATGCTCACCAGTCTCATACCAATACACAAGGGTGATCTACAACGTCTACCATACAAGGCTTCATAAGGTGCCATATCAATACTATGCTGATAGCTATTGTTATAGGCAAACTCTATCAAGCTTAGGTGTAGATCCCAACTTCCGGTAAACTGGAGAACACATGTTCTCAACAGGTCTTCCAAGGTCTGTATGGTCCTTTCCGACTGTCCATCAGTCTGTGGATGAAAGGCCGTACTAAACCTTAACTGGGTGCGTAAAGCATTATGAAGTCATTCCCAAAAATGACTAGTGAACTGGGGACCTCTATCAGAGACGATAGTAGCTGGAACCCCGTGCAAACGCACTATCTCATTTATGTAAATCTGTGCGAGCCTCTCATTAGTGTAGGTTGTCTTGACAGGTAAGAAATGCATTGTCTTAGTCAACCTATCAACAACTAACCAAATGGAATCATGTCCTTTGCTTGTCCTGGGTAGGCCAACAACAAAGTCCATGGTAACATGGTCCCACTTCCACTGTGGTATGGGTAAAGGTTGCATTGTTCCTGCAGGCTTCTGGTGTTCAGCTTTAACTTGCTGACACATAGGACACCTCAGAACAAACTCTGCAACATCCTTCTTCATTCTAGGCCACCAATACATATCTTTCAAGTTTCGATACATCTTGGTGCTCCCTGGATGCATGGCATACATCGAAGAATGAGCTTCTTCTAGGACTAACTTCCTCAAGTTGTCCACATCCGTCACTATCATCTTCCCATGATAACAGGCTATTTGATCATCTGAGTCATGGAAACCATCTCGTTTCTCACTACCATACTCCGATCTAATCTGCTGAACTACAACATCAACATGTTGTGCCTCCTTAATCTTCTCTCTTAGGGTAGGTTTAATATGCATCTCAGCCATCAACCCAGCTAACAATGACACCTTCAACTGTACATTGTCTTGCCTTAAAGAGATAAGCATATCTCTCTTAGAGCATACTAAAGAGTTTAGTTGTGCTCTATCCATGGTTGATGTTGCTGATTTCCTACTCAAGGCATCTACAACAACATTGGCCTTCACTGGATGGTAATCAATTGTACAATCATAGTCCTTGATTAACTCCATCCAGCGATGTTGCCTCATGTTAAGCTCATGCTGAGAGAAGATATACTTAAGGTTCTTGTGATCTGTGAAAATCTGGAATGTCTCTCCGTAGAGATAATGCCTCCAGATTTTCAATGCATGAACCACGGCAGCTAACTCTAGATCGTGTATTGGATAATTCTCCTCGTGCTTCTTAAGCTGTCGGGAAGCAAAAGAAATCACTTGTTTATCATGCGACAACACACATCCAAGTCCATTCTTGGAGGCATCACAGAAGACTACATATCCTTTTCCTTGCTCAGGTAGCACAAGCACAGGTGCACTTGTCAACCTCTCCTTCAACAACTGAAAGGACTGTTGACACTTATCACTCCAAGAAAAAAGGACCATCTTTCCGGGTTAACTTGGTCAAAGGTAAGGCTATAGAGCTAAAGTTTTTAATAAACCTTCGATAGTAACCAGCTAACCCCAAGAAGCTTCGAATCTCTGTCGGTGTCTTCGGTTGTTCCCATTGTAGAACATATTCTACCTTTGAAGGGTCAACATGAATTCCCGAGATAGATATCACATGTCCAAGAAAAGATACCTCCGGCAGCCAAAACTCACACTTTCTAAACTTAGCATACAGCTTATGTTCTCTTAACAAGGTCAAAGCTTGGTGAAGATGTTGCTCATGCTGCTGAGCATCCTTACTATAGATCACAATGTCATCTATGAAGACGACAACACACTGATCAAGGAAGGGTCAAAAAACTCTATTCATGAGTTCCATAAATGCAGCTGGTGCATTGGCTAGTCCAAACGACATAACTGTGAACTCATAGTGACCATATCTTGTCCTAAAAACAGACTTGGATATGCCACTATCCTTAATGCGGAGTTGATGATATCCAGATCTCAAATCTATCTTTGAGAAGACCGTTGCACCACGCAACTGGTCAAAAAGATCATCAATCCTCGGCAGAGGGTACTTGTTCTTTATTGTTACTTTATTAAGTTGTCTGTAGTCAATGCACAACCGCATTGACCCATCTTTCTTTTTAACAAACAAGACCGGAGCACCCCAAGGTGAAGTGCTCGGTCGGATAAAACCCTTCTCAAGTAACTCTTGAAGCTATTTCTTGAGTTCTGCCATCTCGGCAGATGGGTTTCGTATTTGGGACCAAATTGATCTCAAAATCAATCTCCCGAGGTGGTGGTATACCAGGAAGTTCTTCAGGAAACACATCCTCGAATTCCCTGACTATGGGAACTTCAACAGGATTGGAACTTTCCTTGGTAACATCTACCACATGGGCCAAGAATACATAACATCCTTGCCTCAATAGCTTATCAGCAACCATAGCTGATACAAGACATGTGGGCAGAATCTTTCTTTCACCTTGAAAGATCCATGTGTTGCCTTCATCAGCAAACACAACCAACTTGGATTCACAATCCAAGACAACTCTATACCTTTCTAAGGTATCCATCCCGAGGATTATATCAAATCCTTGCATATCAAGTGGTATAAGGTCCACTTGAATGTGATGATCAGAAAAGAAGAGGATGCAGGGAGAACATACCTCCTGCAAAACGGCAGACCCACTCAACGGAGTCTCCAACAACAAACTATCTGCCCTATGACTAATCGTCATATTGCAGTTACGAATCACTCTCCAAGTGATAAAAGAGTGCGTAGCACCCGGGTCAATCAGAACAGATACAACACATGATGTAGACATATCCGAATATAAAAGTTCCATCTGACCTACCACTACCCGTGGATTGACCACTGCTTCAGGTGGGTTCATAGCATAAAACCTCGCTGTCGCCTGGGGTTGAGGTGGTGCTGATGATCCAGCTTGAGACGCTTGCCCGCGTCCTCGAGCTGCTCCTTGAGGTTGTCTTCTCTGTGATCCCTGTTGACTCTGTCTCTGAGGTTGTGTCATACTGACAGATCTAGATTGGCAGTCCTTCATCAAGTGTCCCACCTTCCCACAGTTGTAGTAACTTCTTTCCAGTTGTTGTGGTTTTGGTGGTCCAGTAACTGACATTGATGTAGAACTGTGAGTCTCTTGTTGACGTAGGCTTCGTCCCCTACCTCTACTTGGTGACCACTGAGTTTGGGAACTTGATCTGGGTGGTGGAGGGTTAGGTGCAGAGAATCTTGGTTTCTTAGAATCCCTAGATGAAGAACCCTGGAACTGTGGATATCTTTTCTGGGTTTGCCTCTTCTCAACCATAGATCTCTCTATCCTTCGGACTGACTCAACGAAGGTAGAGAATCTCTCTCGGTTTTCTAAGACAGACACAGGGGTTGATATATCAGCATTCAAACCCTTCTCGAATCTCTTGATTCTTTCCTATTCTGTGGCATCCATGTGCGGACAGAACCGCAGCAACTCCATGAACTTAGCTTCATAATCGCTAATGTTCATCATGCCCTGCCTCAATCTCTCAAACTGAGAGATCTTCTCATCTAGGAAGGTCTTTGGAAAATATCTATTGATAAATTCCCGCTGAAACTCTTCCCACGAGAACTCTATCCCAGGTCTCTTCTGCTCTTCCATGTTACACCAGTGACCAGCACTGCCTTTGAGAAGATAGACAGCATGTCTAACCTTCTCAGCCTCCGGGATATTAAGAATCCTGAAAGCCTTCTCCAACTCTGTTAACCACAGATCAGCATCTGCGGGGTCGGCAGTCCCAAAGTACTCGGTAGCTCCGACACGACGAAGTCGCTCGAACGTCTTACTGATACCTTGTCCTTCAGGCTGGGAAGGTGCCCTAGGTGCAGGCATGGGCATCTTGTCAGTTATGTGTGTCATGGCAGTCATAAACTGCCCAAACATCGTCTGAACTGCTGGGTTACCCATATCAGCTGGGTCAAACTGGGGTGGTTCAGGTGCAGGCTGTTCTATTTCTGGAACCCTTGCACCACCTCGAGGTGCACTAGCACTACTCTCTGCCACATACTCATCATGTGGCTCTGCCATCCTTATGTATCTTCTTCTCCTGAGGAGCAGAAGATTCTATTAGATAAGGAAGAGATACTAAGGATAGACTCGACATCCTAAGTCCTATGCCTCTGTAGACTCAGCAAACCTAGAGCTCTGATACCACTTAATTGTGGGCTCTGATCTCCAAACCATGATATAAACACGATTTAAACTTAGCGGAAGCGATTCGATTAGCAGCGGAATACCAAAAATCAGCGGAAATTAAAACTTTTTGAGATAAAGCATTGAAACCATAAACTTCCTTCATAAAAGGAGATAAACTGTTTACATCTCAGATAATTACTTCTTGAGTAATTATATACAACATGATACAAAATCTCAAGAACTCATAACCAAAATCTCAGACCAAAAGACTCCAAGACCTGAGAGTACAGATGACACATAGGACTGACTCTAACTACACCACATGGCAGGCTAAATCTCCACCTGAGATTTTACTGCTGCCCCTGGTGCTGCTGCTGCTGGGACTGGTCACCTGTAGACCTGTTCCTCCGTCCTCGACGTCCACCTAAAAACTTGAAGTCTACGGGGTGAGACAATTTTACATAATTGTCCCAGCGAGAGTTATAACTCTCCGCCAGAAGCTTTATTATAGCACCTCAAAGAATAACTTAAGCAGTAAAAGCTTCAAAGTATTCAACATCAGATATAATAGTAAGCATGAGTTCAACATTTATGAAACATGAAGACATTTGCACTATACAGTGTAACATCAATCGATCAACTCGTAGTTATCTCTAACAGGTATGCTACGCTGTGGATTATGTTTTTCAAACATTACTTTTATGCCCTGTGGAGATGAGGTTTACCACTCATACTCCAACCAATCACTGCTAAGTGCCTCGGTATCATACTAGGTCATCGAAAGAGCCGGATTCTCATGACCTTCACCTTCCTCAGTCAGTAAGAGGATTACTTGTAGGACATCTCGTGCCTCTACTATAATAGCTTACCAGGGTAATCTGGTCCTTCACTATTTTAGAGTTACAGTGGCGTTCTGTACTCTCTTCGTCATCAGGAGATTTCATGTTTATCTTCCACTGATACGGATATCTGTGCTTTCTTCGTCATCAGGAGGTTTCATGTTTACCATCCACTGATACGGTATGGGATTGTAGTGAAGGATTGACGGATTACACATCTACATCAAACACCTACACTAGGATGTAAGGTTCTACACATCCATATACCCCACATACTCAAAAGTATGTGATCCAGGAGTTCCCTTAGGAAAACCCGTTTCACCATCATTTGATCTCTGACAATGATGGATCTATGATCAGGGCTCTACATTATACTTGATTAGTTAGGTACATTCAATATTCTTTTAACATCATACATTGTTCTTCAAACAATAACATTAGCATAACAGCTATGAAATGAGAATACTAAATGTAACAAGCCTAACTCTCATCAATCATCATTTCTCAATACATTCATCACAAGTCATCTCTAAAGCATGACCTTGATGGTATTTATGGCTCTCATAGCCCATTTAATTCATAGGTTTCCATTGACAAGGCATCAAGATATTTAACTATTCATAAAGCTAACAACATGCTTTCAATGAATATAGCATCATCATCCATACCTGGATATGATCATCTTCATATCAGAACCTGCAAGGTTAATTCAACTGATAAAAGCAATTCAATTCAAGAATTATACTTTCCACTCTTGCCATAAGAGCTAAGTTCCCTGATTCTCATCAATTAGGGTTTACTATTCACATTACATGCCATCACCCTAGAATTAGGGTTTATTATTCACATTATGGTAAAATGAACTCATAACATCATCATGTACGAGGAACATCATCAATGATGCTCTCATATAAGATTAAGATTCATCAATTATCATAAATAGGGTTTTCATGATCTCACATAGGTGGATCATACCCTAATCATGTACATTCATATATATTGAAGGTATTTTACTTGGATTTCAACCATAATAGGGATTTTCTCTCTCCTCTTGCTCATAGGTGATGATTACATCCCTCTAGATTGGGTTAGGTCTAATCAACATTGATAAGCCTAGCCAAGTCATCACCATTGTAACCATTGGGGTTTGCATGATAAAAAGGGGTTACCTACTTGAATCCATAAAGGGTATTTTGGTAAAGTTCACCATTGATCATAACATGGATTAATATACTAACCACTTGACCCTTAATGTCCCTAGGTATAATTAGGGTTTAGGTTGAACAACCATCAAACCATCTAAGCCTTCAAGGCATTAGGCAGACTTATCCTTAAAAGTCCCCAATAGGTTTCACACCTTCAACCTTCAAACGATCCTGAGATCGTTTAAGGTTGTAGACCGTTTAGCTTTGGTTGACTTCAAGACCGCATGACACTCAAGACCGTTTACCCTTAAACGATCTTGAGGTCGTTTGCCCAAGATGGGGTGAAGACCGTTTAGTCATAGTTTGACTTCTGAAGTCGTTTGAGCTCATTCGGACCCGAAGTCGTATGAACTCATTCGGTCCTGAAGTCGTATGAACTCATTCGGTCCTAAAGTGTATGAACTCATTTGGTCCTGAAGTCGTATGAACTCATTCGGTCTTGAAGTCGTATGAACTCATTCGGTCCTGAAGTCGTATGAACTCATTCGGTCCTAAAAGCTCAAGATCGCATGGACCTCCAAGGTGATTCAAAGGGTAAACGTGATTAGGGTTTCCTATGTTGAAGCCTTCAATTGGTCTCAAGATTGCTAACCACTTATCAATTGAGACAATTAGGGTTAGCCTTAACCAATTGGTCACTCAATTGATCCTCAATTGATATCCAAATAGGGTTGGAGTTGGTTCAATTAAGGTCTATAAACATTCAACCATCAACACTCAACAATGTGAATCAAATCGAAGTTGATCCCATCAATTGACCTCCAATCGGGCTCAAACTTGGCCCAAACGGTCTTGGGATCGTTTGGATAACCTCCAAATGGTCTTGAGACCGTTTGCCCAAGAATTCATCAAAATCTAAGTTGATTTGATAGGGGTTGAACCTTAATTAAGTCACAAATCAGCAATTTGATTATTTCAATAACCCAATGTAATTGGGCCCTCAATTGATCAAATTACCTTAACCCTAGACCTCCAAACGGCCTTGGGTTGACACCAAACGGTCTTGAGACCGTTTGGATGAGTTCCAAATCGTCTTGAGACCGTTTGATCATCCATCCTTTGGACTCTAGTGAAAATTCATCAAGGTTTGATCTATTGAGTTGATCATCACATCAATACTTAATTGCAATATGATTTGGTACCTTTGGACCTTCAATAGGTCAACTATACTTGACCCCAGACCTCTAAACGGTCTTGGGTGATCCCCAAACGGTCTTGAGACCGTTTGGATGATTCCCCAAACGGTCTTGAGACCGTTTGGGCTAATCAACCCAAAATCACTAATTAACTCATTGGAATTTCAGCACTGATTTCAATTAGGATTTGCCCTATTAATCAACCTTCAACTCATAACTCGTTTGGAATTAATCCATAAAATTTGGTGAGTCATTAATCAACATCATTATGAACAGTAATCCCACACGGTCAATGCTTGGTCAACCATCTTAAACGGTCTTGAGACCGTTTTCCCAAAAAGGGCAAATTAAACAGATTGAAAATCAGAACTTAATTCAATTGGATTTGCTAATTGATTTGCTTATATCTCACGATTCCTTTGGCGTTAACCCCTCAAATTTTGTGGGTGATTAACCTACATAATTATAAACAAGATTCCCATACGGCCGTTGTTTGGTCAACGCGATCAAACGGTCTTGAAGGCCGTTTTCCTTCATACGACCCTGAAACCGTTTGCCCACCAAACGGTTGTGTAAACCGTATGGGCAATTGGTGGAGGTCGTTTGGTAAAGTGGAAATCCGTGGATAAGCATAGGAATTGACGCCCTTATATTATACCTCAAGAACAGTAGAAGTTCTTCACGATTTTTCTTGCAAGGATGCAAGGGAAAATAGGGAAGAAGAAGAACTAGCAACTATATGCATAGAAAAAGATGTATAATCAAAGCATAAGGTTTAGAGTTATAAAACCCGCCTAAAGGTTGTTCCTTGAGCTCCAAGCTTCCAAGCTTCAGGTATTTAATGGCGTCTTTGAGCTCCATAGGTCGGCCAAGATTAATTCTCCAAGGAAAAGTTGGAAAGGAATGGCTAGAAAGATAAAGCTAGGTGAGCTAGCCATGAATTCAACCTTGAAATCGAGTTTCCTCCATGAATTCAAGCAAAAGGGATGATCCAAACTTACCTTGAACTCCCTGGTCGTTCTCCTATGCTCCAGAGCTCTGCCTTAGTCGGTTTGAGCAAGGGGGACAAGTGAGGGAATGAAAGAAACATTCCTTTGCTTGCAAAGGAAGTGGTATATATATTTTGGGTGAAATTTCTCCATAAAGCTTCTACTTTATCCCATTTCTCATCTAAGTCCTTCCTTTCTTCTTTGCTCGTCCCTACCCCTTATTTCTAAGGACAATATCCTTCTAAGGTCAATAATTGAAGGCAAAGAAGATCAACCCATTACTAAAGTATACATATAAAAGAGCTATTATACTTATTCCTTGATTATTTAATCACAAAGGTGTTCTTTATTATATGATTATTCAAATGCAGTGCCCTCTTCATCATTTCTACTCTAAATGATGAAAAAAGTTATAAAAGATATTTTAGAAGATGAAATTTACAAGTTGCACTCCAAATTTTGGGTAAATTGCATTTTACCCCAAAACCAGGGTTTCAAGCACAGGGATTGCTTCCACAGCTGCACCTTGGTGCTCAAGCTTGGGAAATCCTTCAAACTTTACCATAATCATTCTTATGATGACTCAACATCAGAGGAACATCTCAACATGTGCAAATTGCAAGTTAACCCTTCTAACTGGGTAAATTGCACATAGGTCCCTGTATTACAAAACAATACTAAAACATTGTTCAATTAGGGCAGAAATGGAAATAAGTGTTCCTCAAGAGTTTAATTACATGCCAAAAGATAATCACCAGTATCTTAATTACATAATTAGGCAAAACACCTAGGGTTAACTCATAACCCAGGTCAGGGATGTTACAATAGCGAATAATGACTAAACAATGATATTTTGTAAATGAATTTCTGAATTATAATATATGTGTGAATGTTTCTACATGTCTGGATGTTTCTACATGTGTCTGAGTGAAAATGAATGAAAGTGTTGGTTGCTATATGAATGTTTCTACATGTGTGAATGTGAATGAATGGAACTATAGATTGCTAGCTACATGAATGTTTCTAAATGTGTGAAAATAAAATGGAACTCCAGGTTGCATTGCTAAATGCATGTGTGAATATTTGTGTTGTTAATTTTGCAGGTTTTTGGCCTGTTGTCGGCTGATATCAATGGATGTCGTAAAACCTACAGTTCATAACTGAACTGAACAGGTTTCTCATCCTGTGACCAGCCACAGCAGGTCTGCAGACTGACAGATAAAAAAAACAAAACAATAGGCGTCGGTTATTTGTAAAAAACTGACACACAATGTTATAGTGTCGGTTTTATATAAATAACCGACGCCTATTTCCTGTGGCGCGCAGATATATGGCGTCGGTTATTTGTAACAAACTGACACTGATAGTGCCCAAGATGGCGCCCTTTCTGTGGCGCGAAGGGTTTGGGTGTCGGTTTCTTATCTAATAACCGACGCCTATAGTCCCATGATGGCGCATTTTCGGTGGCACGCGAAGAGTTTGGACGTCAATTTTTGAACCGACGCCTAATGGGTGAGCTTTTAGTGTCGCCCACATAGGTGTCGCTTAGAAACTGACACTAAAGGCTTTAAATAACCGACACTAAAGGTAGGTTCTGTAGTAGTGGTGCCTACCATGCCATGCTCATATGAGCTCATGGGGTTTCTATAGGTTCTTCTCTAACCTCATCAAAGAAGGAGCTATCCTTTACTCTAACATGCACATCCCTTCCTAGGGTTGGGTCGCCAAAGGTACTCGGACATCCAACCTCTCATGGCTCATATGGAATCCAAGGCATGTCCATCCAAGCACCTGGTTTACCATGACATCTATCTCATCATGCCATCTCTCTCTCTAACCTTCACTTAGGGTTAGGGTTAACATCATCCTCAGAGGATGTTCCAGGTCTCTACTTGTAATGGAGATCTCTACCTCCAAGACTAACTCTCTTTACTTATCCTCCTGACCAGAAGGTATAGCCTCAAGTCTCTCCTGAGGGCATGACAACTTATGTCATACGACCTAAGCATGTATCTATTCCTTTATGCTTAATCTATTAAGATCATGTCCATGACATCTTATTTACATGCCTTTTATTAATTTGGTGGAGGATTCCTTAAACCTTATCAGCCATACCCATACCTCAAGAGGGTGAGGAAAAGAGAGAAAATCCTAATCCTTATTATCCTTAACAACATTTTGAGTTGAGAAGGGATGACCAAGATGAGAGAGTCATAAAGGTATCTTATTTCGAGTCAAATCCTAAGACTTTGGCCAGGCAGTCACACTAATTAGGGAGTCCTCGTATTCTGACTAGCGGTGTGGAGGAAAATCTTGCTAGCCCCCAGACGTGACCCTTTTCTAGACACGTCAGTCTTTCGGAAAATCCTCTAATAACTCCCTTGGGTTCTGCAGAGTTTGTAAAATTTAATAATTATTAAAGATTAAATGAGGAACCTATGCTCTGATACCAAATGTAACGATCCCACCTCCTGGTAACCCCCAATTAAGGGAGACCAGAAGGTCAGAGCCATTATCCAAATTAACAGGATCAAAGGTTCGACAAATAATCAATAACAATTATCAAATTCTACCAACTATACTGAAATCGTGTATAAATTAAAACTTTTTGCATACCTTTGAAAAACTTGGATTACTAAACTTCTATCCATAAGAGAGATTATTCGAACTAATCCTCCTTGCTCATTAATCCTCATTTAATTCCACATATGCCACTTTACTATTTGTTCTTTTCACTTGTACCTAAAACGCCGATAAACAAAATGTTAGTCAGCATAAAGCTGGTATGTGGGGGAAACAATAATCGTGCAACTATGATAACAATGTAATCAGCCAATTATCATTTAACAGCCAAGATTACATTTTAAGCAATACTACTCAATCCTTACATATCCCCTATCTCTGTGTTGTCCCTGTAGTGGACCTAGATGCTACCTTCATCATGGTAGATCCCCATTAAACCCCGCATGATCCTACCTAACATGTAGATCAATATCTAGGGTTGAGTCGCATGGAACTACCCATAGGTAGCCCAATCCCTAACTCATTGTGTGCTAAAGAGTCGCATGGCACTACCCATAGGTAGCCCAATCCCTGACTCAAGGTGAATTGATGGACCTACCCCATTGGTAGCCATTTACTAAGTCATCCAATGACCTGATGGACCTACTCCATAGGTAGCCATGTACTAGGTCAAACTATTAAGCCACAGAGGGGACTAGGATCTGAGCTAGTAAGCACATATCTTAAGTGATAATCATATCCACATTATAGTTTACATGAATTAAATGCATCCAACCGTTTAATTCAAGTCATCGAGGAAAACTTTGGAAAACCTCGAAAAACTAACTCGAGATATTCATAAGCGTAACCACATACCTGTCAAGCTTATTTGAGACAGAATAATCCATGTAAGTAAGAAATCCAAGCAAGCAAACACATACAATAAGAACCTAAAATAAACATGCAATTCCCTTTTGTTACTCATGTCATCAAGATCTATTAAACCTAGCTCGCTTCCTAGGGTTTCTAGTCCACTTTTAGGGTTTCCATTGCAATTAGGGTTTCACTTCGTTTTTACTATTTTAAACCCTAATTTATATAATTACTTACAAACCCTAATTTTGGATAAAAGGCACACTTAAACATTAACTAAGCCCATTATGCCTCTTTTATATTAAAACTACCATTTTTATCCTTTTAATCCATGACAAGATCATTGTACACATTTATCATCAATTTAAAGTTCATTATGGTCTAAATCACATATGGACTCGATTTGTCATTAATTCATTAGAAAACCCTAATTACTACATTAAGGGTATTTATCCACAATTAGGAATCTTTATACTCGAAATAGCTTAGAATTACCATATTTTGACTTTAATCATGATTTTAAACAATTAAAGCTATTAAAAGGCACCATTATCATCATTAGGGTCTCAAGGCCCATTAAAGCATATTTATGCACATGAAACTCTAAATTAACCAATTACGTGCAAAATTCATCCTTTTTATTCCTAATGTTCTTTTTATCATTAACAGGTTAGTACCAACTTTAATCATCCATTAATCCCTACTAGACACATCAATCATCTCAAAATAGGGTTTCTTAATCAATAAAGTATTAAAGTTGACAACTTCCTTTATTTTTCGGATTGCAATTAGAATCAGGCTTCAATTATATTTTTAATGGATTCCTCATGTTCTGCTGAGAAAAATTCATATATTATGCATATTCATCCGAGCTACAGTCAAAGAGATATGAATTTTGCAAATTAAACTTACTTTGGGCCAATGAGAGGTTGCCACGTAGGCCTTTCCATGCAACAAACTCGGCTGGTTTTGAAAACATTTTGAATTGACGAAACTACCCTCAATAAGTTGATTGCTTCTTCACTACCTGGAGGGGTAGAACGGTCCAACACCACCCTTCCTCTTCTTCAACCTCAAGCAGGCTGAACGCAGCCGCCCTGGCCGCCAATCTACAGCTTTGGCACAGCTCTCTCTCCTCCCCTAGACCCCGACGGTGACCGAAACTTGTTCCCCTTGCTCCGCTGCCCCCTTGCACATGTGGCGGTGCTTCTGATCGCAGCCGACATCGCCGTTTATCTGCTCCTCTGGTCTGCGACGTGCAACAACTTTTGCAGATGTGCGGTCACTGCTGCACTTTGGCTAGGGCCTAAGGACGAGGGCCAACCTTCCCTTCAGCAACCTGGGGTATGGTGCATCCATAGCAAACCATCCTTAGCTCCTTGTTGCTCCCTGGTTGTTCTGTTTTTCACTGTTAGGGTTTATAGATGGAAACGAGAATGAAGAAGAAGGAAAAGAAATGTGGGATTCTCTAGACTCGAACCAGAGGGTCTACCCTTTATATAGGGGTGGGTAAAGAAGCCCTAGGTCGGCTATTCACGAATCAAAGAGTCCCTTTCCAAATAGGAAACTAATTCCTTCAATGAGAAGTAATATTCTCTCTCTTCTTTATCCTTTGGATATTCTCTATTATTTGGATATTTAGGAATTCGAAAATCCTTGCCATTATTCTCCTTATTCTTGGCTTTTAATTCATTGGCCTCAAAAATTATATTTTCCTTAAGTAGGAAATACTTCCTTTTTAACAATACCACATAATTCATTAATTATGTATTCACAATATCTTCTTATTTTCTATTATTGGTATTTTCTCTTTTTTTTCTTCATTGGGACTCCTTTTACATTAGGAATCCTTGGGATATGAAATTCCGTCAAAGATAACTCAGTTATACTTCTTTCTACTTATTTTCCACATTTTATCATTGTTTTCAATTTCTTTCTTAATAAAGAAATATTTAATTGATCTTTTCTTTTCTTATTGCTTTCTTTTCACAACTTTGGACTCCTTGGGACCCAAGGAACCCAAGAGGCACGAAATCCACCTTTGGATTATATTCTTTTGCCTTCTAGAGGTTTCTCTATTTTTATTTTCTCCATTTCTTATTAATAATGGAGTTTCTTTTGTCTCTTCCTTGTTATTGGGGCCAATAGCCAATAAAGCCCTCAAAACAATCATCAAGGCTATTGCAAACGAAACTCATTTATTCAATACATTATATCATTACTTGTTCACATATCTTTAATATGAGAAATTGCATTTCTTACCAAATGAACCCAAAAGTTGGGGTTGTAACAACAAACTTTTGAACATTAAAAATAGCAACCGACTTCCAAAATTAGTTAATATTTTACCTAAGGTGTATTCTAATATGTTTAATGTGACCATGGTGATTTGAAGTTTTACCAAGATTTTTGATGTAAATCCTAATAAGATTATTTTGGTTATTTCATCCAAGAGTTGACTATTAAATGACAAGATATTTTTATATAGATTCTAGTACATTGTATAATTAGTGTTTCAAGGTTTTTTTAGAGTTCTATGTATAATTGTATTAGTATTTAGTTTTTGGGCCTAAGTGGCCATTATGTAAGATGATTTATGATTATTTGTGAGAAAACATGTATTTTATGTGTCTATTTAGTATGGACATGATCTTAATTTTATTTTTCATCTGATTTTATAAATAAGTCAGTAAGATTAGAATTGTGTATGTTTGGAGTTTAGTCTTTTTATATGGGGTATATACTCATATTTAGTGCATATGATGCTTTTTGAATTATATGGGTATATTAGTATATGTATGTTATATAATGTGTGAATCGAGTTTAATTTAATATTTAGACATTAAATGTACTTTAAAGTATAATTAGTTACAGTAAATAAGAATCCTAAGTTGGTATATTAGGTTAGGATGATGGGATTTGAGAATAAGAAATGGAAAGGGGAAATATAAATGGACTTATAGACATTTGTTGATGTCCAGGTGATTAAGTTATGGAAAATGGAATCAAGAACACATTAAGGAAATCATCAATATCAAAGATAAGTTGGCCATGTCCATTGGATTTAGCTATTATTATGCTTCAGTCCACACATTCCTACAAAGTAACTTAGAGATTAAGTTACTTTCAGGCATCTAGTTATTAATGTTTAGCTCATATTCCATAATGCTTAGTAATCAGACTTTTCTCAGATGAAGTTATGTTATCAGGATATCAAATTATATAATTTTGATATTAAAGGTACTTTCATATAATTAATATTTATTTATTCAATTTAGTTTATTTCTTCAGCCTTTAGATACAAACATCATATAGCTGATATTAGAATTTAATTAACTCATTCGTTAAATAAGAGTTTTGAATTCAAATTTATTCACACAATAAGAATCTAGATTTTAGATTTAGATTACTCATTGTGAGTAGTCATAAATTAGATCCGCATAACTAATAAGAGTTTCATATCCTATCTCAATTATTTAGTAATTAAAATTTAGAATCATAGTTAAGAATTAGATTTTGTTTGGAATTTATTAGTAGAGATTCAAATTAAAAACTCAATTTAGTTGAAAACGATTACAATACCTAATATAATACTTTCCATGCATTAGTTAAGTAAGACAAACTTTCTAAGATTTTCATATTAGATTTAGATTCAAATTTATATTCAGAATTTAGTACATATTCAACTCCAGTATAAGTTAAGTTCAAATTCAGAATTTAGTAAGTTTATATTTAAGATAATTAAGTCAAAACCTTCACATAAGATATTATATGATAGGTCCTCATTCAGTTAGTCCTGGGATGATTGAGAGGCATCTGTTGTCAATTCAAAGGAGTGTTGACTCCAATTTAGAGATACTTCAATACCAATTCATGGCATAGTCACATCAATTCAGAGACACCTCGGTGTCATTCAGAGGCATGTAGTGCCAATTCAGAGGTACTTCAGTGCCAATTTAGGGAGTATATACACCAACTTAGGAGGACTTATTGTATAATGGCGGCCACAAATAAGATAAAAGACATAAATAAAAGACACATTGATTCAATATAAGTTTATGATTTTTAGAATTTTGTTCAACTTTCAATTATAATATATTCATGTTATCTTATTAGAAATTCAATGCCACTTACTCTAACCTAGGTTTTCCTTTGTGCATGGCTAAGGACGAGATGTTTGTGGGTAATATTTAGAAAGATAAGTCAAGATAGAGGATTTTCTTAGTGGGGCGCCATCTACACGATGTAAGATATTCAAACAGAGTACATGTTTTAACATCATGTATATAGTCATTTTATAAAGTTTGGTGTATCTAACTTTCTTTTCATGAGAATTTATTTCATACACAACATGTAATGGTTATTGTCTATTATTATTGCTATGTATATCATGTTAGTAACACTCCCAGTTGAAGAAAAAAATTTGCTCATGTGACATAAAAATTGGGGTGTTATAGTCCCTCATCGAGATTGATTCAAAGTCATATCAGCTCTGTGTGTTATGTTGCATCCTTCCTCAAGAAACACCCACAGAGGCATCAATCAATGTCTTCAAGTATAAACCTACTCCATCATTGCATATATTTATTTGGTTCCACTTCAGAAGGTTGTGATGTGTGTATTTCCTCGATAGCTCCTTGTGCAACTCCCATTCATAATATAATGTCTCTCTATGTAGTTGTTTGAAGATAATGATTTGACTGAGGATTTATCAGTCTTAATAGGAGGGAAAAAGTTCTTTAGAAAGGCCATGAGGAGTGCATCCCACGTATGGATCCTTGCTCAACCCATGAGCCCGTTTCTTCACCCTTGACCTAAGCAAGAACATGAATGATCAAAGATAGACTCCAACATTGGTTCTGCCATTTATCTTGAACGATTACTCTTATTATTGTTTGATTCTAGTTGTGGCTGAGGAGATGTTTAAAACATCTATGACATCTCTGTGTTTGTTGTACTAATTGAGATTTCTTGTGACCCCATAGTGGTTGTTGTTTAATCTAATGATTGATCTTTCTTCTCATTACATGTTGCACACCTCTATGAGGGAACAATTGTTTGGAATCATCTAGGATTTAAATTAAACCTTCATAGCTAGATCAAATTCGTTCCATTCATTTTCCTACCAAGATGAAGAATAGATTTTAGGAAAAATATTAACAAAAAATGGCAAAGAATAAATATGTAGAATATATATATATTTATATATATATACATATATATATAATTACTTAGATGATCAACTAAAGATTATATAAATTTATAAAATAGGTCTTGACTCCCAAGAAGCAACATTAAAATACAAGCAACCTATAATCATATGGATCGAGTAGTAGTGTAGCATATATGTTCCTATCCACATGGATTCAATGATATTCTGTATTAAGCCTAACAATGCAAAATAAGCATTAATGGCATATGATCAAGTTGAGTAATTATTATGATAAAGAGAATATTTCCACTCAACTTCAAGGAAAAATTCAATGTAGATGAAGGAGAGAAAAATTGTAATGTATTCTAGCACTTAGGTATCAACAAAACATGATTTCATGTGAGTACATTCAAGTATCTCATGTTAATGGTTGCTAACTTGAAGACTCCATGAAATCATCACTAGTGTCTCTTGATTACTAAGAAAGGCAAAAGTACAAAAAATATGACTCTCATCTATGTTAACATAATGGTATGCGACTGCTTTTTTAGGAATATAAAATCTTTAAATTCTCTCTCATCCTCGTGATGTAAAATATACATGTTTTGAATCATAACTTTGAGCAATTATTAATTTCTCAAATTATAATACCCCAAACACACCTCATGGGGTGATCAATATCAAGAAGAGATAATGCAACAATGAACTAGAGAAGGTAACGTCAATTATATTGAGAAGAAAGAACAATTTGAGCATAACTTTCATTTCAAGATGACTTAATACTAGATTAATACATGTGATACATGTGTGGATTTCATCCTGATCCTAATACTAGACTAAAACATATATACTTGAACAATTTGAACAATTTATATATCTAATACTACAAATTCACGTCTTTGTTTCTATATTATTTCTTTATCATTAAAAATCTAATCACTTTTGACCACTACACTAACCCCACGTGTTGGCTTATATAATTTATATACCAACTACCATAACACATAAACTAGATGTAGTTATTGAACGTCATATAAGCGACCAACACCGAAGCTCTACTAGTTTAGTGTTTTATTTTCATAAGTCAAACCAAATGCATAACCATAAATCCAGTTATACATTTACATACGTTATATGCAAGTATGGGTACGGTGTGGGTACAGCTTTTGAAAAAACGGATATATAGTCATAACTATACCTACTTGACAGAAGCCCTAACAGGCACTCCCGATCTCTCTCCTCGCTCTCTCACCCTAGCGCCGCTAGGGTTCTTCCTGCATAGGCGACTGACTGGTGGGAGGGAGTTTGGCCGCCGTAAAGCGGTGCCCCGCTCCTCCTCGACCTCTTCTCGCCCGTCATCAACAGAGTCTCTTCTTCGGGAGGTGTGTGGGTGTGGTCTCTTTGGAGGCAGCGGTCTTCTTCCTCCCTGTCGTTGAGTCCGGCTGCGACGAGTTTCCTATCCCCTTTCTCTTTTACTGGCTTTCTGTTTAGATTATTCTCTTATTTTGTCTATCTCGTTGTTAATCAACGCTGCTTTCTCTTCTCGTGGTAGATTTTCTTTCTCGGTCAATTTTGTTGTGGAGTTTGTATGGCAGCAAGTGCGGAAAAAATATCCTTTTGGAACACCGATTTAGTGCAGGTACTTTACCACATATACATACTCAGGTTGAAGGTATTCCTCATAGAAAGTTGTCTTAGCCAGCGAAGGAGAAGAGGGATCTATACATCATGTCCTTATCAGATTCCGATATGAGTTTTTGTGGTAGTTTGTATCTGTTCTTGATCTTTGTGTGGTCTTTTAGTTTATTTTTCTCCTCATATAGATGTCGTATGGTACTCCATAATGAAATTTGTATGTTCAACTTAAAAAAAAAACTATACCTACTTGACGGCGTGAGTCTAACTTTTGAGAAAAACAGATATATAGTCATAACTATACCTACTAAACGGTGTGGGTAAGAAAATGGATATATAGTCATACCTATGCCTATGCCTGTTTAACTAAATAGTTACGTTTATTGATGTGGCCACACCGGCGCCATATCTTGCCTGTTTACAATCATATTCACATGGACTTAGTGTGCATTAATGTAGCGCCTGGTAACGTGTCTACAAAAGATGTGTTTTGTGTTATTGTATTATGACCTCATTGCTGAATCTTGAGCGGTTAGAGTTGTTGCTTCAAAGATCTAGCAAACTACGAACGCCGATTGGCAACAATGCTTTGTCAACAAACTATGTGTCACTAACAATTTACCGTATCGCTATCTGTGGCCAGTAAAATTGGGCAGAATAAAAGATCATTACACCCAACCGAACTGCGTCTTCCAATATATGCGGATCCATTTCATTATGCTTTATGGTGTGGTTTAGTTCGGATTGTGAAATTTCTAAACTGGTTAATGGTGACGGTTTCAATTTCAATGTATAACTTAACTTTTTTTTTAGAGTGAACAGGTCCATTCATTACTCAAGTCAAACGACATCTACAAGCAGAGGAGAAACAACCACAAGAACAAGCAACAGTCAGGTACACAGACTTAAAACCACTACCACTCATATTGGAACGATAATAAAACACTTCTGCATAGATCTCTCTTCTTCGAGGCTGACTTAAGCAGCTTTTATGAGAGATGCCTTCAACTTGAGCATTAGGCAGCGGCGTAACGGATGAATCAAACCAGTATTCCATCCGATTGTTATCTCTACCATCCATGTCAGCAGGTTGAGCAGCAAAGAACCTGAGGCAAAGACGAGACCTGCTAGAGATCACGATACTCTCACGATAGGAAAGAGAAACAGCCCCCTAAGGGACACACAAACGCCGAAGAACGGCAACTAGAAGGCAGAGAGCCTGCCTAGAACCCAAGAACCCACGCACAAAAGGAAAACCAAACAGACTAGATAGAAAGAACACTAAACATGGCAGCTATGTGGGCGAAAACGCCAGCCCTCGGCAGATAATTCACGCCAGAATCTGTCAACTCGGCCGCCTCCACCCCGCCACCAAGTAATAGCTGTGTCAGAGGCGAATCTGCCGCACAGAAGCCGCCATACCTCCACCCGAAACTCCCGAACCAGAGGACCGGGAGACCCGACCCCGATGGCCAGAAAGGGGGAAGAAGAAGGTGATGGAGAGGAGAGAAGAGCCAGACGGACGAGAAGCACGATCTGCAGAGAGGACAGGCGCCGACGAAAGCCCAGGGAGAGAGGGTGACTACGCGCTGGCAGCCGACCTCCTCCCCCGAGCCGGAGGGTCGAGCGCTCGAAAACCCTAGGTCGCCTTCGTGATCGCCAGAGCGGAAGAGAAACCCGAGCGCTCGAGGAAGAGACTAACTTTGTATAACTTAACTAGATGGATGTTTTATGACGATGATTTGGTATCTGTTATTTTGCTTTCTATACATAAAATATTAAACCGTAGTGTGTTCGTAATAGTATTGTCCTAATGGTTACACTTTAGCACAAAGTTGCACTGTATGCATCAATTTTAACAAGTACAGACGAGATTTATGTGCTTGCCTATGCTCTATTTGTTCAACATTTTCTATGTAAAAGTGCAATTTTTAAGGTAGCAGTTCGTAACTAGACCATAGAACACTACTTCAATCTAAGTCCATTTTAATTAGTGATCAGCTTGGATTGGTTTTATAATAAATCTACAAAGGGATGGCACTTGTAATCATCCTACCACAAGATAGTGGAACTTCATCTACAACTAGAAAGGTATTAATCTTTCCAAAAAAGACTCCTGTCCATTATGAGTAGATCTTAAAAGTTTTTAGACCTTTGAAATATCCTGACTAACTCCTTCTACACAACCAATTTTTAACCTTATTAAATTGAGAGGTGACCATTGTCTATAAATCTTTTATTTCCCTACTTTTGTTCGATTTGGTTTTTTATTGATTTGACTCCTTATCTTTTTATATATTTTTTCATTACTATATGACCATGCAATATCAATGTTTTGCATCTATTTGTAGACTTATTTCCGCGCCAGCTCAAGTGAACCTAAAATTTTGTGCTAGAATTGATTCAAATATGTAAGTATTTTCTAAAAGCCTACAACTATTTACGTCATGTTGCGTCAAAAATTGGATTTTTTTCTAAAAGTTTGTGACACTACATATCCAAGTTGATTGTCATATTTCTAAAAATTGCAACAATTGAGGTTGGCTTCCATCAAATAGATGATTTTTGTTGAAACCTACATCAATTTGGACTAGGCTTGATGGTTTTTTTTCTAGAATAAGTAATGATCACAACTAGATTCAGTTAAACAAGTGTTTAGTTTCTTAAACCTCACAAAATCTTGAATCTTTGTTTTTTCAGTGCTAAAACAATTTCATATCAAGTTACACCAAACTATTTATTCATTCTCAAAATCTACAATCATTCATTCATAGTTCACATTGAAGGGATAACCATCTTAATCAAACCCACATCAATTTACATCAGTTAAATTGGTGAGAAAATTCAAGTCAAATCACTATCAATAATTGTCAATATCCAAGCATGACATTAGGAAGGTCGAACTTTAATAACCCCAAGTCCAGACTAGTTTTCTCACCGCTTAGTGAATATTGAGGCAAATTGTTGTAGGTTTTGAAGAAAAAAAATCACCCCTTTGACTTAAATTGAACCATAATTTTTGTGCTTCGAGTAAATGGCATGCTTGACAAAAGTCAACCTGAACTAATGTGGTGTCTGAAAAGGCAATCACCCATTTGAACAATTTTTTTTGCAAGTTTTGAAGAAAGTGTGTCCACTTGATGGAACCCAATTCAAATTGCTACAAATTTTGTAAAAAACAATCACACTAACTACACTTCAATTAGTGTGAGTGTTGAGAAAAATATATGCTTAACGTAACACAACCTCAACCTCTAGTGATAATGTTTTCGGGGAACTATCTAACTCAACCCAAGATCCGAATTGTTGCAAATTCTGAGGCGGCTTTCATGTCTCCTCGACTTAAGTCATTATGGGCTTTGCAAAAACAACCATCCGTTACACTAGATCAATATCAGAACTGTCGGGTCAAATGAAATATGGCAAAAAAGAATGGGTTGATAGATACATACAATATTTTGATATCTCATGGCCGTAGAGTCAAGGAAACACAAGAACTAAAGTACAAAATAAAAACAACTAATTGACCGAAGAGCGTGTAAAAAAGTTGGGGTGGGGGAGGTGGAAGTTCGTTAGACTTGCCAACGGTTGCGTGAGGGTTTTTCCTATGATTTCTCAAAAGTGAAGGGGCTTTCTGAGTTTTCCCAAAAGAGAGAAGGGTTTAACAGAAGAAGAAAGTCAAAGATATTTCTATGGTATACAAAAAAACGCCGAATTCACGAGAACCACGCATTACAACGAGACAGTCAACGTCAACGGGTACGTTGAAAATTGCATTCAGCTGCTTTTTTTCCCGATTGAAAAAGTCGTATGCTTTTGATCTCGGGTGCAGTGCTTCTCGTAGACGTCCAAGTATCGACAAGAAATCAGAGAGATATCTCTCATCAATCTTATTCATATGTCAAATGAAAACTACAAGATTATAAGGAAATAGACGTAGGCGGGCAACAAGCTGCGCGCCGCGGCCCCTTTCTGAATCAGATCCAGGAAGTAAGGGGCTTGCACCTGCCTCAGTTAGCCAAGGATGAATTTCTTCAGCTCCCTACCAACCATTCGTCCGCTGAATAAGCTGCTGCAATCCTTCCAAGCGGCACTGAGATTTTCTTCCACATAGTCGCAGACAGATATTAGTACCCTGGACGATCTGGATTCTGTCCGAAAAGCCAGAGCATGGATCCAGGCAGCAGTGGTTAGCAATGAGGAAATGGCGGTCCGTGGGGAGGAAGCGGTGCGGCTCTGGCTAAGTGAGCTCCAAGAGTTGGAAAACCGAGCTTCCGACTTGCTTGGCTTGTATGAATATGAATTGGCCGCACAAGAGGTACGGCATCGCGCACAGCAAACTGAGAGTAGCAGGATGACAGGGAAACGGAAACTCCAGCAGCTCGACCATGTAAGTTGTTCCTCTGATGAACACTCGAAAGTAGGATCATCATCATTGTCTTCTCCTTTAGTCGACCCCCATTTTCGACGCGTGGAGGTTGACGGTATCCAGAAATTTCGAAAGAGATTCATCGAGATCAATAATGACAAGGAGGCCCTTGAGCTAAAAGAGGAGGATGGATTGAGGAGGTTGGCTGGCGGCACTGCAGACCGACAGCCAACGAGTTCCTTCGAATCCGAGGTTGTAGTAGGAAGTGAAGAAGACGAGAACGAACTCATCAAGTTTTTGCTCACCAGCAGTTCTAATATTGAAGTGAGTGTTGCGTTGACGAATACTGTACCTGTGGCAGCTCTTGTTGGAATGGGAGGAGTGGGCAAAACCACTCTCGCCCGATGTGCGTATAACAACGAGACAGTCTGCAGACAATTTGATATCAAGGCGTGGGTCTGCATGCTTATCAGAACATCACTACCATATCACGGCACTCGCCGTACAAGATCCTTGAAGCTTTTGGAGATGAGGAATTACAAGGAAATTGCTCCAACGGTTCAGGATCACATCAAGAAGGAGCTCGTCAACTGAAGAGGAAACTGCGAGCCAAGAGGTTTCTGCTAGTTTTGGATGATGTTTGGGATGAACGTAAGGAGCTCTGGGACGACTTTTTCTCACGTTCCTTAAACCATGGCACAGAGGGGAGTAGGATCATTATAGGCAAAAAAACCTAAATGGCACATTTTCAAATTTTAATTACCTAAATAGCACATTTTTGAACTTATTGTCCAAAATGGCACATTTTGGAGCAATACGTCCCCTGCTGGGACGCATTGCTCTCCCGCGAGCCAATGCGTCCCGGCGGGAGACGCATTGGTCCCACAGGAGAGCAATGCGTCCCGAGCTGGGACGCATTGCCCTCGTGTGGGACCAATGCGTCCCCGGCCGGGACGCATTGCCTCGCGGGAGAGCAATGCGTCCCAGCAGGGGACGCATTGGCCCCACAGGAGTGCAATGCGTCACGCATGGGGACGCATTGCCCTTGTGTGGGACCAATGCGTCTCCAGCTGGGACGCATTGCTCAAAGAGTCTCCATGCAGGACGCATTGGAGCAATGCGTCCCCATGCAGGACGCATTGCTTTTTTTAATCATTTTTTTGCATTTACTGATATTGTTTCATGGTTTTTGATATGTAAATTAACAATATTGATTATATTTATACATTTATAATTCGTTCACTTGTATTTGGATGTGTATAATATACTCAATTATTATCAATTTGTCAATTTCAATAGGTCGTAACATGCATATGGAATATTTGAGGTGGTTGCAACCAACATTGGTTGGTTCCTAATTGATTATATAATACGAACTTAATTCAAATAAATGAGATAGCAATTAAAAACAAGGTGAAAACATGAACCAAAATGACGAGAAAATAATTCACAACAGAACAATATGATAGATCCACAACAACATGAACCAATGTGATATCATAATATGATAGATCCACAACAACATGAACCAATGTGATATCATAATATGATAGATCCACATACAATAGATGTCCTCACAAAGGCATACATACAAAACTGTACAATATATAAAAAACTAAGTACGTCGTCCTCGCCCACGACGTCCTCGCCCACGTCCCTCTACATCAGGATCCTCTGTACCGATGTCATCTGGAGACTGCTGAACCGGGGACAACTGCGTAGGAGGCTGCTGACGAGCATCAGGGAAGAAATGAAAAGGTGGAGGTGGGGTGAGGGGTCTAGGAAAACCAGGATAGGATGCATCAGGTGGGGTGCATCCTGAGAAATCAAAGGGAGTAGGTGAATATGTGACATAAGATGGTGGTCGGCTCTCGGGAATAATTGCTGGTGGGAATGGAGTGTATGGAGCAGAAGAAGAACTTGCTCCATGGTATGATGGTGGTTGAGGTGGGGTGATGAATGAGGAATATGAAGCAGCTCCTGAAAAATATGGCCCTGTCGGTCCCCATGACATGAACTGAGAAGTGGGAGTGGGAGTGGGCTCAACAGTAGGAGTAGGAGTAGGAGTAGGAGTAGGAGTAGGAGTGGGCTCAGGGGCTGTGGTATGAGTGGGTATGGGATCCCACGGCCGAGCATAGTCGGGAAGACTATCAAAGTAACTCCCCTGGATGGTATAGATGCTGTCTCTGATCTGTGCAGGGGCGTGCTCTACTGCCGCTCGGATCGCCACATGTGTTTGTACCTGTAAAATAAAGTATGTACACATAATAAAGACCAATTACATATATTACAAATAACAAAGATAAATAATAACAATTTGTAAAAGAAAATAATAATGATACTCACAAATTCCTGCTGACGATAACTTTGCGGGTAGTATATGCTTGGAGGCATATCTGGAGGGGGCACAATGTATTGTGGATGATACCATGCATAGTGAACCTGAGGAATGTAGACTGTATCAGCTGGTGGAGCGGGAACTAAGGTCTCACGTCTGTTGTTCCACATCTGCACCTCCTGCCTATAATGAAGCATCCAATCCTCAGCCGCATGACCCCTCCCATCTATCCGGCTAAGCTGCGGCAGCTCAAGAGTAGGTTGTACTTGAACAAAGCCGAACTGTCCAAGTACTCTGTCGGGAAAGTGCCACTCCACTATTGTGTAGCACAACAGAGGCACTCGTGCCAACCAAATATCACTACCATCTCTACAAATGGCAGGCAATCTCTCGAGAACCTCAGCAGTGTAAGGAGTCAACTCTATCTGTTATTCATATAAACAACGTGTATCATATAAAAAGGAGTAAATTGTAAATAAATAAAACATACCAAACAACAGAGGTAAGTAAGTTATACCTGTGAGGGCAAAATCTGGTCAAATGCTGAATCGTAAAATTGAATTGTTCCCCTGATAGTTTGACTCCTTTGGACAAAGGTAGGCCACCTATTAAATTGAGAAACTAAATTTAGATAAACACTACATAATATTTAGACAAATAAAAAAGTTAATTGTGTTGATCTTTAACCTGTAGCCCAAGGGAACATCTTCTGGCCAATCATTCCAGCGCATTCTAATTGTACCTGGGCATCCAATTCCCAACCTCTCCCAACACCACAGCTGTAATAGGCACACACAACCTGATAGATGGGTTGTTCTCCTAGACCGGGTGGTTGCCTTATACAACTCCCTATATAAGAAAGCTAGAGTTGCAGCACCCCAAGATAGAGTGCCACAACGTGCAAAATCGGACACAAGAGGGAGATACCTAACATGAACTCTATCCCCTGTACTATCTGGGATAAGGTAACTACCTAAGAAATATAAGAGATATGCCGTAGTATACCTTGTCCTCATTTCTACTTGTTGTTGTTCATCACCCGCGGTCAGATCCATATCCTTGAAGGTCTCACGCAACCAAATCAAGGAGATATGCCCCTTAGACATCCCATCTGGTGCATCTCCTAAGAAATTCTCACAAAGGTGAGTCCATGAAGAAAATTGCCCCTCATTTACACCTAAAGGATATGAAGCTATAACTGGTGGACCATCAATCCTCAGGCCTAAAAGAACTGCAACATCCTGAAGAGTGACACTCATCTCAAAAGGGGGAAGCCTAAAAGTATTGCTAGAGTTGTCCCACCTGTTAACTAATGCAGTTATTAATGTAGGGTCAAGGTGGATACATGGTAGCCTATGAACAAGCCCAAAACCAGCTATGGAAATATTGTCTAAAACATCCTGGTCAGTAATAGGCCATTGTGCCAACATAATGTGGTGCTGGGAGAGTCGGTAGGTTTCTTGTCTAGGAGCCATATCTATGAAAAGTGAAAATATTTCATTAAATGAAAAGTGCAACATTTACATTACATGAAAAGTGCAAATAGTGTACAACATTTAAGATTGTCAAGATTCTTCATTAGATAAGATGAAATTACAACATGAACAACATGAATTACATGAACAAACAATATAAAAATACAACATCAACTACATGAAATTACTGCATTTGATTGAGTATTTCAGCTAGAGGTTCATAAAAGGGCCACATTTGATGTACAACTCGATGTATCTCTGGATGTGATACAGCTAACTCGTTTTTTACTTGTTCGTTGATTGGCATTGCTTTCTGTTTTGTGTGATCCCAATACCAACCAGGTAGCTCAAGAAGTTCTTCATACATGTGAAACATTTGCTTTAAAAATTGCCAATGAAATTTTGCTTGTTCTTTTGTCACTACAAATCCTAACTTGTTGTGCAACAAATCTGGTACATCATTCCAGTCATCATCCAATAGAGTTTGATGAGCCATTTTTCCCTGTAGGCACTTCGTAGCTATTATTTGGATTAACTCTACGGACATGTGAAATGTCCATGTCCTTCGATGAGCCATCTATAGAAATTACAAACATTACATGACTTTAGTGAAATTGCAATCATTACATGACTTTAGTGAAATTGCAAACATTACATGACTTTAGTGAAATTGCAATCATTACATGACTTTAGTGAAATTGCAAACATTACATGACTTTAGTGAAATTACAAACATTACATGACTTTAGTGAAATTGCAATCATTACATGACTTTAGTAAATTGAAATTGCAAACATTACATTAGATAAGCCATCATATGACATTAGGACAAGTGCGTCTATTATGGCCCTTTCTGCCACACTTATGACAGTGATATGTATACTGATTAGGATCAACATCCATAGTTGAATGCCTTCTCTTTATCTTTGGTCTTCCAGCTTGCCTTCGTTTCCTAGGGGGTAATAAGGGATAAATACCTCTACTGTCATCAAATTGAGGCCAATACCTCTTGTCGGGAATGCCACGAAATTCAGTTCTGTACGCATTTTGATAAGCCTCATTTGTATAATATGCACTCACGAGTGCATCAATATCCCAATTGACAGATTTTGCAGCTACCCAAACATGAGAGCATGGAAAATGCCATTGTTGTGGAAAACCACAGCTGCATTCACTGCCACCATTTGGACGCACTATTACTTGAAATTTATATCCATCCATGTCACCAACAAGCCATTCATCATTGTTCACACGGATGTGTATTGTCAATTTTTTTGCATCCTCTCGAACATTATAAAGCTGATCATGAACCTTAAAGGGCCAATGAAATCCATCTTGTGCACGTTTATTTGCGAGATTACGCCTGCACAGCCACATGGTCACAGAGCGATAGTATGTGGCAACAATTAACGCTTGTATTGGCAAACCTCTAACACCTTTTAAGACTCCATTACAGCCTTCAACATGATTGGTAGTCAATGACCCATACCTGCAACCTCTGTCATATGCGAGAGCCCAATGTACTGGATTTTGGCCCAATAAATACGACTTCGCTGCTGGTTCTATGGTTTCTATAACAGTCATAAGACGATCAAATTCATGTGTATCAGTTGTGGCTCCCACCTTCCACATAAGGTCCCTCAACTCCTTCTACTTGAACTGCTTATCGAAGTTCTCCCGAAGATGTCGAAGACAATAACGATGTTGAGCCCAATGAAATTTTGATTGAAGGGCTGGAAAAATCCCACTCATTCGATCAGAAATAATACACAAGTCTGTTCGTCGTGGAATGATTGGAATACAAGTTTGTAGAGAACCAAAGAACCACTCCCAGGAGTCCTTATTTTCTTTCTCGACAACAGCAAAAGCAAGTGGAAATAGACCATTATCAGCATCTATGCCACAAGCAATGAGAAGTATGCCAGTATATTTTCCTGTTAAAAATGTGCCATCAACAGTAAGAACAGGCCTACAATAGGCCCAACCCCTCACAGCTGGACCAAATGCCCAAAACACCCGCTTGAATCTACGAGTGCCTTCAGTTTGAAGGGTATAATCATCAATAAGGTGGGCATATATAGTTCTTGGAATATATTGTGTCAGAGAAATTAGGAACGGCAACAAACTATGATATGATGATTCCCAGTCTCCAAATATTTTACAAACAGCCTTCCTCCTCGCTAGAAATGCCTTCTTGTAAGATATATTGAGCCTTAGTTCAGCATTCACCTTGTCACGAATTTCTCGTGTCGACATATCCAGTCGTGATACTAGGATTGGCATTATCATTCGAGAAATATAAGATGCTGTGACTTGGTGATGATCATGATTCATAACAGTTAATTCACAATTGTGGCCTTCTTTACAACGTTTTATCTTCCACATGCCACCTGCTTTTTTGGACTGGCAAGCGGTCAATCTCCAAGGACATCGTTCATCATGGATACAAGCAAGTTTAAGATGACGATTATTTGAGCGTAATGTACGGTACTGAACATTCTTTTGTACCGACCATTTTTGGAGTGTCTCAACCAGTACAACTTTAGATGCAAATAAAGCACCCTCATATATAACAGCACTGGAAGGATTGTAATCGAGACGAAATTCATGACAAAAATCTTCCACCCAGTCATCATCTTGAAAAGCTTCATAGTTGGAATCAATGTGTTCATGTTGGGGCCATTGATTGTCAAATATGGATGGAATATGACTCAATGCTGCAATAGAGTCAGGGAATGGATGTGTGTGCTCATCATCGATTTCAGTCAATGACTCATCCTCAGGTGGTTCACTGTTATTACCACCTTCATGATCACTATCATTATCAGCTTCATGATCACAATCATTATCTCCCTCCTCAACCTCAACATCAATATTCTCAGTAGTTAGATTTTGAGAAAATTGAGGAGGTTGACTCCACTCAGCTGTTAAATTGCTAAGACTGAATTGAGGTGTAAGACTGAATTGAGGTGGTTGACTCCATTCAGTAGTTAAATGACTTTGAGAATATTGAGGTGGTTGACTCCGAGAGAATTGAGATTGAAATTGATTCAATAGACTCATTAAATAAGGTTGTTGGTGGATAGATGTTTTTTCAAGAAACACATCAATATAGGCATCAGCTGAAAGTGATAACAAGGTTCTGTATGCATCATCATCATCAACTTGTATGAGCATATGATTTTCTCCAGGGAAAAGATAGGATATTTTTATAGAGAAGTGGTTGGGATTGATGTCAAGTGTTGTGTAGATATAGGATTTTAGTTCAGATAGGGTATTAATAAGTGAAATGTTTATGGGTCTAACAGATCGACTAGAATAAGATCCATCAGAGAGAAATTGTCCATCATATCGCATCTTCACAATTCGTGAATTTGAACTAGATGCCATGTTCCTATATTTTAGAATATTATATTAACATCAGAAAGAAATTCATATTTTATGACATTATATCAACATGAATTAATATTTTAGAGCAGTGACATCAATTTGGAATTAAATTTATTGGACTACTTTTTCTATAACATTAACAATGAACAATAATTAAGAATAACAATTTTGCTATTTTTTCTGTAAAATTAACTAATTCTTAACAACAATTTACTGTTTTTTCTGTAAAATTAACTAGTTCTTAACAACAATTTTGCTATTTTTTCTGTAAAATTAACTAATTCTTAACAACAATTTTGCTATTTTTTCTGTAAAATTAACTAATTCTTAACATCAATTTTGCTATTTTTTCTATAAAATTAACTAATTCTTAACAACAATTTGCTATTTTTTTAGTAACACTAACATTTCAAAATAACAATTTTGCAATTAAAGACTAACAATACATTTAAAGTAATGTGCAATTTTGTCATTTTCTACATCATTATTTCAGTAATGTGCAATTAAAGACTAACAATACATTTAAAGTAATGTGCAATTTTGAACAATATATTTTCTACATCATTATTTCAGTAATATTTTGAACTAAATTTAAGTTCATATTTTGAAAACTAAAATTTGATAGAATAAATACCTGATATGGAGAGTTCCAAAATAATAGAAGAAGAGAAAGAAGAAGCTCCAAAAGTCTCCGAGATCAGCTCCAAGATCGACCGAAATAAGCTAAAACCACCACAGCAATATAAATCCGAGCAGAACTTCTCCAGAGCAATGAGAATATAGAGATAGATGAAGGAAATGAAGAATGGTGTGAGTATAAGGGGCTGTTTTCGCCCCATATATATAGGGGAGCAATGCGTCCCGGTTGGGGACGCATTGCTGCCACGTGGCAAGGCCGCGCGGCGGGCAACGGTAAAATAGCCGTTGCCCTGGGAGCAATGCGTCCCGGCTCCGGACGCATTGCCTACGTGGCATTTCTAGCCGTTGGGCGCGTCGCGGTGCGCGACGCATTGGTCCCACAGCAGGCAATGCGTCCCGAGCTGGGACGCATTGCTCTCCTGTGGGGCCAATGCGTCCCCTGCCGGGACGCATTGCCCTCGCGCGAGGCAATGCGTCCCGGCGGGGGACGCATTGGTCCCACAGCAGGGCAATGCGTCCCGAGCTGGGACGCATTGCTCTCCTGTGGGGCCAATGCGTCCCCCGCCGGGACGCATTGCCTCGCGCGAGAGCAATGCGTCCCGGCGGGGGACGCATTGCTCCAGAAATGTGCCATTTTGGGCAATAAGTTCAAAAATGTGCTATTTAGGTAATTAAAATTTGAAAATGTGCCATTTAGGTTTTTTGGCCATCATTATAACCACTCGGAACCAAACTGTTGCTGATCATATGCAAGCCACGAAATGCTTACCGGTGAATCGCCTTTCCTGGGAAGACGGGTGGTCTCTGTTTCAGTTGTTTGCATTTGGCGATCATCAGAATCAAATGCATCATCATGGTTTCGTGAGCATTGGGAAGAAAATTGCCCAGAAATGTGAAGGACTTCCTCTTGCACTCAAAGTCCTTGGTCTCTGCTTGCGACACGGTGACCAACGGGATGAAGAGCAGGCATGGAAGGACGTGCTAGAAAGTGATCTTTGGGAGCCACACACATGGGAGGATGGCAAGCAGGTTCTAGGACCCTTGATTCTGAGCTATCATCACTTGCCTGCTCATCTTAAAGCCTGCTTCAAAATCTGCTCTGTATTCTCCAAAAGCTACGCTTTCCATGAGCCCGACGTCATCATCATGTGGATGGCGCATGAGCTAGTGGACGATTATGATGAGGAGTTTGGGAAAGGGTTCATTGTTGACTTGGTGTCAAGGTCCTTGTTCCAGTACTATCACGGTAAACATGGCGTGAGGTATCTGTTGATGCACGATCTGATCCATGATGTAGCAAGATACTTCTCGGGAGATGATGATGTGTTCCATGTCGTTCCTGGTAATGGTGAAAACAGAAAGTTTTATATACCTTCAACGTCTCAGCATGCCTTTATTAAGCCGGCTAGTGGCACGACAGTCCAGTAATTGCAAAATACTAAACATGTCCATGATGTAAGTTGCTTGCGGACACTCGTGGTTTTTTCAAAAGGGTTGTTGGGTGTGCAAGGAACAGCTGGGGAAAGTACAGTTTGCTTCAATGGTCTTCGGACGCTGAGTAGCAAGGTGCCACCTGACTCGACCTGCTTAATTCACAACTCCAAGAACATTCGCGTCCTCTACTTGTACAACCTTACTTTGAAAGAGTTAAGATTTAGGCAAGTTCACGCCCTAGCCAAAACCAGTTCTCAAACCAGTTTTTAAACCGTTTTCACATGGCAGATGATTGAGTGATTTTTTTAAAATTATATAATAAGTAAATAAATTTGTTTCGTTTATAATTTTTGAACCGTAATAAATTTTTTAATGAAAGAAAAAATCTGAAATGATATGGAAGGCTGTACAACCTGCGTAGTGTGACGCTTCTCGTGGTCCATTAATTCTGCCAGATTCAATTGGTGATCTGACACACCTGGTCCATTTCAACATTGAATTGGTAGCTGCTGAGCTGCCGGAAACCATAGGTCGTCTGACGAACCTGCATAGCTTGCGTGTGGCGGTCAGTGAGATCTCATACTTGTCAAACAGCATCTCCCGGCTGGTGAACTTAAAGGAGCTTGATCTGTCGAACACCAAAATAAGCGCTTTACCTGTAGCGATTGGTAATCTCAGGAACTTGCAACTGCTGAACTTGAGGTTCTGCTATTACCTGCATAAGTTGCCTAAGAATCTAGCAAATCTGACAAACTTGCAGGTGCTCGACTTAGACAACACGCCGAGAGTGTGCTACCTCCCAGTTGGGTTTGGGAGCTTAAAGAAGCTCCTTACTTTGCCCATATTTCGGCCGTCGCCATCCAGTGAGACTGCACACAGCAGACATAGCAGAGCTGCGGGATTTGGTGAACATCAGCGATAAGCTATAAATTTTGCACCTCTCTAATGTGGGCAGCCCAGAAGATGCACTTCAGGCTAAGTTGGAAAACAAGGGACTTCTCCCCAGCTTGGAATTGGAGTGTGGAGATCATAATACATGTGGGACGTGTAGGGATGATGATGATGAATCTGCAAAGAACCAAGGACCATATGTAGCCACGTTGGATGAAAACGTTTTGGAGAACTTAAGGCCTCATGTACACCTTGAAAAACTGAGTATAACAGTGTGGAGGGGAGTGAGGCCTCATATACAGTATAACTTTGCTGGATCTCTGCAACTGTGTTTCCTTGTGGCCTCTCAACTGTTACATAAATGACTTTTGTGTTACTGTAGCAACACGTAATTACTGTAGCAAGTAATTACTGTAGTGTAGTTATTGTAGCAAATTATTTATTTAGTATGGGTTAAGCCCAATGTAGTGCAGCAAGTACATATGAGAATGTAATGTTATTTCTAGTGCAAACGACAAAGAAGTTTTATCCCATATTGCTCACACCTGGAACTTTTGTGGTCCTCATATATAGGATCACATGGGGCACTAGTGTCCAAAGGAGTCCTAGGAAGGAGGTATGTTCACCTCCTTGGTGGGTGGGATTGCCACATCACAACGCACGCGCGCGCGCCACGCCACGCCTCGCCGGGCTTGGGCTTGGGCTTGTGGATTGTGGAGAATGTCTTCCGTCTTCTTTTTGCACTAGGAATACGACTAAGTAATTAATTACTCGTGTAATTAATTGTTGCTTTCTTATTCGGATTTCTTAATCCTAATTAGAAAGTGTTTCTCTTTTACGGTTTATTCCGTATTGTGTACAAGAGCAACTGAGTGTTGCGTCTTACTGGGAATAGGATTACGGACGTGCGTGGCTATATATACACATCCGGTCATTAGGGTTAAACACACCGAAAACAGTCTTCTGCCGCCGAGTGTTTTGAGAGCCCTAATCCCGAGTGCGAGAGTTGGCGTCCCTGGAATCTCTTTGCGGAGTTGTCCTCCTGTGCGAAGCGCGACTCATCCTTCCTGTCTCCGAGACGTAGCTGTCAGGCGGTGGTACCTGCAGTTGCTGTGTTGCACTGGTAGCAGTGCAACGTGCGCGAGCAAGACGTGCAACAATCCAGGTTCGTGTCAGATCAAGACTGGGAGAATGGTGCCTATCCGCGAGGATTGTCGGGCACTGATTTCTTTAAGTAACATGTTCGTTTCTCAACGAACGATCTGGTTTGTGAATCTAACTCCTGTTTTCTGTTCTCCTGCTTCGTTTGTTCTTTGATGCTTATTTTGGATCTGCCTGGACTGTTAATTATATTGCACCTGTCGCTGTTGCATGAACGACAATAACCAACATTAACAACAGTCTTAAAGAAATCATTATCTGTCGTTAATTAACTATGGCCGGTCAGGGTGGTTCGGGATGTAAGATTGATACAACTAATATGCCTGAAAAATTTACTGGTACGAACTTTGCCCGTTGGCAGAGTCGTATGGAAATTTGGTTGAATATTGCGGGTTATGATCAGTATTTAGTTGAAACTGAACCTGTATCTGATGAAACAATTCCTGATAATGCAAACATTATTGCTAATTGGAAGAAGGGTGATAAAACGTGCCGCGGTTTGATTCTGTTTGGTTTAAATAACAAACTGTATGATTCTTACTCAAAGCCGCCAGTCACTACGTCCAAGGTTTTATGGGAATTGTTAATTAAGAATTTTAGCACTGAAAATCAGGGTGTTGAAAAATAATGCGTGTCTAAATTTCTTAAGTTTCAGATGGTTCAGGGTAAGTCAGTTTCTGATCAAACACACGATCTACAACTCCTAGTTCATGAACTCTCAGATGCCAAGATGGTGTTGCCTGAGAAATTTGTTGTTATGTCTATCATAGAAAAATTTCCTAAGTCATGGGAGTCGTTTGGTATGTCTCTGAAGCATCGCAAAGGGACACACACCATGGATGAATTAATGATGGATATTAATATACAAGAAGAACATTTAAAGGAGAAAGGGGTCAAGGTGCCTACTGATGCTAATCCAACTGTTAATCTTACTTCTACGAAAAACACCAAAGATAAGAAATCTAAGAATGCACATAAACCCAAGGCAAAGATCCAAAAGAAACCGAAGAACAAACCTTGTTGGACTTGTGGACAGGTTGGCCACTGGAACAAGGATTGTCCTACTAAGAAGGCAAAGAAAGCTACCGCATCTGCAACTGAGGAGGCTGTGGTCAACATGATGACTGCATCCTTGAACCTCAATGATGGGTACGTGTCTATTAAACCTGAAATTCTTTCTATTTTTGAACCAGTTTATTGGAAAATTGACACTGGGGCTAATGTACATGTGTGTGCTGATAAATCCCTGTTTGTGTCTTATCAGGCCTCTCGAGGTCGATCCGTGACTTTGGGCGATTCCAGCTCTGCAGAAGTCAAAGGAGAAGGACGGGTGGACTTGAAGTTCCCTTCGGGGAAGGTTTTGACTCTTAACAGGGTCAGACATGTTCCAACCATTCGACGCAATATCCTTACTGGCGTCATATTAGTTAGAGAAGGTTATAGAGTAGACTGTAAATGTAATAAGGCTATTATTACACGCCTTCGTAATTCTTTGTTTTTTGGCAAGGGGTACTTATGTGATGTGGAGAACTTGTTTAAGATTCATGTTGAACCTGTTTCAAATTCCGTTATAAATTTGAATGATTATAGTTCTGTTTGCATGAATCTTGTTTCATTCGATGTATGGCATTCACGTTTGGGACATGTTAATGTTGCCTCAATGAAGCGTGTGATGAATCTAGATTTGATCCCTAAATCTGAAGTTAGCAACAATAAATGTGAAATCTGTGTACAAGCTAAATTGCCTAGGAAGCCTTTTTCACTCTGTGAATAGGAATTCAGAAATTTTGGATTTAGTTCATATAGATATCTGTGAATTTAATAGTTTTGCTACGAGAGATCAAAAGCGTTATTTTATAACTTTTATTGACGATGCGGGTAGATAATGTTATGTCTATTTACTTAGAAGTAAAGATGAGGCATTGGATAAATTTCAAATTTATAAGAAAGAAGCTGAAACTCAAACCGGTAAAGTACTTAAGCGATTAAGGTCTAATAGGGGAGGAGAGTATACCTCAAATTTGTTTTTGGAATTTTGCCAATTACATGGTATAGTTCATGAGGTAACTGCTCCTTATTCACCACAATCAAATGGAATAGCTGAACGTAAAAACCGAACCTTAATAGATATGGTAAATACCTTACTCCAAACATCTGGATTACCCAACTTTATGTGGGGGGAAGCTTTGAATACGGCTTGCCATATTCTAAATAGAGTTCCCCATAAACATTCAGAGAGTAGTCCGTTTGAGTTGTGGAGGGGAAGGACACCGAGTCTTAAATATCTTCGAGTGTGGGGGTGCCTTGCAAAGGTACTTGTCCCTGAACACAAAAGGAAGAAATTAGGACCGAAAATGGTTGATGCCATATTCTTAGGTTAGGTAGAGACAAATTATGCTTATAGATTCCTGATTGTAAAATCAGATATCTCTGGCATTGAGGTCAATACAATTGTGGAATTACGTGATGCAACATTCTTTGAGGATGTGTTTCCTATGAAAATTGGTTTGCCCAATGAAGTTTCTCAAGAAGATTCATTTACCACAGGTTCCATTCCCGAGCACGTGGAAAGGATGACAAATGTGGGGGGTGACTCAGAACATGCTATTTCTGAATCTGATGATTCTGAAAAAATAGTTGAACTAAGGAGAAGTAAACAGCCTAGGACATCCAAAAACTTTGGAAGTGAGTTTCTTACTTACAATGTTGAGGATGATCCTGTTACTTTCAAACAAGCTATGGAATCTCCAGAAGCTAAGTTTTGGAAAGAAGCCGTTAATGATGAAATCTAATCAATTCTCTCGAATGGAACTTGGGAATTGGTGGATTTGCCTCCTGGTTGTTCTGCAGTTGGTTGCAAATGGATTTTTAAGAAGAAACTTAATGCAGACGGGACAATCAATAAGTATAAGGCTAGGTTAGTTGCTAAGGGTTACACACAAAGGGAAGGAATAGATTATTTTGATACCTATTCACCTGTTTCCCGTATGACCACAATCCGAGTGCTTTTAGCATTGGCTTCCATTTATAATCTCTATATCCACCAGATGGATGTGAAGACCACATTCTTACATGGTGATCTTCAAGAAGAGATATATATGGAACAACCTGAGGGATTTGTGGGTCGTGGGAATGAGTCCAAAGTGTGTAAACTTGTTAAGTCATTATATGGCTTGAAACAAGCCCCTAAGCAATGGCATGAGAAGTTTGATTCTGTGATATCATCGTTTGGCTTTATTTCTAATGAATTTGATAAGTGTCTCTACTGCAAGATTGTCAATAATGGATTCATTTTGTTATGCTTATACGTCGATGATATCCTTCTTTTTGGTTCCGATATGAAAGTAGTAAAAGAGACAAAGTCATTCTTGTGTAGCAAGTTTGATATGAAAGATATGGGTGTCGCTGATGTGATTTTAGGGCTTAAAATCATAAGGTCTACTGATGGTATAACTCTCTCTCTCAGTCTCACTATGTTGAGAAGATACTGGAGAGGTTTGAGTACACATCACGTAAAACTATTAAGACTCCATATGATTCATCTAAACCCTTATTCAAGAATGAGACTGGGGTTCCAGTGTCTCAATTACGATACTCTCAGATTATCGGAAGTTTGATGTATCTTGTGAACTGTACACGTCCAGACATTGCGTTTGCCGTGAACAAGTTAAGTAGATACACCAGTTGTCCCGACAAGACCCATTGGGAAGCTCTTGACAGAGTTCTGAGGTATATCAAGAGAACATGTTCCCTTGGGCTGCATTATGATAAACATCCTTCCGTAGTCGAAGGATATAGTGATGCAAGCTGGATTGCCGTGAATTCTGGGAGTAATGGTGTCTCAGGATATGTATTCCTGTTGGGAGGAGGAGATGTTTTCTGGAGGTCTAAGAAACAGACCATATTGTCTCGGTCCACTTTTAAAGCAGAGTTGTGTGCTTTAGATGAATCTGGAATGGAAGCTGAATGGCTACATGGACTTATGTCTAGTTTACCTATGGTAATGAAGCCGCTTCCTGCAATTTCAGTTCACTGTGACAGCACTAGAACTATTGCTAAGATAAAGAGTTCCAAGTACAATAAAAAATAGCGTAGACACATCTAAGTCAGATTGAAATCTGTAAGGGAGTTAGTGTCTAATGGGGTCGTGGTTGTGGACTACGTCGGTACCAAAGATAATACAGCTGATCCTTTCACTAAAGGTCTTACCTTGGCTTTAGTGGAAAAATCCAGGTTGGGGATGGGACTGAAACCCCTATAGATTTGCAGGCAGTAGCAACCCAACCCAAAAGAGTGGAGATCCCACAAATTGGGTTCAATGTGGTAATAACAAGCTGTCGAGTAAATCAGATGACACTATGTATTCTTGTTTGATGCTTCTAGCATCTGTGTGTCTATCTCCTGGAAACCTATTAGTGTCATGACTGCAAGTTAGTAAGAGAGTAGTCTCTTAATGGTGTCAAGTCTTAGGACATGATGTTAGCAGTACATCCTTAGAGACTCCAGCTAAGTGATTGATGTTGTGTAGGCCGCAACAGGAGAATTGGGTTGTTCTCTGTTATCAATCATGATATAAAATTTTGTATGCATGGCCTTAATGCATTGTTTTTTCTTTACTACCATGTCTTTGTTGTGTTGTTACCAACCTATACTCTTGTACCCAAGGTTCAGGTTCAAGACTTTTATTCACCTAGTTCCTATGGGAGTCACAGTTGGATAACTCAGGTAGATTCAAACCGAAAGGTATCTGCTGAAAGCACAGTATGGAGGACTGAATGGTAGAGCACACTACACATTGGACTTTGTGGGGGATTGTTAGATAAATGACTTTTGTTGTTACTGTAGCAACATGTAATTACTTTAGCAAGTAATTACTGTAGTGTCGTTACTGTAGAAAAATATTTATTTAGCATGGGTTAAGCCCAATGTAGTGCAGCAAGTACATATGAGAATGTAGTGTTGTTTCTAGTGCAAATGGCAAAGAAGTTTTATCCCATATTGCTAACACCTAGAACTTTTGTGGTCCTCATATGTAGGATCACATGGGGCACTAGTGTCCAAAGGAGTCCTAGGAAGGAGGTATGATCACCTCCTTGGTGGGTGGGATTGCCACATCACAACGCACGCACGCGCGCGCGCGCCACGCCACGCCTCGCCTGGCCGGGCTCGGGCTTGGGCTTGTGGATTGTGGATTGTGGATTGTGGAGGATGTCTTCCGTCTTCCGTCTTCTTTTTGTACTAGAATACGACTAAGTAATTAATTACTCGTGTAATTAATTGTTGCTTTCTTATTCGGATTTCTTAATCCTAATTAGAAAGTGTTTCTCTTTTACGGTTTATTCCGTATTGTGTACAAGAGAAACCGAGTGTTGCGTCTTACTAGGAATAGGATTAGGGACATGCGTGGCTATATATACACATCCGGTCATTAGGGTTAAACACACCGAAAACAGTCTTCTTCCGCCGTGTGTTTTGAGAGCCCTAATCCCGAGTGCGAGAGTTGGCATCCCTGGAGCCGCTTTGCGGAGTTGTCCTCCTGTGCGAAGCGCGACTCATCCTTCCTGTCTCTGAGACGTAGCTGTCAGGCGGTGGTACCTGCAGTTGCTGTGCTGCACTAGTAGCAGTGCAACGTGCGCGAGCAAGACGTGCAACAATCCAGGTTCGTGCCGGATCAAGACTGGGAGAACGGTGCCTATCCGCGAGGATTGACGGGCACTGATTTCTTTAAATAACACGTTCGTTGAGAACGAACGATCTGGTTTGCGAATCTAACTCCTGTTTTCAGTTCTCCTGCTTCGTTTGTTCTTTGATGCTTATTTTGGATCTGCCTGGACTGTTAATTATATTGCACCTGTCGCTATTGCATGAATGACAATAACCAACATTAACAACATCAACCAATTGCCATAAAAAAAAGGTACTGGCCCTGGAGAAAATGCCGGCGTTGACATCAACTACCGAGCAGCAAGCTGCTCTGGAGTACTTTCCAGTACTTGTGGGATTATTCATCAACCACTGCACAAGGCTTGTGGCTCTTCCTGACATGCCACTGCTTAAGCGATTGCACCTAGGTCACTCTGAATCATTGGCATGTGTTCCTCCCCTTCCGATGCTCGAAGACCTAACCATTTCTTGCTGCCTTAGAGTTGATTCCCTTCCATCTGACTACTTGCCGTTCCTCAAGAAACTGACAGTTGACCGCTGCGAAACAATGGCATGTCCTTTCTCATCACTTCAGGAGCTGTGCATCAGTGGTTGCCAGGAGCTGGTAAACCTACCCGACATCGTGTCATCCGTGAAGAAAATGAAGCTGGACAAGTGTGAGGCAGAACTTAGTTAAAGAGTGGGCACCTTGTTGCTACAGGTGAATGGATAGGACACAAAACACAATATTGCATGTATATTCTCCAAAATCTATAATAAAATTGTTTTCATCAATGTACATTTTGATAAACACAGGTGGGGTTCGTGCCCACCTGTGCCTCCATGTGGCTAGACGCCACTGACTGTGTGATTCTCTAAAGTGCATCCCACTTTACAGGCTAACCAAACTTGAAGAAGTGTGTGTTGACGAATGCAAGAATCTAGAGAGGATTGGATTTTGAAGAGACTGCTTTCCAAGTGGATCAACAGCACCAGCCACATAGCAGCAACAACAATATTTACCTAAGTTCACTCAAAAGCTTGATCATTGAAGACTGTCCCAAGCTCAGGTTCTCAGATTCCACTTTATTACCATCTTCGCTACAAAAACTTGAGGTAAGAAAATGCCCATGGTTGCAAGAGTGGTGCAGCGCTCACAGCCAGTCAAAGCTGGCGCACTTACCTAAAATTTCTGAGTGGAACATTTTTGGTGCGGGGGTTACATATAGCATTCCAGACAACTAAACAGCTCATCCTTCATGTCTGGAACAAAAAATAGACTAGCGGTGCTCAACTGTGTCTGCCACTGCCATTCCCTCAGCTTTCGCGCCTCCTGACTACTATGGCAATCCTTGGAAACAATCATGTGGGCCCAGGAATGTCAATTTCTATAAAAGGTAGCTTTCTTGGTCTCCCCCTCTCCGTCTCTCAGGGAGCAGGGTGGGGTGTCTGGATTTTACTGAGGGTAAATGCAGATGAAAAAAAACTCTAGAAAATACTAATGAGGATTAATATGGAATCTCTAATTTTGCAGGAATGCAATCAAGGCTATATCTTAATGGAATTGTCCACCAAAGAGAAGTGGCGTCAAAGACCAATTATTGAGGCGCGTTGCTCATTACAGAACACTCATGAAAGTGTCCATAGTCATGAGTGTCCATACCACTATTTAATATCAACATGAACTATGAGCGGTTCTCTAACTCCTCAGGCAGACATTCCACACTACTAAAGAACACTAGCGCACAACTATTGATACACCACGGTTGTGGTATTTGTCTACGGTTATTTTTAACCCAATGTCCATTGCTGTTGAGGCCGCGCCTTGCAACCCATATACTCCACGGTCTTTTCTAATTTGAGCTGAATAACAGCCCGCGAAACTCAAAAATCTGACCCGCCAACCCCAAAACATTCACGGGTCATTTCCCACCGATAGTAGACAAACATTTTCAGTTTCTTTTAAGCCCCCGTTCGAAAGCGACGCTCTGGCGATTAGGGCATGAGCTTCCCCGCGTGCGGCTGTCCGCTTGGGGTAGGGGCATCGACAACAGCTCAACGCCAGTCTGCTCCCCCGGGCATCTTCCTCACCTGGGTTTGGGTCCCTCAGCGCTGACTACTGGATACGCTACGTCTAGATCTGTTTAACCTAGTGCCGAGTGACGCCGACGGCTGGTCCGCTGGGTCAGATTTGCGGCGGCGTTTTTTGTAGTGGGTACAGATCTACATTGCTGCGACGACTGAGGCGGTCCTCAGACCGTCATCATCACGGCCTCTTCGACAGATCTGGGGTGGTCATCCGCCAGCAGAGTATAGCGGCCCTGGTTTTTACCCCCTTTGTCTTTTCATTTTTTTTTTCATGTTCATTTCTTTTCCAGCTGTATAGCGGCGGTCCTCAGTTGGCCTTATCTGCAATTGTTTCCAGCATGATATCTTCGTCTCTTCCTGGACCTTAAGGCCTCGTCATCCGTGGAAACTTCCCCTTTGGACGATATTATCCAATCTTCCAACTGAGATGTATATCCCGTTCTACCGGTGGCTAGAGTAACGAAGGAATCATGACTCCTTCAACCTCCTTGTCATTGATACCACATCCAAGGACACTAGAAGAAGCCTAACGATGTGGTTAGATCAAGCTCTTCTACCAATGTTCAACATGGATTGAATCTATTAGCGATCAAAAGAAAACTGTCGAGGTAAGTTCTTTATTGTTATTGTACAATTCTAGTTAGATTAGTAATTTCTAATGAGAGATTAAATGTTAGTCTTACAAAGATAAAAAAAGAGTAACAATCAAATAGATAAAGAGTCCGGGAACATACAATTCATGGTATAAACGAATTCAATGCAACTGCAGACATCAAATACGTAGAAGGTAGTGTATTATAAAAATATCCATCCGATTATACGTATGATCACAGCAACTGTAATTAATTTGAACATTAAGCAACATAATCATATGAGTAAGTACATCATGGCTAAACAAATGATTGGTAAGAAGTGGCTGAACTATACCTAATGTAAATCTAGTAAGTAAGACGGTTGTAGATTCACGTAAATTTTGTATATAACTACTACAACAGCTATATATATATACGAGTATATTAGATGATATAATCACCTTATTTTCATATGCAACAATTGTATCAATCCAGATTTATTTTCTGAAGTACATATCTCTACTATACACATTATACAATCATACTAGTAGTTCACCACACTAGGTAGTTCATATATTAATCAATCAATTTGATTAGTAGTTCTAGTATGGACCAATAAAGAATAACCTACATACTAATTTATCTTGGATACAATTTCAAAGCATATATATTTATGCATAGTTAAATATATTAGAAACCTTAGAAGAGATAATAAGATGAAGTACTAATAAAATGAGGTGGTGATTATCTAGAGTATGAAATAAATAAAGAAGTAGAATTAATTATATATGCAAATCCACTAGAAACCCTAGAAAGGGAGATAATAGAAAAATCATGACAACTTAGACGAGAAAGAAAATAAGAAATAAAAAAAGATTTATTCCAAGACAAGTGATAACACCATGATACTACTTTGTAGATTTCTTCCTCTTAAAGACTTGATGTGATTCAGCAATCTATGCGAGTTTGACTAATATGAGGTATTAAATCTTCTATTTAATTATTGAACTATTTTCCCTCTTGATGGACACACATATATCTTGACTCATGGTGAATTCCATATAATTTTGAAACCTTTGTTTGTTCTTGAAAGTTCATCACTCTCATTTTGCAAATGATGAAATATTATTGATAATAATTTTGGCACTAGACTTGGTCGATTAGAGTTTTGACTCTCTGTAGACTTTGGTCCCCCGACTTTGGCCCTATAGAGCTTTGGCTCACTTGAGTGGGCCAAGTACCCCACAACCCTACACACTGGATAAGGATTAGTTGTCCCCCAGTTAACTGGAATAGCTAATAAGGCAGTAGTGTCGTTCTCTCCTAGAGTGTGAGAAGACAAGTCACTTAGCCCTAGAAAAGATATGATAGAAATGTGCCAAAACATGTCAAATGGAATATCTTGAAATCGTTATACTTTGTGAATAGCATGGATAAACTTTTCATACTTGAAATATTGAATCTTGCTTAGTGATATTCTTGTGAAAGATTTGCTATCTTGAAATTGATATTGGAATTTCTTCTTATTAGCCTTTACTCCACCAAATAGTTCTTTCCTAACTTTTATTATACATCGAAATCCTATTTCATACATAATTCAATGATTGGATTTAGTACCATCTTTGCTAACCCATATTTTCCGTATATGGGGTCCATGTGTGGTTTTGTTCCCTTTAGGAAATCATGGACATGTGGTAGATGGAAGAGTTTGAAGAGATGTGCATGGGTAGTCCTCCATTGAAGACTAGATAGGAATGTATTTTTATTCTTTAATTTTATCATCATATTTGTTACCTTCCGTGAATCGGATGTAAAAACATGATTTTATCAAAAATTATATATAATTATGATATTATTTTGTAAATATTCAACCATAAAGATTGAGTCTTTATAACATGGTATCAAAGCCATAAAAAGTCATCACTCATGCATATCTCGTGGAAATTAGATCAATCAGGAACATAAATTGAGTAGTGAGGACTTAAATATATAGTTGACAACATATTGTAGTCTTACTATCCCTAACTAGAAAGGATAGAAATAAAATCATATGAGGACATATATGTACTTAGGGTATAATTGCATCATCTAGTAGGTTTTAAGATCCTTATCTAGGCATGAACTTATTTTGAGTTAGAGATGAAGGAAAAAAACTGAGGTATATGTGTCTACTTTTGCAATAAGGTCTAGTAGATCATCACTTTGACCCCTAGTATACAAATTGGTAGAATGCTCTATATTATCTCCTTAATTTGGGACATCCACAAATAATTATAAATATGGAAAATAGAATGAATAAACAACACAAGTCCCAAAACCATTTAAATTATGTCAATATTGTCAAGTATGATGAAATTTCATTTTGAATATTGAAGGCAAAAAAGAATTAACAATCTGATATTTAAAGAAATTTCTTTAAAAGTATAGTCTACTTTATAATTGTTAGTTACACATTTTCATAAAAATATATCTAAAGAATCCATGACATTGGAATAAATTCAACACTAGAGTAGGAATTGAAAAAAAAGTACAAACTATGACACATTAGAGACAAATATATGGAATTAAAGTTGATAAAGTATTGATAACTATAGCTTGACCAATAAGCTTATGCTGTAATTCAAACTTTTGATAATAATGCCCAAGACTCAAAAATTGAATATTAAAACTCTATTTGAATAAGATGTAAGGAGTGTTATAGACTAATCATCATTAAGAGCAACATTGAATAACATACATATTTTTACAAAAAGCCTTTGAAGCTAAATTAGTTCAGCAGTTCTAAGATAGTAGTAAATGAATTGATTAGTCACCCTGAGTAGGACCTACGCTGGTGGAAAGACAATTATAAATATGTGTTTAAACTGAAGACGATATGAGCAACCATAATAGTGGAGAATTATTTTGATTTTGGGGACGAAATCTCCTTAAAGGGTGGAAGAGTTGTAGCATACTGAATTTTTGGGTACTAAGTCTATTTCGAGACATTATTCAAAAAAAATCCTGAATTCAAGCCCAGTTTCAATCATGTATTTTTTCCAATTTGTATGTGATCATTTTGACTGATTATCATCTCCCTTGAAACAAATTAGTACCCTACTGATATTCTGGTGTTTAATTAACTCCGTCTTCCACACTTGATATATATTTACAAATGAGTCCCTAAAATTAGTGTCATAAATAATTTCGACATCAATTATTACAATTTAGAACATTGATGCCTCAATACCTAGTCAGAACTTGCATTTTCTTGTAGCATAATAAGTAATATTTATGTGTAGTTAATGTGTTACTAGTGTATTTTTCTTTGTCTTATTGTTAGATACTAAATGAAATGTCAAACTTTGTATGTCATTCAATTAATATAGATAAATATATCTTTGAATTTATTTTACATGATACAACTGTGTTTGTAATCTATTACTTTGTTATAAAGAAATAACGTGCATACAAACTATGACATGTTTTTACACTTATAAATTATCATGAAGTTATCTATATAAATGAATGTTAAAAAATACATTTTGTTGTAATGTATTTTTGACTTGAATATTTTGTTTTATATAGTAATATGACTCTCATGCAACATATTTGGCAAGGAATTGATCGCTTTGGGAGACAAGACTTGAAAGAGACAAAAATATCTTACAATATTGTTGTAGTTACTGCTGATGTGATACCATGTTGTCAGATTCTTAAAACACAACATGTTGTAATGCTTAAGTTTAGAATTTGTATGGAAATGCAATGACATTTTTAGAATTTTTAGAGATGTGGTCGAGACAGATTCAACTATTATATTTTAATTTGTTTCAAACTTATGAATATTGTTTATGGAATCTATTCATTATCGAGATCATTTAAATAATGATTCCCAAGAATTTGAACAAAGTGTGAATGAAGTATTGTGTCTTTTGAGTTGTTTCAAATAAATAAATATTATTTTACTATTTGTTGCGATTGTTAAATATTAATCAATGTAAGATTTAATATGAGCACATCATGAATAAATATCGTAGTATATCAGGTTCTTTGATGTGTGATATCCTTCATCAATAAGGTTGAATATTTATAGCTTAATTGAGACCAAAATATATTATGTAAATAAAGCTAGAATATAAAAATAAAGTTGTCCATAATTTTTGAATGTAATATCTCAAAATAAAAATAAAAATAGTCCACGGTTTTCAAAGTGGACAGTAAATATTAATAAAATAATGAAAAGAATAATAGTCCACGGTTATCACAGTGGACTGTATGGTTTTTAATTTGAGTTACAGAAATAAAAATAGTCCACAATTTTCTAATAGTCCATGGGTTTATCCATGTACTATGAGGAATAGTCTATCGATACTTGATCTACGGCAATAGTCCACGGTTGTTTTATACTCCACGGTTAAAACCATGGATTATGAAGCATAGTCCACGATAATATTTGTGGACTATGAACCATTTTCCTCTAGTGGAAGAAGCATTCCAAGACATACAAAAATAACTATTCTTTTACTTTTCTACCTAAATGTGGCGGAAAGAATCTCCGATTTCTAAACTTCCCAAATCCCACTTTCCCCCACCCTTATAACGAGGAATAAAACTAGAGTTTGCAATCCTAATGGATGGGATTTACCTTTTCAGTTACAGACTTTCTTAGTTTAGCCAATTAACGATGTAACCACGACACCAAACTGGTTCAGAGATCATTGTGTCATGCTTCCCATGAATTATGTTCAGGACAGCATGCATCTCATGCATTAAGATAAGCTGTCAAGTGCATCACATCACAATCACCACAACCCTAATGGTCAAAGGCCATATATTGAGGTTTGTTGCTCATTGCAGCACATCCATGAAAGTGTCCATACCACTATTTAATATCAACATAAACTATGAATGGTTCTCTAACTCCTCAGGCAAACCTTCCACGCTACCAAAGAAAATTTTTCAAGACATACAAAGATAACTATTCTTTTACTCTTCTACCTAAAAGTGGCGCAAAGAATCTCTAGATCCTAAACCTCCCAAATCCTACTATCCCCCCTCTATATGGAGGAATAAAACTTGGGTTTTCCATCCTAATGGATGGGATTTACCTATTTCAATTACAAACTTTCTTAGTTTGGCCAATTAACAATGCAATAACGACACCAAACTGGTTTAGAGACTCATTGTGTCATGATTCCCATGAATTATGTTCAGGACAACATGCATCTCATGTATTATTTGAGCAATCAAGTGCACCATCACAATCACCACAATCCTTATGATCTCCATCTTATTCATGACCTTCATCGCGACTAATATTATCCCAATCATTATGTTGTTCAAGCCTATCATAGACCAGATCATCCTTTCAATTAACATAATTGCAACATCATAAAATTCTTAGAAACATAAGCTTTTGTGTGGAACTTTCTTGTCAAGGGAGTTACATACAACAATCCAATCATCATTTGTGTTCGGAACAAAATAGAGAGACCTACTGGTGGTTACGGATCTATGTTTGTCACTGTCATCCCCTCTGCTTTCCCACCTCCTGATTATTACGTCAATGCTTGGAAACAACCATATATATGGCAACAAATGTCAACTTCTTGTCTTCTATATATGGTAGCTCTTTAGGTCTCCCACTCTCAATGTCACCCCGGGAAGGGGGATAGGGAGGGGTGTTGGGATATCAGGTAGGGTAAAAAATTGCAGTTGAAGAAAAATTTTCTAGAAAAATATAGCAATGACTAATGTGTGTGTCTAATGTGGGGAATGTATACAAGGTATACATTAAAGAAGGGTTGATGTTCACCAAAGAAAAGTGGGGTCCAGGAGAAGTTATTGAGGCTCATTCTTCACCGTAGAACTTCTGTACACTTAGGAAAATCAATATTTTCCATAGTCGATCCCGTCCGAAATGTCAAAAATAGAAGCCTGCGGCATATGTGGAATTAGGTTTAGGTTATACATTAGTAGTTTTAATTCGCATCATATGCAACATAAAAAATAGTATGCAACGAATTGATCATATCGAAACGAATCCAAATACGTCGTAGATCGAAGCTGTATCGTCCTTAGGAGAGAAAGGAGAGCACCGCGACGCTAGCACGTTGCCGCACAGAGGCTATTCCTTCCCGCCGGCTTCCGAAGCACGACGTGGAGTTCTAGTCCATCTGCGTGGACAAAGTAGAGACACAAACACCGAGATGCCTGTGTTTGGAGGACATCATTGACCATCCATGTGCGCTACGAGCGACATACATCACCACACAAAAGGAGCACCGCCGGATTTTCCCACGACGCACTCAGCGAACAGGAGAGAAGTACCGTCCGTATAGGCCAACAATGTTGCACACCATCGTATAATGGGACATCGCCATACTTGCTCCGTGATAAAGTATATCGCACGAACACTCCTTCTGAATACACTGTTTATTTTATTTTTCTAGAATTTTTTCAAGTATAAAAAAGGTGTCTTGATGCTATTGTTTGGTGTGCGGGAAAAGAAAACTCAGTACCATCGACAATTGGGTCGGTGGCACTGAATTGCAATTAAATTCACGAAAGGGATTTTGTAAAATTTGGTACCATGTCATGAAGGTCGGTGGCCCGAATCTCTATCAAATTAGTTTCTGTAAGAAGTCATTACTATTGACATGAGGGTTGGTAGAACTGATATTTGGAAAAAAAGAACATGAGCCCAAAAAGATATGGTCGATACTACTGAGATGTTTCTCAGTGGTATCGATCCACTCATCTCAAACTATGACAATTGACATAGCTCGGTACCACAGGTACAAAAAGTCAGTAGAACCGATGTGAGACATCATAGGCATGCAAAATTATAGCTCAGTACCAACAACATCATGTCGGTGGCATCAAACTCAAATACCATAATCTATTGCATCGACAATAACAATCGAGATCTTAATCATCCAGTAGGTGGTAGCACCAATCCAGGTGCACATCTTAGAAGTCATTACCATTGAATTTTGTCGATACTACTGATACAGAAGGATCTATGGCTCAGTACATCAACGACTCAAGACATCTCTATCTACAGATGACACAGATGCCCACTAATAAGGATAGAATTTAGTGCCACCGATATAATGAGATGGTGGTACCGACATGGCATGACAGGGTAGTTTGACAGCTATATAAAGGGAGGTAATGGGTGCTATAAGTTCCACCCAAAGCACTACCCTTGAATTAGTGAAGGTGCCCAATGATACCAAGGACTTCTAGAGCTCTCTGATGTCTTTGAGTCTGCACTAAGCTCCCTTGCTTGACCTCCATTCTCATTTCCACAACCATGTCTTCAAGAAGGAAAGCTTCATCAGAATGCGTGTCCAACCAGATGGTACCCAAGCCATTAAGAATTGCTTTTTCAAATGAAAATCAAAAGAAAATTTTTTATGCCATGATGAAGAGAAATATCATACTTTTGTGGTATGGAGACTGCACATTCCTCAATGACATCGGCTTCCCCAAAAGTTTGATCCAATTCTACATTGGGCAGGGTATGGCAAGCGATCACGTTTTCTTTGGTGATTGGACCACCTAACAGGAGATCACTTGTGAGTTTCATGCAACTCTATAGATTTTCTACATCCTGGGCATGGGGAAGGTTAGTAGTTGAGTTGGTCCAAGTTTTGATTTTACAACAACAATTACCATCTCACTCTGGTAGAGTTAAACTCGATATATGGCCAATGGATAGACACCACTTCATGCTAGGAGATTTTGACTACACTGTGGCTTGGTGGAAAATGACAACCCTTCCTTAGGGGTTCACCATCAACTGGCACTAGTCATTGGTGATGGATATCAAGCACCCCTTTGCCTAGATCATGCATTGCTACCTGACAAATACCATATCACCAAGTCTACTCAGGGGTCGGGGAAGGTCCAAAAGGTGGACATGTTTGTTCTATAGGTGTTCTTGTCTTTGGGAAAGGATATAATCAATCTTGGGTTTTTCTTCCTTCCCACGTGATGGTGGTAAAGAGGCAAGCTCAGAGGAAACCCCCAATCCACTTTGGGGGACTACTTATGCCACTCACCTTGCACCTCTGCCTCGACCTCACCAATGCCACTACTTTGAAGACCTCATCGACAATCGACTTCTCTCCACGTTAGCACACCTTGTAACTAAAGTACCAGGGTAGGGTGTACGCCTAGTGCACTATTAATGAACAGATGAAGCAAAGGGCCCTTCCTGGCCCTATCATTTGTCTCTGAGGAGAGTGCCATCTTTGTTGGCCAGAGGACAATGTTGAGCATGTATCGAAAGGAGAGGATGTCTAAGAGGAGAAACAAAATGAATCTACATATGAAGAAGAAGAAGAACAGTCCCCCATGCCATTTACTCAAATGAGGCATTTTCACAACACTCCATGATGCTATGAAGCATCCAACTCTACATCCCCACCACCTCCTCGAATGGGAGATTCTTTCTCCATGGAGGGTATGTATGAGATGTTGCAGTCCAATCAACAGGGGCAGCAACAACTGTCAACCACCTTGAGTGAGATTCATGGTCCATGAGAAGCTCCTTCAGTAGAAATAGGATTATTTTTCCAATGACTACTTGCTCCTGGACAACCAAGAGAACATGCACACTCTCCTGCAATGCATTGAGCATCACTAGCAGTCACTCTATGACCACTATTGGAGTTAGGGCAACATTGCCAACTACCCTCAGTCGCCTCATATGCCAGTAAATCCACCCACAACACTCACTAACACTTTGTACCCTCCAGATTCAAAGATGCCATCGGGGATGTTTCAACCACCACCACCCTTCTGAGTAGATGGTACCCCATTACACCTCTTTGTTTGAATTCTAACTATGACAACATAGTCATGTTCAATCGTAGGAGGGTGTTGAAATGGATTTATCTATTTTATCTTTAATCTTATTTTAGTTTTTGTTTATGCAAGTATAAGTCCACATCTATCTAGTGTAATTGTGAAACTTAGTTATCATGATTTCATCTATCATCAAAAGAAAAAAAAACGTGTCTTGTGTCCATGTAATGAAATTTAAAATTTTGAAAATGATCACATTTTTTTAACTTAATTTGCAAAGTCTAAGAAACACCATTCGGGGGAAGTGTATGGGTTATTCGGCTTGAGGACACTTAATATGAATGAAAATCTTAATTTATCCAACATTTGTGTATGATGATGAGGTTTGAGCCCAAATTGACCAAACAAGTAAAAAGAACCTTAACCGAGATTTTTAGATAGAAACTCAAAGGTTTCATTCCGTCGAAAATCGATTTTACGGTATAGACGTTTATGAAGGAAGTTTCGGACTCATATTGTTCATGGGTTGAGAACGGGAGTTGAACTCTATGAGATCGAATCTCCCGTTGTTCCTCAGTAGCTCAGTGGTAGAGCGGTCGGTTAGTTACCCTGTACAGAGGTTGATAGGAGAGGGACATATTATAGTTAAGATAGACATTGTCTCCTAACCATGTGATTCTATCCACCTTTCATGACATTTCATACACCACCTTAAGATGATCAAGTAAGACAAAATGTTTTATCTTGATTGCATTGCATAGTATAATAGGTAGCATGATATCTAGTTTCTTTATAGTGCATATTAGTTATAAAAAGAAAAGAAAAAAATAGAGATATGCATAACAAATTTTGTGTAGATCTGATTGTCCCTTTGCATCTGAGTTTGCATCATGTATCTATGTAGATTTCTCCTCAAAATTTAAAGTGAAAGGATACACATCCACATCCCTCCCAAATGGAAAAAAAATCAATTATATGTTGGACAAATTATCAACCATAAATCATAAATTTGTGCTAAGATAAGAGGGCCGAAAAAATATCAAATAAAGAGGGAGAAAAGGATTCCTTGAACTCAATCGAGAAATCATTCATGGAGAATGTGAAAATAGCTACATGTATGCACTCTGTTACCCACACTCATCAATCAGATGAGACCTTCAATGCATTTATCATTCCACCACAATAGTAGGCATTAGGATTCATGCTATTTTCATTTCCTTCATTCTATAGTTTCATAATAGTTTGTTTTTTCATTATTATTTTGGATGTTACTTGTGGTTATTATTCACAATCACCTATTTCATTCCATCCATTGTTCTTTATAGTAGGCCACATAAATGATTGGTCCCCTCATTCTTTGATATATGGCAAACTTCTTCCAACATAGTTTAGTAGGTAGACAAGAGAAATGTAGATAGGGAATCACATGGTGCATCAAGTGTATGCTCTATTGACTATGATGTTAAGTATTCTATTAATAGAGTTTAATTGATCAAAGGGTGGACATCATTAATGGACATTTTTTGTCACTTTAGAGTAGTTATTTGTTGAGTACTTGGTAAGGGTCGATTTAGGACCGTCAGGTGGAGGTATTTGAGAAATGTAGTTCATATTGATTGTCCTCTTGTTGACTTATTTTAAATAAATCCAAAGGTAGTATTACTAGATGGCCAACAACATTCAAGCTTAGGGGATTTTTATGCACTCAGTTTTAGTTGCTTTTAATAGTCTATTTTTCATATATTTAGTGCATAATTGCTCATTTTGATATTATCTATGTGTTGTTTATCATTATTAGCCTTTTAAACATTGTTTCATCTACTAGTGAGTATTTTTATCTATGCATGTTAAATTATCAATTTTATTCAAACTTATGTTGGGTTTTCCTCATTTCAGGCTATATGAGCACTTTTAGCACAACTCGGTGCTACCGACATAAATGTCGACGGTACTGACATTATGTGAAATGCAACAAGGAATTCTAGAAATCTCCATGCTATCAAGACATCACTCGGTGATACTAAGATGACGCTTGATGCTATCGAACAGTAGATTCGATGCAAATGACTTTCTTCCTCATGTTAGTAGCTAGTTTAATGGCTTCATTACCACTAACAGGTGAGTCAGTGGTTTGGATTTTCACATCTGGAGCAAGTTAGAACTTGAAGGAATCAACTCGGTGCTACCCATGTACTCGTCAGTAGTACCAACACTTATCAAGGTTTTGAGTCAGTCTAAAACTTGGTGCCACCGACATCCAGTCGGTGATACTGACTTTGCGTGATCAATGCAGATTATAGATAATGGTAGATCCAACGGTTGGGACTTAGTGATAGACCGAGTCCTACTTATGGCCTAAGGGGAATTTGTCAAAAAAAATATCATGTTATATCTCGTTGTAACAGAGCATGAAGCCTAGAGAGTAGGAGACAAAGGAGATAGCCATGCACTGAATGCTCTGGGCATTTCCAGGAGGCAAATTTGTAGCCAAAACATGATGGATCAAGATGCCTATCAGAGGCGACATCTGGACCTCCTTCTTCAAGGGTTATCATTAGTCTTTATGATGTTTAGATTATTTTATTTCTCTTCCTCTTTGTATTTGATGATAGAAATCATGTGGGGCTAATCCCCTTGTTCCTTAGGACCGAAGAGTAGCCCAAATTTTCATTTTATTTGACTTCCACGATTATATATACATATATATATAAATCATTTAATTTTGGATGTAAATCAATGATTGATTGATAAATAGTTTGTGCTTAATCCCCACAATCAATGATTTCGACTATTAATTTCTTGGAGAGATGGATTAAGGATTGGACAAGTCATAGTCTTGCAGAACCAGTATTGTGCCTCGGGAGAGGGCCTACAACTATGAAGGGAATAGCCTAAATATATTTCTTAATACACCAGTCTAATTTTTCAATCTCTAAAAAAGTGGGTTTTTTCTTAGTATAGGTACGATATTACGACTACAGGAGTGGGTAATACTTGCTACAGGTCCTTAGTCCAAGGTTAATGGTAAATTATTATTGATGAAATAGAATTATATGCAATGCACATCATGGTAAAAATGTAATCATAATAAATCTATCAATTCCTGATCACATTCCACTTAATTAAGATTTTATTCTTGAATTTAGATATAAACAAACAACTAATCACCTTTTCTAGGCCAAGATGATTAGGTTATAGTTAGTAGTAGTCTCTGTAAGTATGTTTCCCTGAGTTCTACATTCAAACCTCATAGGCCTATACTACTTGACGTGTATACTTGTGTTTTACACACATTATTTAGGTGTGTCACTGGATTAAATACCAAAATTTCCCTAAAGGTTTTAGTTTTTAGGTGCATTCTGGTCCCATTTGCCTCAGGACCTCCCACTGTAGAGATCCATTATTAGCGGTTAGGACTGATGCATAAGAAGAGATAGAGATGATATATATTTAGTAGAGTAAGATCTAGATCATTAAAAATAACATAAAGATATCAATAGTTATGAATATAGAAGAGAAAGCATGAGTTATTTAGTAGTCTACCAGCGTTAACAAGATAGTTGGTGCTAGAGGAAGAAACCTATGAACATATACAATTGAAAACAAAAGGGGGAGGTAGTATGTTCTCTGGCTTAGAGTAAGAAAGATATTTGGGGGGTATTTATAGATGGATATCAGGGTTCATGTTTTCTAACTAGAAGGTTCTGGAAGAGGCGATGGATAGATCTGATGTGCCACAATGTGGCACATGGATTGAGGCAATCCGCCACATGACATGTGGATGATGGATCTGATCTGTTGGGTGGTTCGAGCTGGTTAAAAACTATTTCCTATTTTTAAGGATATTTTAGGAATGTTTTGGAGAAAATCATGGAAAAAGAAGATTTTAAATATAATTCAATAAAATAATTACATGGAGAGAAAATGTATTTATTCAAGATTGTCATTCATTATTATCTAAAAGATATATACTTTTGTGAGGAAAAATATTTTATATCTATGGCAGGAAGGAAATATTTTTGTTCAGGATAATTCCACTTGACAAATTATGAGAAAGGCTCAAAAAACCCAGAATTGATGGGAAAATTGCACTTGATTTTGGAATATAATCTATCTATACAAAAGGCCCCTAAGTGGGAAAAAGTGGGTGAAAATGAATGTATTAAATAAACATAAATGTGGAAAATATGGAAAAAGTGGAAAAAGGTAAAATATGGAAAATGTTTGGGAAAATGTGGAAAAGAACTCCATTCTTAGCTAGAGAATTAACATTTAAGTATGAATTTCTACTGAGTGAGAAAAAATTGGGTGTCAATAGGTTTCCCCTCTCAAGGCAAGGATCGAGATAAGAATGAGAACCATAGGCTAAAGTCAAGTTGGACCCGAGGGGTTGTCATGAAAGGCCAAAAAGGTTGGACTCATCAAAGACGTTCTGATAGACCTTGTGTAGGGTGGAAAGTGTGGGTGATATATTTTCCTTCCATGGATGAATTATTGAAATATCCATTCATAGAAAATTTAAGATTGGGTGAATGATTCTATAGAGTAAGGTTAGCCTCAGACTAAGGCACTTACCTAGAACTGACTAATCATTCATTCTCCTAAAAATCTGATGAGCCATTCGAGGTTTATTGAAAAAGTGACCCTCATCATTGGTTCAGTCTTAAATAAGTAAATGTCTAATTATCTCACTAAGTCATTCCTTAGTGAGAAAAAGGTGGATGTGAAAAGCATATATGATGGTGGTTTGTCAGAAGTAATTAAATTAGGAGACTATAATCATTTAGAAGTATGACAACTACTTGAATGTGAAATGGTCCTAAAAATTCATTGTCTCTCCTCTTATTTCTATGCATTTTATTTTAGTTTTTTTTCTCTTTTTTTAGAGAGAGGAAGAGTGAACAAATTAGGGTTAGGACCATGGCCCTAAAAAGGTAAAATTTGGTGAGTTTGTCTATCTACAATAGGGCTTTGAGTGCTCAAGTTTGATGATTGGGGTGTCAGACAAGTTCTCAGTTATAAGGTGATCTTTTTGGGAAGTGCTAATGCTGGTCAATTGTCTACTTTCTAGATCTTGTGTGATCTTGTAGGATAAAGTTAATTGGCAGAGTGTTAAAGAAAGTTGAGACTAGGAATTGGGTGATCATCTAGTGATAAGGTGGTCTCCATGATGTGTTCCTCTAATGGTTCATCATATGTCCCCTAGATTGTTGACAAGTAATTATCCATGACTTCTAGTTCTCAGCTTATTTTATCAATCTAATTTTGAACTTTGAATCGATTAGGAATAGATTGTCAAATATGGAAACAAAAACATATGTGATCATCTAAAATCTCCTACTAGATGTAGGGATAAAAATATATAGAAATGAGATCATATGTGATCAGATAAAATCTCCTACCAGATGTAAGGATAAAAATATATGGAAATGAGAGTTGTAAATACCAAAAATTCTTACTAGATTTAGGGATCAGAATTCTTGACCTCATCGATTTAGGACTTGTTTGGTTTAATTTTATTCCACAATCTTGACATCACAATGATTTGGCTACAATTGTGCCCACTCTTGAAAGTAATCTTATGAGATTCTATTTTCTTGAAATGGTGATTGTCAAAATCATATCATATGCAACTACAAAATCTAATATACTCTCTCCTCCATTTCTACTACCATATCCAAAATCACCATGAACTCTCTCATATCTGGCATTACTTCTCCCCACATGGACATTTAAATCACTCACAATAATGATCTTCTCCTTTGTGGGTATTCCTTGCATCAATTCATCCATCTCATCCCAAAAGCCTTTTTAGCCTCCTCATTAAGGCCAACTTGGGGCCATAAGCGCTAATAACATTAAAAATCATTCCCCCAAGAAAAACCTTGACAACTATGAAAAATCATTCCCACAAGAAAAACCTTGACAACTATGATTCTATCTGCCAGAACCATCCTTGTGATCTTAACAACATCATCCTTCAACATCTTATCAATAGTAATACATGTGTCATTCTATGTTTATCAATACTTGTATACTAGATTTTGTATCTTGTGTCTCCAATCTATCTACAGCGTTCCCTTGTCCACTTGGTTTCCTACAAGAAAGTTATATTGAATTTTGTTCTCATCATGGTATCCACTATCTCCAAAGATTTCCTTGTAAAAGAGCCAATATTCCTAGATCCAACTATAATCCTTTTTTGTTGAACTTACTTATTTACCTGCCTTCATAGAAAATGTTGCCCTTGCACATTTTTCACTACATCTCAACAATGATGCGGTGCAACTAGCTTCTTTACCCACACCCATCCAAGATGTGGAACCCTTGAACATTTTTCACTACTTCCAGGAAATGTTGCAATGGGAGTCCCTTCTTTACCCACACCCATCCAAGATTTCGAAACTCTTGCATGCCCTTCAACACAATCAGACATTGATGTGTCTAAACCTCTTACATATTTATCACTGCACCTATGTGTTGATGCAACACATCACTAGGTAGGGATGCTCCAACAAAATATTTATAAGGAACCATGTCATAGAAAGAGTGAAGGTTTTCATAGCTGGTTGTCAACCTACCATCAACACTCATCCTTTACCCGGGCTTGGGACCAGCTACATTTGCACAAAATGTACAAAACATAGGCGGAGTTGGGAAATCATTTGTATATATCTAAAAGATAAATGAATATGAAGAATGCCTAGAAATACCTTGGCCCCTAGACTTCCCTTGGGTGGGAAAGACCGCCTAGCCGCCTATACAAGTATGCTTGTCTGTGGTGAATCTTGTGAACAAATCCCCGTGACGTGTTTGGGGATTTAATGATCAAGTGCATCATTGCAATCCGATCACCATTGGGATATGGACCATCATCTCTATCATCATTGTGGTGGGATGGTTCCAATGCTTAAATCCATAAGACCTAACATTTGACTAGGCCATGATCTCTATTATGCCCAACATCGTGATGTTTGCTATGTTTATTCCATTGCACCCTAGGAAGGTCATCCCAGCCTTTGCTAATCTAGTTGTATGAAATCGAGGCAGTGATGTTCAATGATGCTCCCATGATTGTTCTAATTAATTCTGCAACAATAACTATCTCAATTGAAATTTCTTCTCTTCAATAGTCATTATTCTTGTGTCACCCTTTAAGAACTTGTTGCACAAGTAATAAAATTATTAACCCATTATACTTTCACAAGAAAATCATGATTTCTAGCAATGGATCGATGTTGTTGTCATGGGTCAGCATCCCAATCCCATTTTGTCATGTTAGATCGATTGAAAAAAAACTAAGCCATTGACGAATTGAAGACCAATGCAACACCTATCTGATTTCAAAGATTGTTAGACATCCATCCATAAGTGGATCACACATAAGCATACACATTTGCATAAATAACACAACAATCCATAAATAAACCAATTTTGTCTTACATAAGGGCCGGAAGACTTTTTTATTAAAAAAAAGATGAAGAGGACATGGAGAAGGTACAAGAAGAAATAATAAAATCATACTGAGAGTCTGATATATGTATTAAGATCACCATGGAATTCCAGTGTAGTTGAGTTCCTCATGTCATCTGCAACATAATCCTTATCATTCCACACATATAATTTTATAAATAAAAAGTCAATGCAATTGCATTGGTACAAATTAGGTAAAATTATGAAAACATTATTTGTATATAGTACTTGGCAATAGAACTATACAATGAACAATTATGAACTAGTAAATATTTTAGAGAAAAATCATTTTGGCTCACTTTCCATTATACTTTCATGTATTACCCACATAAGGTCTTATGTGCATTTATTTTTGTTATCTTGCCCACCATTGGTTTCAAGAAGTAAGGCTTGCAATAGCCCTCCACTTTAGGCTAGACCGCAATTATCATTATGCTACCTTAAAATCATAGTGCACTCCAATTCTGGGGTAATGGAAAGATATTAAATTATGTGCATGCGTCTCATATGTAAAAAGTCATGTGTGTTGCCTTTGTTGCTCTTGGATGAATGCCTTACAAGGATCCAAATGAGCTCAAATTGTGTGTGTAATATATAATTATCATAGTAATGAAAATCGATGACTGTTTTGAAATTTTAAATAAAAAATGGGTATTTGCATACAAACACCATTTGAGACTACAGAGCAATCTATACACTCGGTTGTATACTAGCTTAAATCTCTCTCTCCTCTAAACCCCAAACCATACATATAAGTTATGTGTACCAATCACTAAAATGCATATCTAGGATACCATAACAAAATCCAACCATACAAAATGAACAAACATTGTCTAGATTGGATGTGTTTAAAAATTCACATTCACATCTCATGTATATCAGGAAATATCTACAACATACCATTCATTAGCAAATGTACATCTTCTCATATTAGTTTATCCGTGATAGTTAGATTGAGATAATTTCTTTTATCCATATGTGTGTATGCATGTGTGCATGTTTGTGTGTGTGTGTGTGTGAAATCCACACAAAAATATCATACATGAAATGTAGTTCATGCAAAAAGTATATATATTTTATATATTATACAATTTATTCCAAATAATTAGGTCAGTATGAGGTAGAGCACACCTTGAGTCCTAAGTGAGGAGTCCATATCCTCTTCATTGAGATATTGGGTTTCCTAAAAAATTTATAGGCATGATCTCTACACCTAAATGCATTGTTTTATGCAATAAAATTTATGTGGGGGGGGGGGGGGTAGGTTGGGGGGTCCTTCATATGGGAGGTTAGGGGGTTGTCCTGTTTCTTGAGGATTTTGATGAAAAAATGTAGGAATTAAGTTATGTAATTTTTCAAGTATGAGCTATATACGTGCATTTATTTATTTGTGTTATAATATCTAATATTGGATATGTAGGGCATCCACAGATATTTTACTTGGGTTGATAGTTTGTTGTTGATATTGGCTCAGTAGTCAATCATTTCATTGGTCCCAAGAACACTAGTGTGATGTTTCCAAGCTAAATCATTATTTGTTGGTGTGGTTGGCTTCCTAGCACCCTCATTGTCTGATAAACCACCACTAGGATACATTTCGTCCACATTGAAGAAACTAAAAAAGCATACATCACATCAGTATTTAATAATTTGAATAGCAAATATTAAGAAATGCAATGCAATTATGATATACTATAAGTATCTACTACGTATGAGTACTAAATGGTGAAATGACCCCAATCCCCATTTACTCCTCTTAAAAAAAACCAATAACAACAAGGATTGTAATTTTGAAAACCATCATCGAATTTTCCATCAAATTTTTGAGTTGTACACAAAAAGCTTAAAATCCATCAAAATTTGGCATAATTCATTGAATTTTTCATCAAAATTTTGACAAGTACAATCTTGGTAGCATATTCGACCGAAATAATCGACACACTCGCATGTTTTGGTACTAGATCCCATCGAAATCAATTTTTTGGTAAAATTTGGCCAATTTTGACGAAACATCATTCTTTGTCTATGACTTATTAGGATTTAATGAAAAAGGAATATCTTTCAATACGTAACTCTAATTTCTACTATATTATTTCAAAAAATTAGGGCCTACCTACTAACTCTGGAAAACATGATTGAATACATTTTTTATGTCATAGCAACTTGAAAATTAGTCTTGTACACATATCTTGGTAGTGAAACGTCTCATATACACTTCTCCTTTTGGGATCCACAAAGAAAATCATTGTAAAACTATGTTTTAATGTAGGAATGATATAAAAAATGAGTAGGATTAGTGCATGGGTGAGTAGAGTTGTGTTGGAATACACTTGCGTATTTAGATCGTGTCGTTCACTCAAGTGGTTCTTACATATCAAGATCGATTTTTTGAAAGTTTAAACCTATGATATCCATTATTATGATAAATATAGACTATATATCATATTTAAGCTCATTCGAATACTTGTAAGACACCAATCAAAGACAAAAAAAAGCAGTGCACATAAATGCTTCCAAGTGCATCATTCGTGTTGTCTTGGATGCATGACATGTAAATGAGCAAGTATGAATGCTATGTGGTATAGTAATCAAGAAGAATGTGTGCGTGTGCGTGTTCGTGTACACAACATTTCTTATACTAAACAAAGGCTGAGGCCTTCGAAACAACTCTAGGAACTCTTGTGTTGCTTTCCATGGTATATGACATTTAGGAGTACCCTAGTTTATTTTCAAAGAAGGGGTTCAGGTATGTCAAAGATGAACAAATAGATATAGTGTTATTTTACTTTGAGTTCTTTATTTGAAGTAGAATAGAGGAGTATATCATTTTGGTATTTGCTTAGAAGAACCCATATTCTCAATTAATTGACAATTTCATAGGATATAGAGTTGTTCAAAAAAGCAAAGAAATTAGCAAAGGCAAGATGTAGTTGGGGGACTTGCAAAGAACAAGTACAAGGTATACATCACAACCGATAAGCATTGGTCACTAATTGTAAGAATGTTTGAGAGATCTACAATGATTTTAGAATTAATTTGATTTGTATTTTGAGTCTCAGATTATGTATTTAGGAAGTGAAACTGCTGATCGTCAAGGTATAACTATACATAACTTAGCCAAAGTGAAAAGGCTCAACACAAGTAAAGAGTTGTAGTATTCAAAAGAACAAACTGATTAAAATCAAAACCTTTATAAGAATTACATTTTAGTATCTATCCAACAAAGAACATAAGAACCATTGTTCAATGTTCCAGATAAAAATGGGGCGTAGCACTAGTGATGAGATTGAAGCATAAAACGGAGTATGATTTTGATAGTGGAACTGATCCGTACAGATAGCTTCGGTCATGGAGGCCAAGGATGATTGCCCCTGTCCGTGTTTCTTCACCCTCTTTCACACCAATCATCACCTTCTCTTGGGAACCATCAATTCGTCAAACTATCAACAAATATAAGATTAATTGTAATGTCCCTTTACCTTGTGAAACCACATATCCAACCACTAAGGAGAGAAACTGTGCAGCAAGCTAGAAACCCCAGATATTAAAAATAAAGAGGAGAAGGGGAGGTTGAGAAAGGGCAAGCGAGAAGGGGATGTAGTGATGGAGATTTACAGAAGGCTGAGTCGAGACTGGCTAGGGGGAGATGGAGAAAAGGAGGCGACATAATTGCCTCAAGCTGAAGGGGGGATAGGAAGTGTGATGCCCCGATCTCCGTGCCATGTCTAATGACCACGAAGACTAGGGAGTCACCTTCGGTAAACCACTTTTAACTTTTTCTTTACTTGATCACTTAAAAATTTATTTAAAAGAAATCTTATGACTTGAAATAAACGGAAATCTTACTAAATTGCGGAAACAAACTTACTGTTTCTAAATTTTGAAAGATACCACACAGTTTAAACAAAATATTACATCTGACTTGCGGAATATAAAGTACAATAGTTAATTGAAAACTAAGCTACAAATTACTTTACATTCTCTCTCTTTCTACCATATCATGTCCCAAGGACTGAGGGGAAAGGACTAAGAGACCTCTAAACCTAACTAAACACTACCTTCTAAGAATCTGGGTGATACAATCCTTCAGCTTCCTCATGCTGACGCTGACCTAAACAATTTTCAGTAGGTTGGGGAGCTGCTGGCTCAGTGAATAGAATTTCACCCAACCATCACAGATAACTCATTTGTGTTTATTAATTGGAATAATATGCAAGAAATACTACATTGAGCAGGTCTAAAATAATATAGCTTAAATATCAGGAAATATCAACATCTCATTAAAATAACAACTGCTGCAAGCTATAGTTACAGTTAAATAACAGGGAATATCAACATTTCATTTAAAGAACAACTAATACGAATCTAAACTCCATCTTTCTTAACTCTTTAACTTATAAGAAATTATGTGAACCTATATGAACATATTTTATCTTATGCGCTGATCATATGTAGTGTACTCTACATATGAAGACTCGTAGCGAACTACGATCCCACCGTACAAGACTTAGCCGACACCCCGGGATAGCTAAGTCTGACTGTTGTCCTAGTCTGCTATAGGAAAACCGGCTCTTTGGCCTCACTCCTATGGTGCCATAAACTGGACTCCTCCTCCAACCTGAGCACACAGGTGGAGAGTCAAGTTGTGCCACTAGGATGTCTAGTTAGTGTTGGATACGCTTTTCTGTACTCTAGTGCCACCAGGATGTCTGGTTAGTGTTGGACATTGTAAACTGCTCTCTAGTGCCACGAGGACATCTAGTTAGTGTTGGACACTACACACTGTACTCTCGTGCCACTAGGACGTCTGGTTAATGTTTGACACGAGTTTCCGACCCCCCCATGTACTGGACACTTCCAGGGTTATGTCGTTTCACCCCTAAGGTGCAGACCTCTGAAAGGGATTCTACGGTGTCAGGGCCCTTAAATCTATTATTTTATTAAACCTAGAAAGCTCTTACTTCATTGTACCTTTTACTTGTGTATACTCGACTTTGGTACTTCTAGGGTACCACGTCTATTTACTTGAGCTTTATAATACAACATATTGTACTTGGTGGCAGTTTAAAATTTTAAATATCAAAAATTTATGTCAACTTGGCACATATACACTAAATTCATGCAATTGAACATCTTAATACATTGATAAGAGTAAATTACTCAACAATTGAGAAATCGTCAGTAGCACCTGTAATTTATCTAAAATTCCTTGAGAAATGTGCACATTAACCCAAATCCTAGTTTGAGCATCACCCAACTCAATTAAGAGTTAATTATTTATCATAACACATATTATTATTAATAATTGAGGATTTTTAATAATATCTCAGAGAAACGGGCCAATTCATGTAAATATTAAACCACTCTCATTAAACATAGTAGAAAGCATGCAACTAGGGTTTTCATCTGACTTTCCATGTCATCATCATTTCCTTGAAATCGTGCATCTGATAAATTTCTAAAATTTGTATTGCCTGAGTTTATACCCCAACCATACTGTTATTGGTCGTGTGCTACTAATTTCAACATTCAAACTAAGCAATTTAGGCTCCGAGTAACCATGCAATTCCACTAGTCCAAACCACATTGATTAGATGATAAACTAGATCATATAAAAGTGTAAAGAAGTGATTTATGAAATAAAAAGTCAGGCGATGTCAAATATTACCCAGCGCCTGATAACTGTGGTTATCAGTGAAAAACGCACAATTAACAAAAAATTTCCGATTTCCAGAGTATCTTGCATAGTGAGTGAAATTCTACTCAAACTCGTCCAGAGCCCGGGCGATTTTTGGGTTGTCTTCAACCTCTGGAATAACTCTGTTCATGCTTGGTTTAGTTTGATAGAAGAAATTCGATTGGCGGCTGAATCATGGCTAGAAGCTGCAAATCTATGCTTGGACCTCACATTCGGAGCTCATGGCAACTTCCCCTACTGCTGGGCAGCCCAAGGTGGCCTAGTTGCTTCTGCCACAGTAGCTTGCTGCTATAAGCTGGCCGCAGGCCAAGGTGCAGGGCGGCTGGGCTGCAGGTGGCTAAAGGAGGAAGGAGAGGAGGAAGAAGAAAGGAGGACGGAAAGAAGAAGAGAGGAGGTGGTTGCTGGAAAACGGAGCCCCTGAGCTCCTTTGCAAATTGCCTGATTGGGCCTGGTATGCACTGCTACAGTGCCCGCTTCAAGTGGTGCTCGCAGATGGGATAAGAGAAATGAAAAGGAAAAAGGATTATAAAGCTAAAAACTTGGAAAAATTGCAAATTCGACCCTAGAAATTGAAAAGGTCATAATTTTCGCCTCGTAGGTCCAAATCTAGTGATTTCTTTTGCAACTTATCAAGCGCGAGATTCAATACAACTCCAAGGTGAGAAAACATGCTAATTAGCTTGTATTAGCTAATCAAAACACTAATCACATCTTAATTACTTAACTTAGCTTAATCAACATAATGATGCACTAATCGATGTGCTTACTGGTTAATCATGGAGTGGGTCATAACAATCTCCCTCCCTTACAAGAATTTCATCCCAAAATTCCTAAAAGAGAAAAGGGAACTTGTTACAAATCTCAGACTCAAGCTCCCACGTGGCTTCCTCTAGGTTATGGTTCCTGCACAAAACTTTCACTAACAGTATCTCACGATTCTTGAGTTTCTTGATCCTCTGATCAACTACTTGTACTGGTCCTTCAACATAGGACACATCTTTTCTGAGCTATGCAGGTTTTGGGTCCACTATCTTCTCCGTACCAGGGTAACACTTCTTCAGCATCGATACATGAAACACATCATGTAGATTGGCCAACTCAGATGGAAAATCCAACCTGTAGGCTATAGGTCCAATCCTCTGAACGACAAGATATGGGCCCATAAACCTAGGAGTCAGTTTGCCTCTCTTCCAAACCTCAACACTTCTTTCCATGGTGAAACTTTCAAATACACTTCATCACCAACCTCAAACTCAAGAGGTCTATGTCTCTTCTTAGCGCAACTCTTCTGCCTATCCTGTGCAACTTTTCAACCGTTCTCTAATCACTGTAATCTTTTCAGTAGTCAAATCCACTATCTCTGGTCTAAGAATCTCTTTTTCACCCACCTCGTACCAACATACATGTGATCTACACTTTCTGCCATACAAAGATTCATATGGGGTCATACCAAAACTAGAATGGTGACTATTGTTGTATGCAAACTCTATAAGGCTCAAGTGTTCTTCCCAACTTCCACTAAAATGCAAGACACATGCTCTCAGCATGTCCTCAAGAGTCTGAATGGTCCTCTCTGACTGACCATCCGTCTGTGAGTGAAAAGATGTAGTGAACCTCAACTTTGTGCCCAAAGCTCGATGTAACTGATTCCAAAACCTGGACGTGAACTTAGGACCCCTATCTGATATAATTGAAAATGGGATACCATGCAACCTAACTATCTCATCCATGTATACCTTAGCCAGCTTTGGAACATCATAGGTTTACTTAATAGGAAGAAAGTGAACAGACTTATTTAGTCTATCCACAGTCACCCATATCGAGTCACAACCTCTAGGTGTCTTGGGCAACCCTACTATAAAATCCATTGTGATATGTTCCCACTTTCACTATGGTATAGGAAGAGATTGCAAGGTACCTGCAGGTTACTGGTGCTCAGCCTTAACATGATGACTCACGCTGTACCTAGCCACATACTCAGCTACATCACTCTTCATACCAGGCCACCAATACAATTCCTTGAGATTCTTGTACATCTTAGTGTTGCCTGGATGCATAGCGTACATCGATGCATGTGCTTCCTCAAGAATCTACTCTTTTAAATCACTATTTCCAGGTACACACAACCTATCCTACTGATACAACAGACCATCGTCTGAAAACCTGAACTCTGGTCTTTTCCCCCTCTGTCATGTCATGCATGATCTAGTGTAACTCACTGTCATTCTATTGAAGTTCTTTAATTTCATCATAAAAAGGTAGGCTTGACTTGCATTTGTGCAATCAAACCACTCTGCTTAGTCGCCCCAAAGTCAAAGTTCAACTTCTCCATTTCTACTAGTAGGTATCTCTTGAAACATGCCATAGAGAATGCATCAGCTGTTGAACTTGTCTTCCTACTGAGGGCATCAACTACTACATTCTCCTTTCCAGGGTGATAATCTGTCATCACTTCATAATCCTTGATCAATTCTAACCATCTCCACTGTCTAAGATTCAGATCCTTCTGGGTAAAGATATATTTCAAACTCTTATGATCTGTAAACACCTGACACATCCCACCATAAAGATAGTGACACCATGTCTTAAGAGCATGAACTACCGCAACTAACTCCAAATCATGTATCGGATAATACTCCTCATTCTATGCTACTTACTTCTTGTGACTTATCCTTCTCATTTTGATCATATAGAATAAACATCCCTAAAATTGAAACACACAAGGTAAGAATAGATTATTCATCATTCTTGTTATTACTATAAGAATTTATTTCATAACGCACTTCAATTATATTATATTTCTCCTTTTTTTTCAAAACACACTTGTTACATTTCAAATTTATATCTTACTCTATTCTCTGAGTCATTTTCATATTGTTTATCTACCTTTCATATTAGCTACCTTTAAACCCTAGATTTTATTAGTGCCAGCTTACCATTCATAGTGCAAATCTCATGATTTTGTTTTATAGAGATGCTAGTATTCAAGGTCAAATCACTAGTGACATCCCTTGAACTACTTCAACTCTAAACATTCTAGGGTTTGGTCCTTATCGGTAACATATCGTTATTGTGATGTGACTTTGCTCCCTTAATTTGAAATTCAAACTTTAGATCTCATAAGTTTTACTAAAGTCTTCCTTATCTTATCACTGGAATTTCCTTTCTCTTACTTGGACATTCAGATAAATTACATTTTCAATTTACCTTGCTAGGGTTTCATCATCATATTGTGTGTCATTATTTCATTCACTTAGACGTCTCTACCATGATAGTTATGCATCATATATGATTCATTTTCTTATCACTTCATCCCACATTGCTATCATTAAGGAAGATATGAAAGAGAAGATGATTCTAAAATTTAGAATTCTTATCTTCAAACATTCCCTTATTACATTTCTCGTATGTAGGTTTAATTAGTTATCAACAAGGATACTTGACTAGTTAGCACTTACTTGAGTGTTGCAATCTCTTTCTTTTATAATCTATATTACCCCCTCAAACTTCAAACCCTACCCTATATTTCCATAATCCTCTTACCATATCCTACTCTTTCGATCATGTTGCTTATTCATGTGTATGTTCATGTATACCATGTTGTTCTTCCGAAGGCTCTTTATTTCTATGTACTTATTGTATACTTAACTCTTTTCTTCTATTTTCCGTTTGATTTGAAGTACATAAAAGTATTTTACTCTATTACATGATCCATTCCATGGTTGTTTCTTACTATCTTAGCCCTTACATACTTTTCTCATATCTTTTCCATATTCTCATATTTAGAGTTCATATAATACTAATCATTAAATTTAATCTGAACCTTATATCATGTTTTTTTATTTCCAATTAAGGATTGCTCATATGAGGCCCCAATGTTGGGTCTCCGATATCAGTTCCAACTAATTCTTAGCTGTTCTAATTTTTCACTTATATCTCAACATCTTAGTGTATGTACATTCTCACTATGATGCGGGTCTAAATAATCCAGAGTCTACTTGATACAAAGAATATAAATAATAAATAAATCACTTCATGACACACAACAATATAAAAGAATCATATTTATTCTACAAACTAAAAATCTAAATTCATACATATAAGAGCATTTCTAGTGATCTCAATTCAAATAAGTAATATAAAGCAAGACTTGTATCACATCTTATGTTTAATCTCTTACTCCTACATTAATTTCCGGTTTCTTAACCCTAAGATTTCTAGGGTTTCTCTCTAGCCCATCCTTCCTCTGCATACCTGGCCAGGGTATTCAGGGAAGAATAGATAGAGTAGTTTGATACTGGTCAATCTAAGTATTCAGATACCTGGCCAGGGTATCTAAACACTCAGACCTCCTAGAGCTATAGACACATCACCTCCTATCTGCCACACTTATAACTTTAACTTTCTATCCTAGTGGTCCCTGATGACTCAACCTAAGCTCTCAGCTTGATCCTCATGACCACATCCTCTTACTTCCATCTGCAATAGTATAACAGAACACTTCCTGTTAGAAAATTACAGCTAGAAGGAATACACCTAAGTCCTAATCCTATTGGTCTCTTATCGTCCCCTGACCTTGACTTAGAGTAACCATGTACTCAACCTATGCTCTGATACCAAAGTTGTTGTGATGCCCCGATCCCCGTGCCATCTCTAATGACCCCGAAGACCAAGGAGTCACCCTCGGTAAACCGATCTTAACTTTTTCTTTACTTGATCACTTAAAAATTTATTTAAAAGAAACCTTATGACTTGAAATAAACTAAAATCTTACTAAACTGTGGAAAAAAACTTAATGTTTCTAAATCTTGAAAGATACCATAGAGTTTAAACAACATATTACATCTTACTTGTGGAATATAAAGTACAACAGTTAATTAAAAACTAAGCTACAAATTACTTTACATTCTCTCTATTTCTACCACACCATGTCCTAAGGACTGAGGGGAAAGGACAAAGAGACCTCTAAACCTAACTAAACACTACCTTCTAAGCATCTGGGTGATACGATCCTTCAACTTCCTTGTGCTGACGCTGACATTAAAAATGTTTCAATAGGTTGGTGAGCTACTGGCTCAGTGAATAGAATTTCACCCAACCATCGCAAATAACTCATTTATGTTTATTAATTGGAATAATATGCAAGAAATACTACACTGAGCAGGTCTAAAATAATATTGCTTAAATATCAGGAAATATCAACATCTCATTAAAATAAAAACTACTGCAAGCTATAGTTACAATTAAATAATAGGGATCATCAACATTTCATTTAAAGAACAACTGATACGAATCTAAACTCCATCTTTCTTAACACTTTAACTTATAAGAAATTCTATAAACCTATATGAACATATTCTATCCTATGCCCTGATCATATGCAGTGTACTCTACATATGAAGACTCGTCGTGAACTACCATCCCACCATACAAGACTTAGCCGACACCCTGAGATAGTTAAGTCTGACTGCTGTCCTGGTCTGCTATAGGAAAACTGGATCTATAGCCTTGGCACTCCTATGGTGCCATAAACTGGACTCCTCCTCTAACTTGAGCACATAGGCGGAGAGTCAAGCCATGCCACCAGGACATCTGGTTAGTGTTGGACACACTTTTCTGTACTCTAGTGCCACCAGGACATCTAGTTAGTGTTGGACACTGTAAAGTACTCTCTAGTGCCACCAGGACATCTGGTTAGTGTTGGACACTACAAACTGTACTCTCGTGCCACCAGGACGTCTTGTTAATGTTGGACACAAGTTTTCGACCCCCCCTGTGTACTGGACACTGCTAGGGTTAGGTCGTTTCATCCCTAAGGCGCAGACCTCTCAAAGGGGTTCTACGGTGTCAGGGCCCTTAAATCTATTATTTTATTAAACCTAGAAAACTCTTACTTCATTGTACCTTTTTCTTGTGTATACTCGACTCTGGTACTTCTAGGGTACCGCATCTATTTACTTGAGCTTTATAATACAACATACTTAAATATCAAAAATTTATGTCAACTTGGCACATATATACTAAATTCATGCAATTGAACATCTTAATACACGGATAAGAGTAAATTACTCAACAATTGTGAAATCATCAGTAACATCTGTAATTTATCTGAAATTCCTCGAGAAATGTGTACATTAACCCAAATCCTGGTTTGAGCATCACCCAACTCAATTAAGAGTTAATTATTTATCATGACACAAATTATTATTAATAATTGAGGATTTCTAATAATATCTCAGAGAAACGGGCCAATTCATGTAAATATTAAACCACTCTCATTAAACATAGTAGAAATCATGCAACTAGGGTTTTCATCTACTTTTTATGTCATCATCATTTTCTTAAAATCGTACATCTGATAAATTTCTAAAATTTGTACTTCCTAGGTTTATACCCCAACCATACCGTTATTGGTCATATGCTACTGATTTCAACATTCAAACTGAGAAATTTAGGCTCCGAGTAACCATGCAATTCCATTGGTCCGAACCACACTAATGAGATGATAAACTAGATTATATAAAAATGTAAAGAAGCCATTTATGAAATAAAAAGTCGGGCGATGACAAATACTACCCAGCGCCTGATAACAACATCAGCAAAAAACGTGCAATTAACCAAAAATTTCCGATTTCCATAGTTAAATCTTGCATAGTGAGTGAAATTCTACTCACATTGGTTCGAGATGTCTGAATTCGTCCAAAAATACATGCAGAGCTTGTTTTCGGGTGATTTTTGGGTTGTCTTCAACCTCTGCTGGTTCACGCTTGCTTCAGGTTGATAGAAGAAATTCGATTGGCGGCTGAATCATGTCTGGAAGCTGCAAATCTATGCTTGGACCTCACAATCAGAGCTTAAGGAAACTTCCCCTACTACTGGGCGGCCCAAGGTGACCTAGTTGCTGTTGTAAGTTGGACGCAGGACAAGGTGTAGGGCGGCTGGGTTGCAGGTGGCTAAAGGAGGAAGGAGAGGAGGAAGAAGAAAGGAAGAACGAAAGAAGAAGAGAGGAGGTGGTAGCTGGAAAACGGAGCTCCTGAGCTCCTCTACAAATCACCCGATCGGGCCTGGTTTGCACCGCTACAGTGCCCGCTTCAAGCGGTGCTCACAAAGGGGATAAGGGAAACAAAAAGGAAAAAGGATTATAAAGCTAAAAACTTGGAAAATTTGCAAATTTGACCCTAGAAATTGAAAAGGTCATATCTTTCGTCTCGTAGGTCCAAATCTAGAGATTTCTTTTGCAACTTATCAAGCGCGAGATCCACTACAACCACAAGGTAAGAAAACATGCTAATTATCTTGTCTCAGCTAATGAAAACACTAATCGCATCTTAAGCACTTAACTTAGCTTAATCAGCATAATGATGCACTAATCGATGTGCTTACTGGTTAATCATGGAGTGGGTCATAACAGGAAGATTGAAGGAGCCGGGAAGAAAAATTCGGTCTGAGAATGGGGTGGCTACGAGGGGAAGGGTGCCGTGATGGAGAAATGGGAGCACATACATGGGTAATACTATGCCTCTTTGGCAGCTGGATGAGATTTTGAAATTCATATTGGGCTATATTGGACTAATTTGACTGGAATGAAGTTTGTTTGACAACTTAGTCAGTTTCATGTTTGATCCTAGTTTGATTCTAATTAGCTAGTAAAAGTGCATTATAGTTTTGGTCTAATCTGATTATGTTTGGAGATAACAGAGTTGGAGCTGAACAAGACTCACATTAAATCAAATCACTGCACAAAAATGTTTAAAAATTGCATTCTAGTTTTGATCTAATCTGACTATGTATGGAGAGAATAGAATTGGAGCCGAACCGGAATCACATTAAATAAAAATCATTGCACAATAATGTTTAAAAAACAATTTAGTGTTCAAATTCTTAAATCTTGGAAGAGGTAAATTCATCAATTCTAGTTGGATTTAGTGGTCACATGTCTCTCTAATGTTTGAAGTTTGTCCTTCTAATTTGGGTCAAAAGCATATCAAATCAACTTCTTTTTTCTTACTTTCTCTACAACTCTATGTTACTAGGGTTCTCGAGTTGAACTAAGATAGATGGGGATTGACTATTCAAAGTTTGATTAATCTTAGATTTGTGCTATGAAATTGAGGTATTCAACACATGGGGCAAGTGGTTAGCTCCCTTTTGAGCTATGTAATTATGCTGAAAGATTAATTCCATCAAAGTACAGATTAGTTAGCTCATTGTTTGCATTTCTAAGATATTGAGTAAATAATTAAGAGATACTTGGGGAATTGAACGCCTCTTCTTTCATTTCTATTCTTGAAGATTCATGTTTATTTAGTTCATGATCTGTGGATCTAAATTTGCAAAAAATGATGGTGAAAGAATTACATTGCCTTGTTACAATACTGACTAATTAGCCTAAATGAACAAGATGCTTGAAATTTTGGTGGACATGTATAAATGTAGTTTGTATTGAACAAGAATGAATTAAATATGGTTTTATAATTGTTATTATTGATCTATGGTGAATCTAAATAGGATAGTATGTGAGGGTGATATAAGTATTTTAAATAGAGATACCCCTATTTAGGTTTGTTATTCATGGATTGATTCACTGACTCAGTGACACGATGTATGTTTTTTAATTAATGGATATGTTACACAAATGAAAAATTAGGTTTCCATATGTTGAACAATCCTAATAAATCATAATACACCCTAATGAGGTTGGTGGTTAATGTATCGATCATGATGATGAATAAAGATGTAGTAACTAGGTCGACTTATTAAAAATCATGTAATTCATTATTGGGATGAGAATGGGATACAAAGTCCTAACTTATGTACAATCTTGTAAATGGGTAGAGATGATATTGGTTAGGTATTGTTATTTTCCTTGAAGGAATGCAATTCTACTAAGAAGATATAACCCTAATTCATCTAGTAGAGCATGATTATAAGGATTGAGAAATGAATTCAAGTCTTTTTCATATGTTGCAATAATTGATTGAGCACATGATTAAATATTAAGAAATGAGTACAAGTCACTCTAATATGTTGCACTTTCTAATTTGATTGGTTTTATAAGGAACTGATGGGTTACTGTTATTTACTTACTTGTCACTGGAAGTTAAATGGTGTGGTATCCAATATTCAAGGAAGAAAATGGAAAGAATTATAGTGAATTGGGAGATATTTGATGGATGGTAAAAAAGTAGATGAGTATGAGAAGATGTTTACATTGTGTATTTGAAATATGTTTGGGTTAGCCTAATTGAAGGAAATACACTAAAATTAAATATTTGAATGAGAAAGAAACATTATGTATTAAATGAACTAAGAATGATCTAATTTAAGGATAGTAGTGACTAGTAAATGAAGAAATCAAGAGTGAAATGTAAATGAAGGGAAAATAAATGAATTGAGTATGTGGAGCTAAGAATCTAGTCCCAACCCTAATATGATGAGTAAAATAATAGTAATTGTAACATCCCAGGATTTGAGGCATTGGATAACATGATCTCAAAAGGAATGATTGGACTACCCATATCACCAAGGTGCACCTCCTTTCGGGAGCCCATCACTAAAGAACTCCATAGTTAAGCGTGCTCAGCTTGGAGTAGTACTAGGATGGGTGACCATTCAGGAAGTTGACCCCAGCTTGCGCGTGAGTGAGGAAAAAAATGCATAGTTAAGGCTAGTGGTGGTCTGTGGGGCCAGTCGTCATTCCTAAAACTCTACTAGAGCCTTGGGAAATGGGCCTGGGTATTACAAATGGTATCAGAGTCGATTCCTCTCTAGTAGGTGGGGCCCACATGGGCCTGTGGCATGCCAGCCTTTGAGCCGTGCAGACCACGCATGTTGGAAAGGGCTATCCGAGTTGATGGAGCCGCCCATGCGCTAGTAGTGTCCAGGCATGTTGGAAAGGGCTATTCGAGTTGATGGAGCTGCCCTTGCATTGGTAGTCATGATTGGGAGCTGGGTGTACATGGGACATTTTGGTCTACACTAAAATGGGGAAAGTTTATGAGGCCATATAGTTGAGTCTTGATGAGGACGTCAAGGGTCTAAGTGGGGGAGATTGTAACATCCCAGAATTTGAGGCCTTGGATAATATGATCTCAAAAGGAATTATTGGAATACTCATATCACCAAGGTGCACCTCCTTTTCAGGGAGCCCATCACTAAAGAACTCCATAGTTAAGCATGCTCAGTTGGAGTAGTACAAGGATGGGTGATCAATCGGGAAGTTGACCCCAGCTTGCACGTGAGTGAGGAAAAAATGCATAGTTAAGGCTAGTGGTGGTCTGTGGGGCCAATCGTCATTCCTGAAACTCTACTAGAGCCTTGGGCAATGGGATCGGGTGTTACAATCTAATCCCAACCCTAATATGATGAGTAAAATAATAGTAATGAAGCATATTTTTAATGACCAATTAATGAAAGTTAATGATTGAATATATTTTGAGTCAATTAGATGAAAGGAAATCAAGGTTATTAGATGAATTTCATAGAATGTGATGAAATATCAATTCTTGTGATATGAATGTTTAGACATTGAGATTACTATATATCTGAGGAAACTAATATGGAATAACTCATGTGTTACATAATGAACCTGATTTGGTTATATTGTAAAAATTATATTTATATGTTGTTATTGTTGCGGGTCCTAACATCATTGTGAACTTTAACTAAAAAGTGTGAGATGGAATTATAAGAAATGTGCTTGGATTGAAATGGTGGGTAATGGTTTGTATATGAGAAACTATGATTAGTGTAAATGCTTGAAGTTGAGATTAAATCTCATCCTATTTAGGTGGTTCAAATGAAATGATGTGATAATGCGAACAAAACATGTATGTTGTAAATGACATATTGTAGTACACTTGTTATAATGATTAATAATTATCTTTCTTGTTAACCCTAATTTGAATCATGACATCATGGATGCACAAAGAGACACATAAATGGTAATTAATGAGTTGAAATCTCTTTAACATGAGTAAGAGGATTAAGTAACAAGTAAATTGATGTATTCATCTATTTAGGTATCGTTAACACTATCAAGGTCCATACTTCATAAATGAGTCATATTTCCTTACAGTAATAAGAGGATAATGAAGAGGATTTCTAGAGTGGTACTAGACCTTGAAGGCTAGATCATCGGGATTTAGGGATGTGTCACACTGTGTGATTTTGACCCTAAATTCTATATTGATGAAGTCTATGTCCATAAGTGATAGACTATAATGAAATGAAATATGTGAAACATGTGAAATATTTTGAGATGTTGTATTTTATTCTACTTGTATCTATATCAAGTATTTGAGATGAGGACCTTATGGTAGAGTGGTTGAATTCCCCACTTTATCCTATTTAGGCGACTTTATGCTGGAAGAGAGTTTGTTGTAGTAATCTTAGGGTGGAGGCTAAATCCTAAGCTAATGATAGAAAGTCGTTGATACGAGATCTAGCATGAAAACTTTTACTTGGCAAGGTATGAGTCAGGTAGTTTCAAGGAAAATAAATAAAAGATAAAAAGTTGTATAAAATGAGTTGAATGTTTGTTATATTCCATTTACTACTAGCTTATAAATTTGTTTTTATTGAATGTGTTTCTTAGATATAGAAATCAGTTATTCTTCTTAACAAAATACATTGTTTTGTTATTCATTTTCCTGGAATGAAATCTCATTAGCAAACACTAAAATACATGTAAATTCTAACATCTAGTTTATGGTGGATATAACATCTATTATTGTTTATGATAAGGATTTAGTTGTTATTTAAATACATCTATTTGGTATAGTTATCTTCTATGGACTTCAACTTCAGAATTGTGAAACATTTTCTTCGTATGATTGTTGGGGTTTCATAGAGACAATTAAAAAGTTAGGGTTTGGTTAAGAAAATGTTTTATTTATTTATTTGATCAATATCATACACTTGAAGTACTCAATGCTAAAATTATTTGTTGACTTATAAGATAATATATATATATTTCTTCTAAATTAAATTTGTATAATCTATTACTAATTAATGTATCTTTTCTCTAATAAATATTTGTTTGATTATTTTTAATTAAACTTATATAATCTACTATTGATACATGTTACTAGGCTCGAGTGTGATGTTTCTCCTCAATGAGGCTCTTTATGACTCTCATGTTGTTGTTTCATATGTTTTTAACTATAAAGAAATACAATAAAGAGGTCATGGTATAGAAGATGCAAATATAATAATTTATATTATAATGTCCCCTTGGTCTCACTTTCCTAGGTGAGATCGTATAACAAATTTGTTTCTTTCTTTTATATGTAATCTAATGTAAATTGAATTATATATGAGTAATAAGGTTTGCATTTTGTGATTAGTTGATAAATGAATTTATGAATATTTGTTGTGGAATTCTTTTTTAGGTATATAAAAAATATGTGTTTCTTGTGTTTGTCAAGAATCTAGAGTTTTGTTTTTAGCCACATTTTATATTTAGGGAATTTCTCTGTAAATGGTTGGAATTATATTAATAAAATGAAGGTCCCTATAATGTGATATTAGAGCTTTAGTTAGATGATTCTACAAGTAAAATAGGTTCTAGTGCTAAATATAGCATCGGTGTTGAACATAATCAAAATAATATGCATACTGATTGAACTTAGTATTCATCTACTCTGGTCAAGTATCTAGTTTTGGGATAGGCTAAAATGGAACTGTCAGTTGTACTTATTTTGGATGCTCTGACCAGTCATCCAGATGTAATCTACCTAATAGTATAATAAGATATAAAAGAAAATAAATAATGTAAGAGTAGAGTGAGATACACACAAAAAATGTAATTCAATATGGAACATATGACAAGAAGGAAATTTTGCATGAAAAAGATATATGAAGCTATCAAATTAAGAAGATAGTTCATAATGGAAAAAATTGGAGTATAAATATGTATTTGTATGAAAGGATGAGAAATGAGAATTTGCTTTACTCAAATTATCTTTCTTATGAATGCAGGCAATGATATAATCTCAATTCATGAGAAACATAACAAAATTTAATAAGATATGAAAGATAATGGCAACCACACCCTAGAAATGGTGTATTAATAATATCTATGAAGTAATACATATAAACTAAAAAATGGATACGATGATGATAGAGATGAGATATCCACATAATACAAGTAAATGTAGAGTTTCAATGTGAAAGATTTAAGAAGTAAGAAAAATGTGTAATAATGAAGAAATATGAACTTGGAAATTATATGAAGAATACACTAAGAGAGATGGACGAATATATTGATGATCTTATTCTACCTTTTCTTAGATTTTTAGACAAAATGCTAAAAGGAGGAAACAATTAAGACTTGGCTTCATCTTAGTTGGCTAAATAGGGATGGCCTAATTAAATACTTTGCTTGATTAATCGTTGTTTAATCTTGATCAATGATTATAGTTTCTCATGTTGTGTTCAACTTGATAAGACATTTTAAGCATGTTTTAGTTTCAAATAATTAGGTTTTGACAACTGAAACCCTAGTTGGCTGAAATTATGATTTTGGGGGTATATGAATAAAGATGTGATAATAAATTTAGTGATAAGTATAGTATCTTAGTAAATAAATTCTATTATTTTATTTATAAGTCAGATTGCTTTAAATTTTGTATATAGATTACATAACTAAAATATATGTACTACTGCAAATTTTTATAGACATTTTCTAGACCTTTTGGTCGGGTTTATCTAAGAAAAACTTAGATAGAAAATGTATACATGTTTGGAGTATAGTGGTGTGGCATTTGAATTTTAGTAATCTATTAACAATATGAATCCATATGAAGCTTAAACTATATCCTGGTATATTTATTGCAAGAAACATGCTAAATTTCAAAATTTTTGGGTCTGATATAAGGACGTAAAGAATATTGCAATGGCTAAATTGTTTAACAGAGAAAAATCATTTGTGGATACAAGCTGCCAAAATAAAAAATGCAATCATAAGATTTATTATAAATTTTTCTAACAACCTAATATAATCTATATTAGTAACTACCTTCAAGTATATCTAGTAATACAACATTCAATCTAGAGCTACAAAATTTTAGAGGGAGAGAGATGGGAGAATTAGGATATTAGAGAGAAAACATATACAAATGTTGATTTAGGGTTCCAATATCCTAAAGCTTGTGAAATCAAGTAAGTTCATCAACCCTAGATAGAATTCATGGTGATTCTTCTATCATATGTCCTTCCTTTGATTTAGATAAAAGCATATCGGATCAACCTCTTTCCTCTTTCTTTCTCTCCACTTCTCTTGTTGTACAATTCTTGAGTTGACAAAAGGAAGAGAGGATCAATTGTTTGAAGTTTAATTTGAGTTCTAGAATATTAGATCTTAGGATAAAAAATTGAGAGGTTTAACACATGAGTATACTATCTCCTTATTGAGATCTATCTAATTATGTTGAAAGCTCAATCTTATTTGACAAAAGATCATTTTTCGAATTGCTTGCATTTCTAAGATATTGAGCAATCATTTGAAAAATACTTGGGGAACTGATCACCTCTTGCTTCATATTCATCGCTAAATATTCCTATTTGTTTAGTCATGATGTGTAGATTTATATTATACTATAAAATGATGGTTAAAAAGTTATATTACCTTATTCTAATATAGCCTATGAAATGAACAAGATGCTTGAAAATCTAGTATAGACATATAAATGTAGTTTGAATTGAACAAGAATGAATAAAATATAGTTTCATAATCAATATTTATGATCTCTAGTGAATATTGATAGGGTAGTATATGAGAGCTTGTAAAAATATTTTGAATTGAGACAACTATATTTACGATTGTTGATAAGGGATTGATTCATTGAGTCAATGACATGATGTATGTTTGTAATCAATGGATTTATTGCATTAAAGTGGAAAATTAGGATTTGAATGGGCTGTGAATAACCCTAATAAATCTCAATACACCCAATGAGGTTATTTGTTAAATTGTTTTCTATGATGATAAATAAATATGACTAAACTTAGTCGACTTCTTGAAAATCCTAAAATTCGCTATTAGAATGACAATGAGATACAAACTCCTGACTTCTATATAACCTTGTATATGGGAAGAGATGATCTTAGTTAGGTATTATTATTTTTATTTTTGGAAAAAAATATATGTAGATGATATAATATTGATGGATCTACTAGAGCATGATTTCAAGATTAAGGAATAAATTTCACATAAATTCAAAATTTTCCATAAGTCAAATAACAATGAATTGGAAAGGTCATTAAACACTGAGGAATGGGTAGGTCACTGTAATATGTTATACTTCCCAATTTGAGTAGATCTATAAGGAATAGACGGATAGCTTTTATTTGTTGAAATTATAATGGAAGTTAATTTACATGGTCTCCAAAATGCAAGAAAGGAAAAGGAAAGAAGTAAAGTGAATGTAATAATAATTAGTTGATCAATGAAACAAGTATGATGAAATGTTTGAAATTATTGTTTTATGTTTATTTGGACTAAGCTAATTGAAAGAAATACACTTAAAATAAAATTATGAAGGATTCAAATGAGAAAAAATATTGTGTATTATGTGTAATGATAATTATCTATTCCAAGTATAGTGTTAAATAATCATCAAATGAAATCAAGAGTGATAATACAAAATCAAGGGGAACCCAATGAATTGAGTGTTTGGAGCTAATTACCTAACCCTAACCCTAATATGATGAATAAAGTAATATTAATGAAGGATATTTGTTAATGAAGGATTAATGAATGTAAATGATTGAATATGTCTTAATTTAATCAGAAGAGAGGATGTCAAGTTTATTGGATGGAGTTCATATGAGTGTGGTATGGAATATTAGTTGTGTCATATGGCCATTTATGGTTTGAGATTACTCTATGTCTGAGGTAATCTATATGGAATAAACCATGTGTTACAACAAGAACCTTATTTTGATATACAAATAAAATATGTTTATATGTTGGTTTTGTTGTGGACCCTAATGTCATTGTCATTTTTTGCTAAAAAGTTTGAGATGGAATAAAATGATAAGAAATGTACCAGGATTGAAGTGACATATAATGATTTTTACATGAGAAACCAGAATTAGGGTGCATACTTGAGATTGATATTATATCTTGACCTAATAACCACTAATGATGAGTTATATGAACAGATATGAAAATGAAAAAGCACGTATGTCGAAAATTGCATATTGATATGTTGCTTGTTATGGTGATTAATGATTATACTTTTGTTATTGAATACATTTCTTATATATAGAGATCAATTATTCTTTCATGATAATATAAACTTTTATCTTACAGTTATGTACCTAGAATGAAAATCTCATTAGTATATGTTGAGGACAAGTAAATTTTTGACATCTAGTCTTTGGTGTATTTAACATCTACTCCTTTTTATGATGCGGCTTTAGTTTTTATTTGAGTATATTTTTTAACAATTGAGCGTGTTATCCTCTTTATTTATATGAAGGTGTATCCAAAACCACATGTCAAAAACAAATAGTTGGTGTGCATGTACATATACATGTATAGAAGGTAGGGTGACAGTAGACTAGGATCAAGGAAGCCATTAGGAATCTATGCAAGGGTTAATATTGTACATAAGATGTAACCCTTAACATAGAATCCTATATAAGACAAAAGATAAAACAATAGAAGAATTAGAAGATGATATCTTATCAAAGGTCAACATCATTTCCCAACCATCATAAAACAATATGAAATATGAAGAAATCACCAAACATAGAGATCAGACTGTGAAATCAGAGTAGGAACGACTATTGACCTAGTACAATTACATCTCTTGTACATTTTAACCAAAGACCCTCACTAGAGATTTTAGCATCCTCAACACTTCTAGATTCTATAGGTCCATAAGTAATGCAAGAAATGGCCAAAATCATGTGACTCTTCCTACTCATAAATTTAGGAAAATGTAGAGTTGAGTCTATAGTGCCTTCAATAAAGTCAGCTTTTGCAACTTTCTTTCAAATATCAATAGCCACAAGGCATTTAAAGAAAATATGTTTAGTAGAATTTTCACCATTCTACCATAAAACACATATTAACGACGCACATATCCCTTGTTGAAGGAGATTCATAGTAGGAAAACATTTTGTATAAATCTTTCAAGGGGTTAATCTATAGATTTTGGGAATATAATATTTCCTAATCATTTTCCCAAAATACTTCATGGGTAGTTGTTCTTATAGCTTATCACACATATTTCAACATAATAATCTCTTTACCACAACAAGATAGGTTACCATGACCTCCATATTTCAAAGGCATATTCATAAGAAACTCCACTACAGGAGTAAGTCTCCTGGTGCTTGGAATAATCAAATTACTGTTGTGCAAAAAGTACTTATAAGTTCCATCTATCCCTTACCAAGGTAGAGAAAAATATTAAGGGTTGGCTACTCATGAAAGAAAATTCCCTTCATTCACCCAACGACCATTCCACAGAAGCGCAATGTCACCAATATGAATATCATAATGAATAAGGGAGATAGAAATAGTTCTAAACCTAAGAACTTTATTCCATATCCAAGAATCATTATAGGATGGTTTAGTAGCCGAAATGGATTCATTTTTTAATACTTAGGATCAATCTATTTTTACCCACACATAATTCATTTTTCAAGAAATATAAAAAAATTTGACAAGTTTAAAGCTTCACAAACACCACATACTTTTCTTATCCCCAATCCACCCTCCATATTAGGAATATACAACTATCCTAGGACACTTAATGGATTTCACCAAAGTTCCCATTAAATTTTGAAATGAAACACCTACAAATTTGATATACCTTGTCGGTCATGGGGAGGAGAAAAGTTACATATAAGAACAAATGCAAAATAGAAAGAGTGGATTTAACAAGCCCAATCCTTCTAGACATATTGAGGGACTTGGCTTTTCAACTTATAGGTTCAATATTTCTTTTCAATAAGGGGGTAATAATGCTTCTTAGTAATATGACCAAAAATAAGGAAAACCGACATACCTTATAGAGAGGTCATTTTCTTTGACTTTATAATAGCTTTACTATCATTACCCTTTCTCATATAGCTAAAGAAGATAAAACTCTTAATATCATAAATGATAAGGTCATAATGATTTCCAAAGCACTCTAGAGATTCACAAATAGCTTCAACACTCTTCCTATTAGATTTGTCAGCATGAGATCATACCTAAATATGATATGAGATACACAAATATCTTTCCTAGCTTTGATAGGATAGACATTACCCTTATCTGCCAAATTATTTTGAGTATAGGCAAAAATTTGCATACATATGAAAAAATCATAGGGGAAAGGGGATCACTCCTTTTAAGCCCATTAGATGGAAAAATATGGTTAGAGGGTTCACATTTAATAAGATCTTGATAACTTATGCAACTTAGAATTTGATAGACCCAGTCTCTCCAACACATAAGAAAATTCATATTCCGTGTAGCATAAAGATGGAAGTTATAATCCATAGAGTCATAGGATTTAGACATATCATCCTCGATGCACATGCTATAAAGTCCATTAGCTTTATTAAAGTCACTCCAAAGTTCATTGGAGAGAATGACAGAATTAATGATACTCATACATTGAACAAAGGCACATTGGTTGAAACTTATAATAGAAGGTAGAACTTGTCTCAGACTATTGGATAACACTTTAGAAATGATCTTGTATAAAAAAACTTCACAAGGAAATGGGTTTTCATTTTCTTATTCGAGCTAGCATCACTACTATTAGGAATCAAGGTGTTAGGTGTGTATGTTTGTGTATATTCATGTACACTAGAAATAGTCACACATAAATGGGTATTGGCATGCACCCATGTCGCATATAAAGGCTAGCCATCCTGTATATAATACACACAAGATATTATCCACCTTCTCTCTCGCAATATAGTATCAAAGCATTTTCATCCTCTCTTAGAAATAAGTATCCATGTTCTCTAGGTGTGGACATTATCTTCTATGTCACTTCATCAACTACTTCTTCTCCATAGTGGAACTCAAGTTCTCACTTAAGTCGTCTCTATAGAAACATCTCTAGGGTGGAATTCCTCTCCATTTGAATCCATGTATATGGAGGTAATCTCCATGCTAGTCCCTTTTCTTCTTTTCCCTTATGCACCATCTATGAATGAACATATCCCCAAGATATCCAAATCTAGGATCATCTCTGGTGGCTACAAAAACATGACAACACATTGTGTCTGAATTTGACATGTCATTTGGACGATAAGGTTTACACCCTATCACCAATTACATGTTGTGTAAAAAATTTGACACACTATGTCACTACTAGGGTTAACCCTTGTTGTCAGTGCACATGTCGTGTTGCAACCTTCCTACACTACATTGTGGGAGACGAGAAGCCTCTACAATATATGTCTCTACCTTACACACCTCTTCTTATCCAAAATGTTGTCATCACTTTGAGAAAACTAAATGGACATAACGTTAGTTAGTGAAGTTTCAAGATCATTATTTGGCTCAAAGGTCAGAGGAAAGCAAAGAATCTCAGAAAAGGATCTTATATTGATGATTCTCTTCCAAAGTGGGAACAACATGGAACCAAAATACTCTCATCTCTCTGTGGAACTCAATGGAGCCTCATGTCACTGACATCATGGATCATCTGACTAATTGTAAGTTAGTTTACGATAAACCCCAGCTAATGTACTCCAACTAATCTCTCAAATGTATGGTATGACGTTTGATATGTACAATCTTCATCAAGAGGAGGAAGAGGCCACAACAATACTTTAGAAAAGTTACTTTTATCTTAGAATGTCTAAATAGTATCATTGACATATCCACCAACTGCGTCAAACTCTAGAAGCAAATAGACTATATAGATGTAATCAAGTTTCTTTCTAGCATTTACAAGGAATCTGACAGAGTTAGAAGCTAGATTATGTCAGGGACATGGCTTCACTCGGAAAAAACATATTAGTGCATATCTAGAGCCTTCCTAAAGAAAAATTCTCCATCCCACCCTAGTTGTCACATGTTCATATGCCTTCGTCTCTCAGAATACTACCAATATGGCTATCAGAGGACACAATTGTGATGGGAGAGGGGGAGGATCTCTGTTAGTGGTAGAGGACAACCTGAATGCTCTCACTGTAGAAAAAGGGTCATAGAAGGAGATGTGCTACTCCATTCATGGCTTCTCATCTTAGACTCTTACTCCTACTCTCAACCTCACCACCAGTAAAGAATCTACTGACCAAAATTCTTAACAAATCAAGATGATTCATGAAAAATATAATTGGATCCTTCACATCCAGTCATCCCAACAAGCATCCTCATATGTTTTATGACATACATGTCCTATCCATCTACAACCTACATATCTTGATCCCTAAATATAGGTTTGTCATATTGGATACTCAATTTTGGTGTAAAAGATCATACTACAGGTATATAAGATTTGATTTTCATTGCACACACAAATATCTTCAGATAGATTATCCTAGGTTTAAATATTTTTCACAATTGGAACTAATTCATTCACAAGTCGACTGATCAATTACAGTATTGTAAAGGGCCAAACCTATGAAGAAATAGCCAGGAACTAATCGTTGAGAAACATAACTAAAAATTGATTGTTTGAGAGTGTACGCTAATGGTTAAGTTAAAATATTTTAACACTAAAATTTGGTAAAAATCAATATTAAAGATACACTAGAGCATTCCACTATCACCACCATCACCTACGTATATGCCCCAATCATTACAACTCAGTAATCACATTGATCTAGATCAGAACCATGTAAACTTGCCTCCTTGCTGAACACGAATTGCACAAGGAGTGAACTCCCTGTGGGCTCGAGATCTCGATACCTATGGATCCTGACTCAATCGTCCTATAAGGTTCCTCTCCTAATTGAATCTATAATCATGCACATTCATCTTGAGGTCTAAGGTATACCCATGAAGGATCCAATCCTTTTAAACATTCACATATACTAAAAGTCAAGAGGTAAATGATAATCCCATATCCAGATCGAGACTTCCTTTAGATAATTTCTAACAAGATCAAGACCTGGATTCTATGTGGTGATTAATAGAGGGCAATTTTCAGCCAACCATGGAATACAATTAAGAGCATACTCCAAATCACTATTATAGAGGATCTAATAATGAAGAGGCCATTCCACCGCCCAATGAATTCCAAAGTATTTCTCAGTTTCTAAAAACAATAGAAATACTTCACCAAGGTAGAGAGATGAGGATTGAAATCTAGAATATATCAAGTTATGTAGTTTCTTTATTTATATACATTTTCCAAAACTTCATATCTAGGACAGATGAGTTTATTTGTTAGTTTTGATAGTTGTCTTCTTAAGAAAGTAATCATATACTATTGCATCCACTCTTGATACATTAGACCATGCTTCCGGAGATCTAGAGAAGAATGGAGAGTCATCTTGATGAAAAGGAGCAACACATTCATCTCTTTTCCTCCAGATCTGATGTGGCCCTTGAGGTGCACCTCTAGACAGATTTGTTGCATATCACACATCATTTGTATTTGTCAAACAAAAGCTAAATCACTTGCCTTAGATGAAGATCATGGTCTCTAACATGTTCATGAATGATCCTTAGATCTAAGGATCATATATACAACCCAAATTCATCCAACCTCATGAGTTCTAGCTCCAACTAGGCCAAACAATGTGAAATAAGGGAACTTTGGGGGAAAGAGGGATTCCCATTATAGAACTATAATAAGTTTATCTAAGAGTGTAGAAGACATAAAAAACTAGAGAACAATGATGAAAAAGATATAAATAATTTACATGATTGTGTGCTAAACTAGGTTAGGAAGATGATTGTAGGCTTTTGTCGCATCTAGCCAAAATATAAACATGCACATACATGCATGAGAAAAATCACCAAAACTACCATGTTGTTTCTCCAGCATCTCAAAACAATATAAATGAGACCTCAGAACAAAGTGAGTGCAGATTGATAGGCTCATATTGTACATGATCACATTCACCCCATAAATAGCCCACCTCAGACTCCACTATAGGCCAAAGTGGCCAAAAAATGACCTAAAGCACATAAATCCCACAACTTGCCTCTAAGGGGCGGCAACCCAAAGAGGTTTCTTCTACTCCCATATGACATGCATCAAGCAACAACTCAGCTTGATGTGGCCGTAATAACCTAGCCCCAAGAACACATCATCTAACCAATGACCTAATATGAAAGTAGCTTGTCAGAGTTCCTTCAATTCCCAAAGGTCGATCCCCTTACATTAGCCACTCCCTTTGATCGATGTGAATGTTGAGGCAAATTTATTTTAATTCTATTAAAGTTTTTAATTATAATTAGCTAAAACTTGATCATATCATTTTATCATCATTTAAAATATTTTAATAGTACCAAAGAAATTTATATCAAGATTAATGGCAAACAAGCAACAAACTATGCCACTAATCCTTCATGGATGGCAAACAAATCCTTCAAAAAACTGCATCCATAGACTTGGGGGGTCAAAACTATACTATGAACAACCTTCCTCTTGAGAAGTTCTATAACATCTAATGCTACAAATCCAAAAATTTTGACCCTGAAAGGCATAAATACATGAGGGAGCATAAGAGGTTTTGTAACAATGTAGACATATATAGTGCATAAAATGTGGCAATAACAATGAGAAGTTTTATAATGCATTTGTCAAATGTAGAGCTCAATACAACCTCATCAACTCTCTCAAGGACCTTGATGGTAGATTGACTAATGATAAATCAACCTTGTAGAACATGGTATTCAACCACTTCAAGGTCATGTTTAAGACTGATAGACAACCCTCTTCGGAGAATGTGGAACAAATTCTGGCCATCTTCTGATCCCTTACTTAAAATCAACTCAGAAAGATTGTCAAAGATCCTATGGAAATTGAGATTTGGAATATTCTAAAAGATCTTGATCCCTAGAAATCTATTCACCTATATGGAATTGATAACTCATTTCTTAATCAAACTTGGAGTGTAGTGAAGAACTCTATCACCACCCTAGTTAAGAATATATTTAGAGACGACCAATTTCCAAGTATGGAAGGGGATTTCACCTTTGTTATTATTCCTAAAGAGACAAACCCTTCTACATATAACCAACTATGACTAATCTCCCTAAATCATTGAATGATTCAAGTAGTTCATGACTACATGGAGTTTTCCTAATCAAGCCAACTTTGACAAGAAGAAAAATATTAAATAAGCATATTCTTGCACAAAAAATGATCCAAAATATGAGGAGGAAGTGATCAAAACCTTTCATGTCCATCAAGATGGATCTTTAAAGGCTTATGACATAATGGGTTGGGCATTTGTCATTGATACCTTGCACAAAGTCATCTGGCATAAAAACGTAAAGGATTACATTTTGAACTCTAGCTACTAATTCTACAAGCATCATTTGGAACAAGGAGCCTCTTATATGGAAATAAGGACAGTAGGTAAGTGAGCAAAAACAAAAAATTTGGCCTTATTCATAACTAGCAAACTGTGTCAACAATGATGTATCTTGGAAAGGAGGCTACAAAACATATAACTGGTCCTAGAGCAAGTCCACTTTCTAGACGGCAGTTGATGACATTTTCCTACCATGGTGGCAACGACCTTCATGCCTCTATGTAGTCCAAGCAAACCATCATGAACTCATCTCATTCTTCTAGAACTGATGGGAAGGAGTTGTTCCTTGTGTTGTCAACATCTAGCATTGACTTTTCCCCCTTTATTCGTCTCTCCCTTTTACGGGTAAGATTCCCTTGGCTCTCACGTTACCACAATGTTGAGATTAGGAGACTTGTTTTGAGAGCCTTGGCCACCCTCCCTTTATATGGAAGTGGATGGGTCAATATTTCCTCAAACCTGAGGACACAAAGGGATAAATATCTTGAATTCTCAAATGTTGTGAATCACAGGTCGGTCGGTTGGACTCCTAGTTGGTGGATAGAACATCTAGTCACCGATTGGTATGTTTTCCTATTCAAAAATATATTTTCTTTCAATACGCAATTAATGCACAACATGACGTCAACATCAATCTTTGATCCAGTCTTATTGATTGTCCAATCAGTCAACTTCATGCTCTAGTCAGTCGAATTGCATTCGCGGTTAGTCGGTTGAATACTCTAGTCAGCCAATTGTCAACCAATGTTGTTTAAGTTAATTACTTAAACACTTTAGTAATCAAGTCAAACCGTATTCATGAGTAAGCTCCTATTCCAGGTGGATCATATGTGTGTGACTCTATAGCTCCCAAATTAGTTTGGCAATGAATGTCCATAACTAGATTATGACATCACAAACATTGTGCAGTATCTAACAACACATCATTGTTACCCAAGTACTTGGAGAGTTGGAGAACAACTTCAACCTACAATCTCTCATTTGTGTTATAGTGATGATCTAGTTCCTTTGTCACTGTTATATAGATTGAATGCAAGGCATGGAATCACCATCCTCTTAATACTCGATCTATGTTTCTTGAACCACAATAGATTGTTGAGATACACGTGAGCTCAATATCACATATTGACTCACATGATCATGGCCATGCATTTATCAGTCTTGCTTATCATGTGGCCAGAATATCAGTTCTGGTAGGTAGGACAAATCCATATACATCACTCATAGTCAATCCCCATTTGTCATTACTTACCCAAATACCAATTTTATGGAAACCCTTATTCAAGGTCACGTTGTATGATGTCAAAGTTCATCAAATGACATGTGATGAGTTTAGTGACTTCATGTCTAAGAACCAAAATCACCACTATCACTTTGAGAGCTGATTTTGACTACCATTCAATAGTTCCATGTATCACTTTCAAGGTGGGTCTGCCTGGTGCACTAGTCTCTAACAAGTACCTATGTATTTAGCATGATATTATATATCATGACTAATGATATTCTATCATCAACCAACACACATTCTAGTCTTATGTATTATTGTTGTCTATTTTTATTCCATAGTAATATCTGACTAGGGACATAAAAAGAATGTATGTGCTCTTTCACACATATGATCTTATTGTTCTGGTCCTAAACCTGAAGACATATGTCATTGGTAATATCATTCTTTAGACATTTATTGTGTTATATCATTATCTCATAGCTGAATAAAATGGAATATTGAAATTGCATGTATTATTATCAAATTAATTACAGTATGCCTTGTTACAATCACCATATGAATGGCCACAATAGCAAAAATGCCCATCAGTGGCCTTTTAGAAATGCCACTAAAAAAATGCCACGAAACATGTTTAGTGGCATTTGTTGACACTTAAAAAAATACCTCTAGTACCAATGCCACTAAAAAGATAGTGGCATAAGTTTTAAATGCCACTAAACGTTTGGCTTTAGTGGCTTCCAAAAAATGCCAAATAAAGGCCACTAAACATCATTTGGCATTTATAAAAAAGCCATTATCCATCAATTGGCTTTTATACAAATGCCACTAATTTGTATTATGTTGTTGTATGAAACGATTCTTTTTTAGTATAATGGCATATAAAAAAGGCACTAATGAAATACTAGTTCTGTAGTACTACATTTTTGTGATTTTTAGTCATTAAATTTTTAGTTCATTATCAGATTTTCTAAATAATGTCATTGCAGCCAAACTCAATTTTCCAAAAGTATGAATTCTTTATTTATAATCAAATGACAATTACATGGGGAGGACATTTTACCTTGCCCCTTAGATGGAATACAACACCAATGATATACTTTCAAACAACATTTTTCTATTCAATACAATAACTTCTACATCATTGGATCTGTCTCTTCCCTTATATGACTATCTACTTTTTGACATGCCGACTTCAGAGCTCCTTCAGGAAATAACTTTATGTGTAGGTAGAATCCCTGATCCACCTCCCAGAACCATTGGATAACATGTGATGCATTGTTGTAGCCGGAGTATTCTATATTCTGAAGTAATTAGTAACCATGATAGAATTGAAATTGAAGTTTCTGGACAAACTTCCAATTAATGGCATCTTCTGAAAATTCTTGCAGATGAAAACCTATAAAGAAAAGATATTTATCAAAATAAGCAATATAAATATGCATAAATAGTTTTAGCACATGAGGATGAAATTACCATATACACTTAATTCAAAAGAATTCAATCTGGCACAAGAAGGCCACAGACTCTGACTTTCAATAGGTAGCCATCGACAACTTCTAGTTCCTCCTAAGTAAGCGTGAAGAGGAAGATAATATGGGGACTCAACATCTTGGCTCTTACCACAAATTTTAGGTCCATATTTCCTACAAGCATTTGTAGATCAAATATATGCTAAGGAGTCAAAATTCAAAACTTACAACAATTATTGATGGCTTATCCGACTACCCAGGGCTCCCATGGGACACATCCATTCCTAGTATAATAGTTGGCACTTGGGAGATCTTTGGCATGGATGGAGGATGCTTAGCTAAGAGCACATAGTTTATGCCTCTAAGCTTCAGGAAACGAAATAGTTGAGTAAAACAAAAAATATTTGGATTAGCTGGTAGGGAAGAGTATATGGTGAGCGTCATACCTTAGCATTAATCTTCAGGAGAACATTAGTCAAGTATTGATCGTTGACCTTAGTTGGTGTAATACATTGGGTGGGTATCCCAAATTCAGCATGGTTCCTCCTCTTCCATGGGCCTGAAGGATAAGAAATGAACGAGGGAAATAAACACACATGAATATCTTCAACTAGAAGGTGATCATACCAAGCAAAGGAGATTAAAAAAAAAGGCTGAGCATAAACATCAGAATTTTTCCGCTCAAAAAGAATACGGAGGAGAAATTTAGGCACTCGAGGTAACTTATTCTTCATCATCTCAATCATTTCATCTACCCTCACATTGGGTGGAGCTCTTCTCTTGGAAGGACTTTCTTCAAATACATCAAATGGATGATCTATATTCTATAAGGACAACCAATGAGAAGTGAAAACCATTAGTTATTTGAATAAAAAGGAAAGGACCAGGCACAAACAAAATACATAAAAAGATTTAACTTACAATTCCCTTCATGTTTCCACAATGAATGAGATCCTGAATAAGCCTGCGGGTGTCACAGCACGCAGAGAAGTTCACCACAACCCACTTAACAACTGATGTGCAGTAGTAGAGTTTCTGCAAAGGAGTGGGTGGCATGGTTAAAAATAGAAGCTTATTGAAAAAGGAACAAAAAACTATAGATGTTAAAACTGGACGTGACATCACCTTGTTGTTAAAATTCCACCTCCCATTACGTGGGAAATAATCTTCACCGTTGCCAGCTTTTAGCTGGGGGATACAAAAGATAGAATGCATATGAATTACAGATACTCAGTGTCCTTTAGACGAAGAAAGAAGGAAAAAAAACATTAGCATACCTTTGGGGCTGGCAGAACACATCCATCGACTTTGGTGAGTTGACTTTGGATCGTAGTTTCACATGATCTTAGTAGAGGATCATTACCATCGTTATTGGATTTTAGGACCTGCATCACAACCACATGTTACAGAAAGGGTATTATTTTAGATGGAGGGGGTAAAGGAAAAGAGATAAATATACAAATGTTGTTTTAAAAATTAAGGGAATAGGGAGGAACCCACATTACTAAGAACACCCATTGTTTCTCAAGGCTTCTGCCTGGACTTCTCAACCAGAGCAGACCTCTAAAATGTTGACAATGACTTAGTGTACCTCTGCATAGAAATTAGGACACACAACTGCAAAAGGAAAAACACCAAGTTATGTTAGTTAGTGGCCAAAAACAAACAAATAATTTATTAACTAAACTGACAGAACAAAACACCAGGATATATTATAGTTAGTACCAAAAATAAAACATTCAAAAACAACACAGTGAGAAAATAGAACAACACTCATAGCAATAATGCACCTCAATAGGTACATAAGTGGGTCGCTTGGGTAGAGGGTCTGAATACTTGATCTCTATCTGATTATGTTTTTTGAAATAATCAGAGACAATCATGATCTCTGGCTCCCCATGTTCTCCCTTCTTAGGCCTCCTCTCAAACCTACAGTAGAAAAGACATGAAAATATTCATTGATTTGAAGCAAGGAGAAAGGCTCTACTACAGGAGAGGGGCAGAGAGTCCATGCCACAACTGTGATACATACACAAAGAAAAGCAACAAGACCAATGTAGTGTTGATAGATAAAATAAAAAATCCAAATAAAAAAGAAAGTGGAGTGTACGTTTGGAGATTGCACGGGAGCTCACTAATCCCCACGATCTTGTACTCAGTGTTAGTGGGCCTTGCTTAAATTCCGAGTATGAAGTTCATTATCTCCAACACACTATGTACCAACCATGTGCCAGGCTTGAGTCATATCTGCATCTAAATGGTAAACTAGAACAATACTTCCTTACCAGACAATTATTTAAAAATCCAACAAACATGCTTACCAGTAAATCTTTATGGGTGTAGTTTCCATGACAATATCATCCTCACTAGTCACCTTTTTACCGATTGGTGCATAACCACCAAGAAGCACCCAAAACTCACCAGAATCAGATTCTGCTACAAGTTTACCATCCTCTGAAAATCATGAAAGTTTGTTTGAGTAAACAATAGCGAGCTATCGGATTAAGCTTATTGGTTGAAGATTCTTACCAACAATAGCCACATCACAATTCCCTTCATGGTATTGATCCTTTAAATGTTGGATAACCTCTAAGGCTTTGGCTCTCTCTTGAATATTGGAATTTACACCATTGAATTGGTAGATCTTCTTCTCTGTGTCTAGTATGAATACATCATCATGATTCAGTGAGGAATGAGCAAAAGGAACCTGGATACATCCCAAAATAATACCAATGAAAAACATAAACCAAGGTATAACAATACTGCAGAATGGGATCAAGTAGTGTCAGGATATTACTTATTTCATTCTAACAACTTGTTTTCCTTTACATATATAAAGTCGTGTTTCAAAATTTTCTTCCTCTGGTTGCTTGAACCCAGAAGCAAATCCACCCTCCAAAGTGATAATGCAAGGTTTGAAGTAAGATAGGAATTTATTAGACTCAAAACCCTATAGTTCCCTATGCTGGACCGCACGACCTCCAAGTTCAACATCAAGCTCAACAGTTTTAATTGCTATAGTACCAGATTCGTCCTACATATAAATTAAATTAGAAAAAAAAGGAAAGTGATCCAGTCTCCACCGATAATTATCAGTCAGGCGACCTAACTGGTATCTTTTCTGATCCAAAAATGAATATCATACAAGTAAGCTACTCCTTTTCCAGTAGATATCTACATTCAAGTTACAAATTCAACCGCCATTGTACCAGAAATGCAATAGTCATATGCAGATTTATTTTAAGTGGGAAAAGAAAAAAATAAAGATTGCAACAACCTTGAAAACTAGGTAGGAAATAATATAATAACAGTCTTTCTAGCATAGGAAAAGGAAGATAATTCTAATTATTACATCAGTGATTGAAAAACTTGCAACTTGAAAGAAGGTAAAGGAAATTTCTTTTACGCCTTTAGAACCAAAATTGGAATTTCCTAGAATCTTATAACTTGAAGGTGAGGATGTGAAAAAGAATGAAAATTTAGTCTGCAGTCTATATTATAATTAATGGATATTGTCATTAGGATCAACATCAATTCTGGTCCTCCCCAATTACAAGTCAAGAATAACCATGTAGAGGAAAAGTGTAGAAAGAAAAGCAGTAAGCTTGCCTAGGCAAACCAGCTTTCCACAACTGATGAGAAATCTTCTGCTGCTACATTCTCCCTTTTCAAAATACATACCAGGTATCTCTCTATCCTGACACACATTTACCAGGTATCTCCTTTTTGCGATACACACGGGTATGAGCAATTGATATATAGAAGATAATAGTTTTGTTCTGGACGTCTGCCAGGAAAGTCACCTCAGACTCAGAGTATGGTATTTCTATAGGAGGAAGTCTACTCACTAGGTTAAGTGAAAAATAGACCTTCTTGCCTAGGTGTAACATAGAATTACAATACAAATGTATGGTCCACCCTACCTATGAGATTGTGGGTCGAATAACAAATTATCCATACACCCATGTTTCCACAGAAGAAAGGTGAATTTTTTGTTGCCCTTTTTGGGCTTAACAAGGCCCTAGGGTTTGCTACAATAACCTAAACAATTTTTTGTTGACTATGGGCTTTGCAAGTCTCTCCATGATAACTTATTATTATTCTGATAACATTATTTTGTCTAGCAATGACATATATGGAACTCATGCCTTATAATCATATCTAGAGAAGAAGTTGTGGATATATTTTTTCCATTTTTCTTTTCCAATATATGAAACAAATACTAGTGTGTATCCACCATTCTTGCCCTATTTTTATGAGCAATAATTGAAAGGCAGGCCAAAACAGCCCTGCAAGAGAAGTTGCATGCCACATGTTATGCAAAGTCGTAGAAGATACATAATGTCTCAAGCTAAACCATAATAGAAATGATCAACTAATGTCGAACATGTAGTGACTCTTCATTGAAAGCATAATGTAGGATCAAGCCAAACTAGCATTATATGTAAGCTTAATTTTTTGGGAAGAAAGAAATTATATTTGTGCTAAGCTTTCAACTCTTGTATTCCAAGGCCTTCCCATCTTAATAATATAAAGGTGAGCACCACTTGAGTGTACTATTAAATTAAGGACAGTTTTAGCATCATACCATATCACATCCTTCTCGTGAATATGATCTGAACATGTGCCAAACCTTTCTTCCCCACAAATAGACAATTTTCCATCATCCATCAAGTTCCCAATGAATCTCCAACTTGTTGGATCCTAATAAACCAAGTAGAGAAACAATAAGACCTTAGGAACACATTTGTGATGTTTATCCTTTACTCAAGTGGAATATAAAGGAACAAGATGGACAAAAACCTCAAAGAAGGGAAGGTTCCACTTTTCTGCCACACTATCAAGAGTTGCACTTGCAGGAATGTACCTGGCCAATCCCTATTAGTACACGAGCATAAGGGTAAGAAGAGAAAGTTGCACAGAGAATAGATAGAATCTAAAGAATAGAAAATAGCAAGAAGAACTCCATAACCCATCCATCTATGAGATAACTTCAAGAACTGGACAATAGCAAAACCCCAACATATTACATTCTCCATCCAAACATGACAACTAGGGGACTGAGCTAGTTTTATGTTTTTTCTTGTTATTGGTTTTAGGATGAGGGCACATATTCATACGTGGAAATGATACAACTTAACCATATATAATCCTAGCATTAGTGAGACTGACACCTGATGTTCAGAATCAGAGCTAAATCATGATATTATAGGACTATCTCACTGCATGGCATGTGGAAATGAGAATCACCAGTAGGATGCTTCACTGGTCACAATCTAGTGTCTTCCAATATTACATGTTTCTTCCATTTCATGCCATGAATGATAGTCATATTCATGATATATCTAATTATTATCATAAAATAGAATTAGAATAGTTACAGTCTTGCTACTATGAGAAATAATACATCTAGATATTCATGTGATATATATAAATGTGAAGCTAAATTCAGAACACTTACATAGCTTAGAAGGTTAGTTGCACTCTCAGAACTATGATTGGGAACTTCCTACAATCAAAAGTGTTAAACTTCCAGTAAAAATAGGCACAAGTATTTAGACACATAATGAACCGAAGTACCTAACTACATCATTTAGAATAGAGATCAAGGGGTAACTAGTGGATTACCATGGTATGAAGATATTCATGCCCATTCTAGTGTGGAAGCATCCACTCCAATGCCATGATAACCTAAGCCAATCTGTTGGGAAGTGATGATGTGGGGGCACACCCAATAAACCAAGAGAAGAAGGTTAGGATATATAAGAGATAGCCAGGCAATTAGCCATGAATATAAGAAAGAATAGCACTCTGATTATATGAGCAACCTAATGTATGGTGCTCATGGGAATTCTATGTGGGATCATGCCATTTTGGATTTTTTTATCTCTTTGCTTGTATAGACATTATGATGATGAGTTTAAACTCATGTCAGATAGATGGGTACCTCCTAGTTATTACAAGGGTGATACTCCCCCTCTAACTGGTGAAAATCAAGGTAAGTGAATTGGATGTTTGTTGCATGAGAATTACATAATGAAGGTTTCTTGTAATTTTGGATAATATTTTTGGTGTCTATACATATAGAAGTGTTTACCAGGTTGTAATGTGATTATAGACCTGTAGTGTCATAAATGCTTCCTATAAGATCATCATAAGGATTGGCAACCAAGATTACAACATTGATCCAGTTAAGGTGCTTTAGTCCTGGAAAATATACTATAAACATTGTGGATGCCTACAAGATATATCGTACCATTATATCATCATGATAGAGAGATTGGTTATTTAAGATTCACTTACTATTTTTTTAAATGGTGTAGGGAACGACCTCCTTTTATTGCTCAAAAGATGTGGATCTTGTACAACATTGATTCAGTAGTTCAATTCTTGTGTCATTGGATATGCTCAATTCAGATGAGTAGTTGATTATTCATCATGAAGTCTACTATATGGAGATTCATTTCTCCTTGTCTTTTCTTGACTGCTATTTAGAATACGACCTAGACAGTGCAAAGTGGTGACATAGTATCTTTGATCTCAAAATCATGATGCGAGATATCAACTTTTCTTCTCCAACCTACAAATGATGTTAGATCTGAGTCTAGCTGACACAACTAACTAATCAAAGTCTGGATCACACACATAATCTTTTAAATAGTAGATTATCGTACTTGTTAAGAAGTAATCTGAGTACAAAGTGAATGAACTTCAAAAATTAGTAGATAATAGAGAAAACATCATAACCCAGCCATCCATGAGATAACTTCAACTATAGACACATTATTTTTTCCATCCAGCCACAAATAAAAACACTCTACAAAAAATATTCATATAATTCATACCATGTATGGTTAAATCCATAAATCTAATGACGGTATCAATGAATTGAAGATCAACTACACTTTACAATACCAGAAACTTAGAAAATCAAGAAAATGTCACATTTCAGTATCATAAAATACCTCACATTCCAACTCTTTGATAGTTGTAAGTAGTTGAAATGCACCTACAGTTCCAGATCAGAGCAAGAACACCCATAACCTGAGACATCAGATCCAAGATGAGAGTCGAATAGGGTAGCCTAGGGAAATGAGCCATTGCGAAACATTTACCAACACTATGCATGAAATTCAGAGTGGTCTTATGGTTTACCTGCAAAAAGGCAATTATGCCGAATAAAAGGAGGAAGAAACCCCACTTCATTGATGAAAATAACTGTCTGTGATGTAGGAAGGAAGAGGAGTATACCTTGCATGCTATCAGATGATACAGACATGCAAATGGTTGTGGCAGTGTTTGACAGGAGCTAAACTGATTAGTAATGCACATCATGACAACATGGGCTTCTGGGTAGATATGAACCTAAGAAAAGATTCATCTTAGTATATAAAATTGGTGATCGACTACTGGTTCATCTGGAAGAAAAGGAATAAGAAAACTTTCAAGAATTTATAAGTGCTAGTGGACCATCAAGTAAAATTTATCCTCAAAAGGCAAAACCTCATCATATCAGTCCAGCAAGACAAAACCAGAATGCCACTGTGGATAGGGACACTGAAGAAAGCTAGAAACTCAATATATATTCACTACCCAAGATTAAAATGTCAAGTCACCATACTTTGATACCGACATCTTAGATATAATATCATTCCCGAACTTCCCAATATCAAGAGAATGTTCAAATGTGAAGGTTAGCTGATTTAGATTTCACAACCTTAGTAGGACCATTAGCTTTGCCCACCCATTGAAACCATAATAAGAACTGCCACCTTATACATGATAGAAATTTGAACTAGTTTGGTTCCTACTTCCTATAGTCAGCGTAACTGTGATGATTAAAAGTTTAAGTCTTTCTAATAAAAATAGTATTCGGTTGTATGTTCACCTCATAGAATGAGAAAAGAAATTAGATGAATAGGATACAACAAACAATCATAGAATAGGATAAAGGAAAAATGTGATGAATTTCATCAGTCATTATGCTATACAGGGGCCTTAAGAAAAACTCCTTTATATGAACCTAGGATAGCCAAACTATTAGTATTAGGGGCTTGTTCTCCATGTAATAAATAAAATATCTTCTAATGGCGGGTTAATTAGAGCCAAACTGAAATAATTGATTTCTAAACAATTTATTATGATATTATCAGCAACATCCACCATAGTACTATATTTTCAATAATTTGTAAGCCTCTCATTCTTCCTAGAAGGAGACATGGAGCATATGAACATTTCAATTCTTAAGTCGAGTCTCTTTTTATTCTTACTCAAGCAGAGTTCAAGCAAGCATAATAAAATGTAGGTATGGAAGTATCAGTGGGAATAACTATTATACATAATTTATGAGGGGCATCAAGGGTTAAGATGACCAAACAATCCAAAATATATGATTTTCTTGTAGCAACTTTTCTCACAGAGACTGCAAAACCTTCAACTTCATTTTGTCTCCTGCATATAAACTGTAACTAGAAAAGTGCAGAGATCCATACATCAAGGAAAAGAAGGGAGATTATCAAAGAACATGTTCCCTACAAAGGATGTATACATTGTAAAATGCATGTATCCAAATAGAAATAAACAAAATATATCATTGAGTGAGATTTTAGAATATATTTCTCCATGAAAGAATATAGTGAGTCTGTTTCAGATTTAATGACGTAGTTGATATGATCAGTCCCCCCAATGCATTTGTTTTGTAATAATGTATTTGGTATAATTTCATATTAAATATAAAAATGAAACTAGGGGTATTAAACACCAATGTAGAGGCAAATGGGTGGTGGTGTAAGACATACGAACCAAAGGGGTTGGTGGAGATGTACGACTTCACCTTAATTTTGTGGAAGTTCTGACAGAACCCTACCATTTGGGAATAACTTCAAACACCCATTGGGCACCCCCACCCCCGACAATGACTCTAGTAGCCAGTACGACACCTGATCAGAGGAGGATGGGGTCACGATTGCTGACTCATCACCATGCCCATCCGTAGAACCTCAAGCGAGGCAGTCGTCTCCCCCAACACCACCCAACTCATCGCAACTAGACGTCGGGGCCTCGGGTTATGGACCAGGTGTTTGAGGAAAAACTTCAAGCACCTCCCTCACATCTTCCACCCCAGAGGCCTCTCTCCATCCCTGATCGACACCAAGACTGCCTGAAAGGAGCAAACACCTCCAATGCCTTGCTCATCACCTTGCCATCCAGACCAACCGACAAGGGAGAAGCAACAGAGACACCACCTGCACCACCCAACGCCAACAAACATCCTCCACCTACAACCGATGAAAGGGGAGAAGCATCCCCATCCAGCCGGCCACCATCACCAAGGTTGGCAGGGGACTGATTCCCTGACCCCATCGCACCCTGGGTGGTCTTCCAAGCTAGGAAGCACGTCCAAAAGATCGAGATGGAAGGAGAGTGGTAGCGAGTTAGGGAGAGGAGGTGTTGTAGTAGAGGGGCCATGTTTGACCTGCTCCCTGAGTCGTGAGCATCGCGCCGTACCCGGACCAGCACAAGCAGTCCGCCAGCGTTGGTCTCCACTCATCGGCGGAGAGGACCCCCTTGCAGGATATCCACCGAAGAAGTGCACGATCAGTCTACAAGATAGATGCACCCACACTCCCTTGCCAGACGCCACCAGTCTCTACCAGCACCTAGCTAGGGAGACGATCAGCCAAGACGCTGCATGCACTGGTCTGAGGAGTGGAGAGCTAGATCAATCGAGAAAGAGTAGAGTGCTAGATCAATCAGACTATCACAATTTTTGGAGCACGAAGGGGAAAACTTGGAGCGGGAAGTAAATATTGTGTTACCAATTACTTTTCTAATTTGATATGGCAATTTAAGATTGTCACTAATTAAAAATAAAAATATATTTAATGTTATGTCCTTTCTAGAAACTCTATAATAGGTGGTTTAGAGGCATTTTAATTAAAAATGCATGTATATTAGAAAGATAGTGGCTTTTTTTATAAAAGCCACTAAAATAAATGCCACTATTGGGCAACTTTGCTATAGTGGGCTCTCTAGACATACATACCAAAAAACTTTCACTTGCACTTAGAGCCAATCACACATGAATCTTATGCCGAGTGATCTAACATGTCCATTATGTTTCTACTGTAAGATTACTTTTGTCAATAGGTCGGCAATATTGTTTTCAGTCAACACTCTACAAATCTTCACATCTCCTTGTTGTACGATCTCTGATATGATATGGACGTGCTAAAGTATATGCTTTAATTCTGATGTGATCTAGGTTCCTTAGCTTATGCAATAATATTATTATTGTCACAATACAACTTTATTGCATCGTTGATGCTTGAACTACTCCAAGTTCACTTATGAACTTCTTGGTCCAAACAACTTCCTTTGTTGCATTCGAGGAAGCAATGCACTCAACTTCCATTGTAGAATCAACAAATGTTTCTTGCTTGGAACTTTTCCAACTCATAGCTCCATTATTAAGGTAAAACACAAATCTAAATTATGACTGATAATCATCTTTATCAATTTGGAATCTTTCATCAGTGTAACCCTCTAGACCCAACTCTTCCTCAATGCTGTAAATAATGAACTAATCCTTAGTTCTTCTCAAGTACTTAAGGATGTTCTTTAGGGAAATCAAATGATTTTTTTAGGATCTAAATGATATCTACTTGTCATACTCAAGGCATATGAGACATAGGGACAAGTGCATAATATTGCATACATGATACATACAATTGTAGATGCATATGGAATCTTACTCGTGCATTCCCATTATTCACAATAATTTGGACATTGTGCTTTAGAGAGGCTAATTCCATGGGACATGGCAAATTCCCTCTCTTTGATTCCTGCATGATGAACCTCTCCAATACTTTGTCAATGTATGTACTCTAGCTTAGGCCAAGAAACCTTCTATATCTATTTCTTTTAGATATTGATTCCTAACATATAGTATGCTTCATATAATTCCTTCATATAGAAGGTACTTCCCATCCAGTTCTTTACCATTTATAGGCTGGTAATATCATTCTCCATCAATAGTATGTCATCTACATACAATATGAGGAATACAACTATTCTCTCACTAACCTTCTTGTATACATAAGGTTCATATTTATTTTGACAAAAGATAAACTCTTTGACTGCTTCATCAAATCAAAGATCCCATCTCTGAGATGTTTTCTTCAATCTATAGATTGACCTTTGTGGCTTACAGACTTTATTTGCATCATTTAGATTTATAAAACCTTTAGGTTGTGTCATGTACACATCCTCAAGAATATTTTCATTAATGAAAGCAGTGTTAACATCCTTGTGTCAAACCTTACAGTCATAATAAGTTACGATGGCAAGAATTTAACCATGGAAATTGGTGAAAAGGTTTCATCATAGTCAACACCTTGAACATGTATGAAACCCTTTGCAACCAATCTATCTTTACATGTGTGTATATTACCATTCATGTGTTCTTCTTCTTGAAGACCCACTTACACCCTATGGGTTTTACTCCTTCGAGTGGATCCACCAAGGTCCATACCGTGTTGGTATACATGAAGTTTATCTCAGGTCTCATGGCCTCAAGACATTTCTCATAATCTGATCCCTCAATAGCTTCTAGGTAGGATGTTGGCTCATCATCTATGACCAACTCACCACCTTCTTGAGTCACAAGATAACCAAATCTTTCAGGTTCAAGGTATGTCCTACTAGATCTTTGAGGTTCTTGTGTTACATGGGAACTTGATAGTCCACAATGGTTTGTGAGTCTCCTTGTTCTGTTTGTACCACTACAAGTTCAATGTTATCTTGTTGGTCTCAAACATCTTCAAGTTTTACTTTCCTTTCATTAATTCATTTAGAAATAAATTCCTTTTCTAGGAATGCAGTATCCCTGGCAACAAACACTTTGTTGTCAGATGGGATATACAAGTAGTATCCTTTGGTTTCCTTAGGATATCCAACAAAACAACATTTATCTGATCTAGGGCCAAGCTTTTTAGGAAACATTTTCCTCACATAAGCTTCACATCCCCAAATGTTCATAAAATACATTTTGGGACGCTTCCTAAACCATATCTCATATGGTGTCTTTTAAACCAATTTAGATGATACATAATTAAGTGTAAACATTGTGGTTTGTAGAGCATGTCCCCAGAAAATAGTCAGAAGAATGAAAAATTCTTCATTGATCACACCATATCTAGTAATGTGTGATTTCTTCTTTCTGATATACCATTATGTCTTGGTGTTCTAGGCGGAGTCCATTGTGATACAATACCATGGACTCACAGAAGGTCCTCAAACTCTTGTCTTAAGTATTCTCCACCTCAATTAGAATGAAGTGCTTTAATACTTTTATCAATTTGGTTATTTACTTCATTCCTGAGATCCTTGAACTTTTCAAGGGTTTATGACTTATTTTTCATCAAGTGCACATAGCCATACCTACTAAAGTCATCAGAAAAGGTGATGAATTATTGTTAACCACCTCTAGGATTTGTTATACAAGGGCCACATACATCAGTATGTATGAGTCCTAATAGATCACTTGCTCTCTCAATATTACCTATGGAAGGATATTTAGTCATCTTATCCAACAAACAAGACTCACATATTGATTCCAAATAAAAAATTCTAGATAATCATTTTATGGCGTTTGGAAATCCGTTTCTCATTTATGTTCCCTAGACGATAATGCTAAAGGTATGTTTAATTTGAGTTATTGAGTTTTAGCCTTTTTGCATTTACGACATATACTCTTGTCTCCAGATCTAATAAGTATAGACCATAGGACATTGGGGCACTAACATAAAAAATCTCATCTTTACTAATAGAACATTCACAATTATTTATGAGAAATTTGAGTCCATTATTGTCCAAGCAAGATACATACATGATGCTCCTATTAATAGTAGTTATATAATAGCATTTTTGTAACTCTATTACAATCCCACTTGGTAGAGATAACTCATAGGTTCCAACTGTACTGGAAACAACTCTTGCTCCATTAGCAACACACGGTTCAACCTCACCTTTCTTTGAAGGTAGACTTCTTTTTCAGATCCTGCACTTTTGAGAAAATGCATGATCCAAATCCACTATCCAATTACCAAGATGAAGAAGTAGAGAAGTTAATCTTAATTACATATATACCTAAAGTAGAGATCATCTCCCTTACTTCATTTTTCTTAGTTTCTTTTGGTGAAAAGGACATATTCCTTTTGCACTTACCCTTCTTCTATAACATCCCTCTTTTTTAATAAAACATACACATTGTTTAACGGAAGCATTACTCTAAAGGGGGGGTATCACAAAATTCTAACCATTTCAAATAGAGTAAATGAAACACCTTACATGAATTTAAAATAGATTCATATTTGGTTCATAGGATGCTACAACTTATTCATCTAAAATCTATATCTACTGAGAAAACTTGACTTACATAACTAAGTCATGATGTGAAAGATATCTAAAAGATTGGATTGTCTTAGAATATGGCACCCCACCATGTATTTTCTCCTAAGATTCCTTGAGCTAGTACTTGTACATCAGATAGATTCTTCCTCCTAAGCTTTCTCCTTACCTGTGGGCATCATGCCCCCAACCATGCATCAAGAAATTCATGAGTGGAACAAAATAGGTTATGGCTTTAATGAAACATGTAAATTGAAAATCAAATTTAATCATTAAACATTAAAAAAGATACACAATTTCTTTTAAATCAGATTCTTTTATCTTGACCTATATAAGGATCCTCAGTTTTGCACATAAGTGCCTCTTCTCTTATGCACTGAAGTGCCTTTTAGTTTTTCTTTGAGGAGTGTTACACCCACATCCCACAATTACCACTAATCATGATATTAGGGCATAAGTTTGAGGATTATACTTAATACAAAGTTCACTCCCAACTTTTTCCCTTTATTTCAAACTCCTTGTTTTCTCACATTCAATCACTAAACAAACTTTACAAGAGAATTTAACTTTTATTACTCTAATATGATCTCAACATTAATGATACACACCTATAAATTCATTTTGTTTCTCACACTTTCATGTACATGCAACATGATAACCAGATATATACTCTATTATTAAGGAAACAAAGTTTTACATTATCATTACAATTCTCTCTCAACTGTATACAAGGACCTACAGTGACAGGGACCAAGTGAACTTAACTAATCTCATACATAACTCCCAGGGTAGATCTACTCTGATGCATGGACATCTTCAATCCACGAGTTATCCCTAAAAATTGTGAGTAGAGGGTGACCCTACTCGCTCAGTGAATGAGTATTTCATAGAAACAATTTAAAGCACTTATATAATTACAAATGTATCATTGAGCAACTGATATCAATTATAATAGAAGTAACCTTTAAATAGTCTAATCATTTACAAACATAAATATGCTAGGATACTCTAGATATCTACAAGAGTGAATCAATATATGAACATGCTTGATTGATCATACAGAGAACTAATAATTCATAAACATACGAAGAATAATTGAATAACTACACACACTTGTTTAACCTCTCATTCATCTTATTATGAATCAATATTAATATACAAATATCTAAACATTTTTCTCATTATTCTCTTTGTAATCTTTCATTAACCTTGACTTGACCAGACTACTGAACTGACTACTACTATGTTGGCCAACTAAACATAACCGACTGATCTGACTAATGTACTCTTTATCTGAACTCAATTGAACTCAATTAACTTTTCTTTTACTTTGTCCCTGAACTCACTTGGATTGTACCATCCAATCAAAAGTCACTAATGTGTGACTTACTATACAAGTCTTAAGGTAAACGTGAGACCTTAAGACTAATACTAACTACCTTGGTCTACAACGAGGTTTCCACGTCTGGCCTAACAGAAGCTAAAAAACATTCGTAAATTGTGGCCCCTTGTCCTGGGTACTGAGGAGGGGTGCCTCTAGGCTAAAAATCCTCAACTCTACGTAATGTGGTTCCACTAGGGCTGACATGAAAAATGGGGTAACTTCCAGAAGAAGTAGGTCCACAAGGGTTGTATACTTCAACTGGTGGGTACGACTAGATCTCCAATTATTGTTGCATACCCCTACTACTGAAATAGTACCACCATGATCTCTAGTTATTGTTAGGTACTATGCTCCTCAACTGAAGTACCACCGATATCAAATCAGTTGATGTTAGATACTCAGTTTTGGACTACTTCTTCCTATATCTGATAGTCCATATCCTATTTCACCCATCCTAGTACAGACCTCTAGGGAGGGTTCTATGATGTTCAGGGCATTTACTATTACTGTTGTAGTTTTAATGACTACTTGAGCTATTGGACTGAATTTGCTGATAATACTTAGTTGAATGCATAACATATTGGTTACCCTTATCTTAGGGTTTCTCATTTCTTAGATTCTTAACATACTTATTACCCTTCTCTTAGGGTTTCTCATTTCTCATGCACATAGAAGAATTCTCATATGTTCAAACATATATCATGTCTAATGATATAAAAATTTGCATTCAACATTTCTCATATTCATGCATGGTATCAACGACATCCCTATCTAGGTAAATGCCTTTTCTATTTTCTTAAATTACCATAACAACTTATGCATTTCATGTCAATTAACTCAGCTAGAGACTTTTGCATCACAAATCAAAATGTGTATGCATATAAAATGATATTCAACTAGAAACTTGAGTTATCGCATAACTCATTTCAATCACTCATGCATATGAAACCCTTTTATGAATTTAACTAGGGTTTCCAAGATATTCATTAAAATATCATGCATCAAGAATAACCTTAAATAAATGAATTTATAACAATAAAGAATCACATCAGTTGAATTCATGAATCTATTCACAACTTCCAACTTTCCATTCATTTAGGGTTTCACCCTGTTTACTGATATATCAAGTAAACATTGATATAATTAAATGAAATACAAGAACTTATCTAACATATATGTACTACTCATTCAGATAAAACAATCACTTGCAACCAAGGAGATTCAACTAGACAAACCTCTTTATTCAATTATACAACAATTTTACTCAGACGAAAACCCTAGATTTTTCTATTTTCATATAAACTATGTAATTACTTTAGGAATTCTCATTTATATAATTTTTATGCATTTGTAGTATGATGTATCAACTGGAATCATCACAACAGAGAAATAATCTATTTCATATCATCTTGCAAAAGCTAGGTCAAAAGGGCAGTTTAGGGTTTGTAGTTGCATACAAAACAAGTAAAGACTATTGATCATTTAACTCATTTCCGTGCAATCTACTATTTAAAGGAAGTTCCCACTCATCCTAAGGTGTGAAAAAAATTAGTAAAATGCAGCCCATCTCTGGAAATCTCAAACTCATATCAAAACCATAGAAAATCACCGGATTCTTCTTCCCTTCAACTTGGAAACCCTAGAAATGGGGGATTATGAAGAAAGAGTGAGAAAAGGGGAATATTTGATACCATTTTGAATCAAATCAGAGTAGGGATGGAATCTTGACATGTGATATAAGATTCACCATGAAAGTCTATGCTAAGAAGGTAAACTTACTTTATTTCCTCATATCTCGGATAGAGAAACCCTAGATTAGTAATTCCACCACTTTCTCCTCTCAAACCCTCACTCTCCCTCTCTCTCTGGAATTTTGTTTCTTTGGAATGAATCATGAATTATGAGAGATCCTAGTGTGTTAGGTTGACCATATAGAGCAATAGAGATGCTTGGGTCAATTTCACATTGACCCCTCACTATACTTTCTCTTATTTTCGTTCAACTTTTTGTCAGAGAAAAAGTTATTGTAATTCATTTATTTAAGAGGTCAAACATTCTCTAAAAAATTATTAACATTTAATATGTTATTTGTAATTGAGTTTTAAGGATTCAAGTAAAATTTGAGATCATTCTTAGCTTCCATTAAATAAATAAAAATCAAATAGTGTACTGCTATCTAGAAATCTACAAAACAGCCAGTTGAAGAGAAAATGCCCCAGAACGGCCATGCAAGCTTCCACGGTCGTGCTAAGATGGACTCAGTATGGTTGTGCTTCATACCACAGCTGTGGTGCATTGTTTTAATCAAGTTTGAGTACAAAAGTTGGTCAATAATTCAATTCTTTCAAAATGACCGTGTGGCCTAGAATGCCCGTCCCACCAATGACCTAACAGGGTCGTGCTACCCACCACGACCATGGTATCCAAGCCTCCAACTACTATTTTTATTGTCCTTTTCCTATCTTTGTCACTCATCCCCAACATGATCCTATTTGGTGAAAACCCTAATTTTAACTGACTAAGGTTTATATTTTCTCAAACCCTAATTATACAAAGTGATAACACACTTGGAGTTCTCATTAGGTTTAACACATCATAATTGAATATCATAAATTAATCATGTTTAAGCAATGATCAATCTAATTAAGCATGCAATCTTCCACATAAACCCTAACTTACCAATTAAGCTCAAATATGCTCATAACAAGGAGCCTCTTAGTGAGGATATTATATAGGCTATCTTTTAACATTCTTTTTTCTTGCAAATACTTGACTTAATCTCTAATCTTACTTGTAATTTTATGTTTAAAGTGCACGATATATGATACAATAATATTAAATGAACATGCCATTTAGTTTGTATAGATTTATTTGCTTTAAGAAATTGAAATAATAATTGCACTTTCACAGAATTCATTGTATGTCATAGATACATACATAAAAGTAGACAATACTTATGCTCGGTTAGCATGGACCACTTACCTTTCTCTTATAGGAGATCCTACTTCTCTTCCTAGGTCTAAGGAGATTTAATCACCCTGACTAAAGGCTGACAGAAATCCCTATCGATCAAGTATTGAGGCAATGCCTAGACGCGATTTGCAAGAACACATGCTAGTGTTATTTCCTTGATATGCAAGGATCATGGGGGTCCTTTTTATAGGTTTTAGGGGTCTATAATTTTCTTGTCCAAGTGGATTTAAATTTGAATATCTTTTTTCCTTTAATTTAACATTGGCCATTATCTTAACTTTAATGTATTAAAAGATAAGAATAGGTGAAACATCTTTTCCTTTGTTATTTACTAGAGTCTAACTTTATGGTCAAACTAATTTTTTGTGAGTTTCTTTCATTATCTTTCAATGTCTTTTGAACAAGTTACTTTATTAGTGAGAGGAAAGAGAAAAAAGAATGTATTATCATTTACTCTTATTTGTTTATGAAAAGTATGAAATAATAAATTAACATTACATTTTGTTTGTCATCACAGACAAAGAGAGAGAGAAATGAGAGAGTTGTACCATTCTTTTTATATTTGCATAATTCCTTATTTCCATGTAACTATGATCAAGATACATTATTTCATCTTAAAAAAGTCACAAAATGGAGGAAAGAGAAAAATAAATTTAATTTATATCTACATGAACAAAATATATAGAAAGAATATAGAATGTGATTTTAATGTGTCATCTAGAAACAAATTATTGAATACAACTACTCATTCCCATATTATTTGTATTTGTTTGAAACAATATTATGACTATTTATTGATAAACAATTTTAATTGTCCATATTAAATACATCATTTTTATTTCAAACTTACATGAAATATTGCCATCCATAATCACGTCTCCTTTTCCATATCATGTTTCCTAGTTGTGTTGGAAAGGTGACGGGTCAAAGATCACACTTCTCTTTAGTCTCCAACTAATATATTGCTCTTGTAAATTTGATTATATTGTATTCAATTATTCAAAGTTTGGAGTGTAAAAAAGAAAATTATCAAACTCTCCTTCTACCTTCGATTATACTATTTTAAATATATGGTTTACATGTTGACTAACTTTGACCAAAAATTAATCAATATTTACATTGTTTTTAGTTTTGCATGCGTTAATGAATTGACATTATGTGTACATTTATTTGAGTGGTCAAACAAATTCCAAAGGAAATCATAATTGGATCACACGTTAATTAGGTAGTCTACATCCTTCCTAGACAATATAATATGAGTTTGGCATAACTTTTATACTCAATTTCATTATTGGTTATTTAATTTAATTCTTATGTATTTAAAGGATGATAATGTGAAGCAAATTTTCCGAATTGTTTCTTTGAGTCCAAAAATGAAATGAGAAATGAATTTCCTCTCAAGATTTACTTTATATGCCTTTTATGCTTTCTGGAGGAATTTTCTTGAAGAGAGAGGAAAAGAAAAGATAATGGTACATGTATTCAATAGGGTAAAGAAAGTAATGTCAACATCATGTGATTGAATGGATATTCTTTCCATGCATTAAAAATTAAGCCGTGAAGTGCATTACATTTTTCTTTATGTTTTTTGAGTATTCCAAACAAGAGGAGAGAGAAATAGTGAATACTCATGTTTCCATTTTATATTAAAAGCTATCAAGGAAAGAAGACTTCTTGTTCAAGCTAAGTTTTCTATAATTTCGAATTCTTCTCCTTTTATCTTCCTCTTTAATATCTTCTAAACATTTTCAAGGACGAGTGAGATAAAAAGAGAACGGAAATCATTTATTCAACATTTTAAGTTAATTGCTACACATGATGGCATATGTATAAGAGAAAGCGTATTTTTAGTTTTCTTTTGTTTTTCAATAAGAAGTATAATTTCATGGTCTTTTACATAATCCCTTAAACTATTTTCTGATAAAATCACTTTCTAAGTTTTAAATCAATTGTGAAAAGTGGAGTGTGATATTTACCAATCTAGAGTGTTCGTCAAATGGTGGAGAATAGGAGGGATGCAGAGCTAGCAAAGAAGGCTAGATAGTGATATATAATTGGCGAGCAACTAGTTGAGTAAGGGTGAAGCATGTATGTACTAAGAATAGGGAATAGTCGTATGAGGGTCGCTTGAATGTAAAGGGCGCACCAAAATAGAACTATTAATAAGCTATGGTGATTACTTCTTGTTGGATCCTTGTATGTGAGTGTGAGAAGCTTGACACATTGGAAGAATTTACATTAATTACCTTATCTAAGAAGTTCTCATTTCTTTTCAAATACCCTCATGCTTATTGTCCCCTTTCTTTTATCGAATCCCAAGCAACACCTCACTCTTTTAGGCAATTTCAATTACCCCTAGTTCATTTTTTCCTTCCCCTTTCTGTGTAGATGTGGTTACGAGCCTTTTTGCTTTTTTATTAATCCACTCTTTGTCCCTTAATTTAATATTTCATCTTATATATTTTATGATATCAATGATATAAGACAATATTATGTTATAATATTTATGATCGAATTTCAATGTTTACCTTAGTCGTATATGATTTTTAAAAATTTCAATCCTGACCAACCCAACATGACCGATCAATTAAAAAATATGACCAATCACTTAATAAATTGTGGGCTATTATGTCCGCATTTTGGGTCATGTCAAATTTTAAGGTATATTTTGGTCGTGTCAGGTCTAATTTGGGATAGGTTAAAGGTTTTTGTACTTATATTCTATTTTTAGTTAATATATAATGAAATATATTTTTAATATCTGGGTGAGGTAAGGGTTTGGGTTACCTTTTTGTGGACTACTAGATCTGCTAGACTTCTTACAACTTTTTTCAAATGGAGCTTGGGTTCAGGTTGAACATGTCCCAATCGGTCTGGGTTTTGTTTGGACATGCTAGGTTAGGTTAGGTTCTAGTCATGTCTACAAGGATTGGGTAAGGTTAGGTTTCCAGAATAAGTTTGAACATGTCAATACAAGTTTATTGATAATCCATATTTTATAAATATGTGATGTTATAATTTTAAAGTTCATTATACTAATATGCAAACTCATTGTTTTCCTCACAAAATAGAGGCATTAAACAACAAATTTTGTAGTTATTTTAAGTTTGATAAGCATTTAGGTCGACAAATGATTATCATACTCATAACTAGTCATGTCAATGAATGTCCAAAATTTGATTACTCAAACTACATTGTAAAATATTAAACCTAAAGATGCAAATTGGATTTTAATATTGAATTATGTCTATTTTTATTTTAGATATCATATCAGTGTATTCACTCCTCAAATTTCAAAACTGATGATGTGTATATATTCAAAATTATATGCTTATTACATTTTAAATAGAATAAGAATTTCAATATTAGATGTGGTAGTGGGTTGGTTTCGTTGAACCTGACCCAAATTGATCATATCCAAACCAAACTTGGTCCAACCGGGACATGACAAACCCAAACCCAAACCCAACCCAAATAAGAATTATAAGAAGTTTGAAACCCATATAGAGCCACCCAAAGCTAACCTTAATCAAAACATTATAAAAATATTTTATAAATTTTAGTTAATAAAATAAAAATGGAAAGCCTAAAATGAACCCGACCTAAATTAGATCTGACCAACTCTAAATTTAACAAAACTAAATTTGACCCAAACTAAAACTCAGATGTACCCCTAATAGTCCAGAACTTTTGAGTTAGTATGGCTAGATTGGGTTGTTGATATTGAAATTATTTTAAATATCATATACTACTAAGGTATCATTGTTTGAGTTGTTGAGGAGATAGGTGCAACAAAAGTAATTAAAAAACCCTTGTTCCCATAGACAAATCTCATCAACAATAATATATCAGGGGGAAGTCGTGTGAGATATACCTTGTCAAAGTAGATGCAGTGTTCATGCTCTATATACGTGAAGAAGATGTCTCCCAACACAATTGCTAGACATCACGTCTCTACATAGTCCATGTGGACAAAGAGAACTCCACATTGTGCTCCTAGATACAATGAGAAAGGAGAAGCATTTTCATCGGAAACATGCTAGTATTGCACAATCTCTCTCTCTCATTGTGGATAGTGGCAGATAGGGTTCCTTATCCAATAGTATAACCAAAAATCTAATTGTCACACCCCTTTTGTTGGGTTCTAGGGGAGATAGAGAAGGCAGCGAAAACAAAAATTTTATTCTCACAAACCCAGAATAAAGGAATCACGTCAACGTTTATACATTAGGAAAGATGGTTTGTAGAGACATACCTTGTCCTGAGGATTTCTCAGCGACGTTACCTTGCGGCTTGCACAGTCTTCACCTCTGGTCTTGGACGGTGTCTGTGCAGCTCCTGGTCTCACCTGGACTAGTATCTCCTGGTCTCACCGGGACTGTCTGGATTGAGAGTTGTCCTCCGAGCGACAGAAGTCTCCTGCCTCTGTAGCAGTCCACACAGACCACTTAGAACTCCGATCTCCTTGTCCCACAAGGAATCGGAAGGATTCGTACCCTCCTGTTGGCATACTAGTCACCTACACACTCTCCTGCCACCAGTCGCTTTTCTGCAGTTGTCTTTCCCTTGTTGTGCCTCCCTTATCGGGTAGCACTTGTTTGGGCTCTCTCGGTTACCACAACCAAAGAGAATGACAACTTTACAGAGAAACTAGTATTCTGAGTTGTTGTACTTTGAGAAGCCCCCAATACCCCTATATATAGGAGGGTCATGGGACAGGGTTCTCTACCCCAGGCAATGCGGGATCAAAGCAGGAGTACAAGGATTTGAGATTTTCCACAAAATAACCAATCGTGCTAGCTGAACTGATCGTTTCATACATGAAATGATCGGTTGGGGACCTGAGCTGATCGGTTCACACCTCAACTGATCGGTTGGGGCACCTGAGCTGATCGATTCACTTCTGAACTGGTCGGTTCACTGCCCTGGTCAGTTATCGATTGACTGTTCCTCTTTTGTTTTGAATTGATCCAAATACCAATCCTTGTTCCAATCAAATTGGACAAGTGAAACAAAGAGAAATTTCTTGCCAACCTCACTTTCCCAACTCGCTCATTTGGACCAGTTGAGCCGATCAGTTCAACCCTTGAACCAGTTCGTTCAGCCTGTCCTGAGCCGATTGGTTCATCATATGAGCCGATCGGTTGGGAGTGCAGACTGTGCAAAATCAGTCAATTGCAGTTTCAATCAATCTGATACTCTAATCAATCAGTCCAACACCTTGAGCACTATGATATTGAGCTATCAATTGATTGAGTGTTTAATTGAACTACTAAACTCCTTTAGCAATCAATCTAAACACCGTTTGTGGATAAACTCCTCTTCCAAGTTAAATACTATGTGTGTGACCCTGTAGGTCCATTTCACATTGGCAGTGAAATCCTATAACACATATGACTTCACAAGCAAAGAGCGGTGCCAAGTCACACATCAGTGCTACCCAAGTGAAAAGGAAAGTTGGAGAACAACTTTCAATCCTACAATTCGTGAATGGTGTTATAGCGAATATATATTTCCTTTGTCACTGATATCCCGAGTGAACTCAAGGCATGGAACAATCATCCTTTCAACGTTCATTCACTTTCTTGATCTCAGAGCAGATTGGAGGAGATATGTATGACATCAATATCACATACTGATTCACACATGCGTGTACGCCTATCTCAATCCTACTCATCAAGTGGCCATGGATATCAAACTCCCTCAGGAGGGACAAATCGCATATCTATCACTCACCCCTCAAAAGCCCCATGTGTGAAAGACACCCAATCATCACCTTTATAACAACCCATGTTTTAGGACTGTGTTTGATGATGTCAAAGTGTACCCAACGACATGTGTTGAGTGTAGTGATTTCAGGTCAAAGAATCACACTCACCACCATTACTGTGAGAACTGACTGTGACCACCATGTCATGGTTCCATGTGTCAAACTCACAGTGGTCTTTCTGGTACACTTGTTCTCTAACAAGTACCTATGTGTTTGGTTTGATATTTCCATATCATGACTAACTAGATTTTGTCATCAACTGACACCACAATCTAGTCTTATGTGTCATTGTTGTCTATCTACCCTCCACAATGACATCTGACTAGGGACATAATAAGAATGTACAAACTCTTAGCATCCGTATGATCTCATCGTTCAGGTCCTTAACCTGAAAGCATATGTCATTGAGTACTGTCATTCTCTAGACATTCAATCTATTCTATCATTATCTCATATGACTAAACCATAAAGAATTGGAAGCTTGGCTTTGATATTTATCAAATCAATCTTAATGTATCCCACCAATCATCCCATGATTGGCTCTCTGGGCATACATACCAACAGACTCCCACTTGCACTGTGAGCCAATCACCCTTGAAACATATTCATAGTGATCTTCAAACATGTCCCACATGTTACTGTACTCTAGTGCTAACATAGTGAGTTATGGCAACACCTAGCCAAAGTCGGTATTATCTTCATGTCTCTCGTCTCTTCTATGTACGTCATACGTATGAGATGGAGTTTTCGAAATATGCGATCTAGTATTCCTTTGCTAACCTTTAGCCACATTGCATGCCCAAATACTCCTTACTTGTCATCAAAGATTAAAATATCTATAAGTTCATCTCATGAACTTCCAGATCCATATAGTATCCACTAATGTTCTCTAACACAAGGATACTCATCTTTTCCTTTTAAACGGCTTTATTGGAACGTTTCCATTTATCAACAAACATTCACTTTTATATATCCCATATATATTTTGCGATTAATTTTCTATCCTTTTCGAAAGTTTGTATCAGTGTAACTCTTTACAGTGAACCCTTCCTTATTTCCATAGAACTAGTACTTCTCAAGTACTTATCAAGTTCTTATGTTATTCCAGTAACCCTTACTGGAACTAGACAAACATCCACTCGTCATGTCCCACATACGAGTTATCAGGATGAGCACATCATATTGTCATGTCCTACATACAAGATGATGAATATATTTTTATTCTTGCTATGACCTTACATACAAGATAATGGGATGATTACATACATGATAGATCCATATCTATTCTTAGTGTTTCCATTCTTCATAAGAATTTGACATTTGGCCTTGGGATACTAACTCCATGTAACATGGGCAAGTTTTCTCCCACTGAATCTATGTATACTGAACCCTTCAGTATAGATTGCCAATGTATGCTTTATCTTTTCAGGTTAAGAGGTTTTCGAGAACTATCTCTATAGATCTCTATTCCTATCACATAGGAAACATCTCTATCTTCCCTAAAGATAATTTCTACAAATGATTTCCATTCTAGAACATTTCATTCCTCATCGACGTGTGGAATACAAATACGCTCCCACTAAATCACAGATCCCTTCTTTATCTTTGTCATATCAGTCAAACCCTTTGACTATATTATCAAAATAAAGATCCCAGTTCTGAGTTGCTTGTACTCAATCAATCACATTTATTAGTCCATTGTAACTTATAGACTTCATTTTCATTAATGGATTCATAAACCTTATAGGTTGTGTCACGTACACATCCTTGTTTTATTCCTCATAAGAATGTGGTTTTAGTATCCGTATGCCAAATGTCTTAGTCATTAAGTTGCAATCAACAAGCATCATCCTTCTCAAAATGTTATCCATGTGTCTTAACGCTTAAGACTCATTTGCACTCATGGATTTCATCCTAATGGGTGTTACTATCAAGGTCATACCTTATGGTTCACATGGAAGTCATTTAGGATGTAATGGTCATAAACCATAACTCAAAATCTAGTTCCTCATATTCATCTAGTAGTTGATTCATCACATGACCAACTCATCACATAGATAATTGAGGTGTATCTGTCAAGGATATATGAACTCACAACTCCTTGTGATTCTTAATGTCCTTTATTAGTGTGGGGTATTCTTTATTTTAGAAGACATTAGTTATTTGATAATCATCCTCTAACTCCTTAGAGTATGACTCCTTGTTGATGTAGACATCACCATGCCTTAATCATGACTTCACTATGATACACAATCATAATCACTCATAAGGATCTCAAACATTTAGTCCAAGTATTTCATTCATTGATCTCATCAAGAATTAGCACTTTACCAAATTCACACTTCATCTATGATATTCTTGAACACTTCAAGATATTCATATTGGTATTTCTCTAAACACCATTTGAAGTACTAGCATTAAGTACAATAGGTATGTAAATACATCACATGTATTATACCTAATAGGATAATCAATCTCCCACTATGACTAGTGAAGATTGATCTTGTCCAAGATATTCATGTCTCTTATTGGTTCTCTAACCAAAAATAGTCTAGACTTATCCATCATATGGAAACTAGAAATGAATTTCTCATGATTTATGCTAATTTGATTGTTAGAGTTATCAATAACTTTTAGGTATCACTTTATCTTATGCATACCAAGTATTACAAGATAAACAAGGCATTGCCACAGAGATTGAAACATCAACTTTATTAATTGCCATTATTGTCATACAATATGCAAAAATTAAGATGTTTCTATCCATTAGAAAATATGAAATAGCAGTTCATAACTCTATTACATGCCTTCAAGGCTGAAAATAAATGAAAGTACTCCTATATATGGTGGCAAAACTTTCCCCATTTATTGGTTGCTTTACATTTTATATCTTGGTATCATATACCGCAAAAATGTTACAAGTTTATTTCATGAAACCTTTAAGTGGAGACGTTTGTCGCCTCCTTCTTCTTTAGTTCTTCCAGATAGAGTGGACAATTCCTTTTCCAATTTTCTAGATTTTGACAATGGTGGCAATTTCCTCTCTTGGTCACGCCTCCCTTGGGCTTGAGATTTGAAGACGACTTGGGTTGTTGGCTAGCATCCGAACCTTTCTTAGCCTTGCCTTTACCCTTGCGCTTGGACTTGCCTTTCTTGTTGCTGATCATCATCACAGACTTAGGCTTGTCCTTCTTCATCTGTGCCTCGTCTGTCCTCAACATGCCCAACAACTTTGTCAACGGTTTGTCAAAGTTGTTCATGTTGTAGTTCATCACAAACTGACTATAGGATTCTGGCAATGATTGTAGTATCACGTCAGTAGCCAACTATTGGCTCAGGGGAAATCCCAGTCTTGTCAGGTTCTCCACATACCCAATCATTTTGAGTGTGTGTGGACCAACTGGATCTCCTTCTGTCATGACACACTTGAAAAGTGCCCTGGAGACATCATACCTCTCTTACCGTGCTTGATCTTCATACATGTTCTTGAGATGATGAATCATCTCAATGACACCCATGTTCTCATGTTGTCTTTGCAACTCGTGGTTCATGGAGCACAACATCAAGCACTTTGCATCAATGGCATCTTCAAAATGCTTCTTATAAGCATCCCTTTCTTCCTTTGGTGCGGTAGGAGCAGGTTCCTCTGGAACTGGAGTATCTAGGACATAGAGCTTTCTCTCTTGAGTGAGAACAATTCTCAATGTCCTAAACCAGTCATGGAAGTTAGTCCCATTCAGCTTGTCCTTTTCAAGGATCGATCACCATGAAAAGTGATTGTTGTTTGTTGTCATTTGTACTACAAAAGGAAATATATGCAATTTAGTCCAAAACTCAATTTTGACTTATTTGATTGATTTGAAAGGTTGATGATATAATTAGGACTTTAATTAATTATCGCTCCCACTATTTTTTGTTCAAATTGATAGCCCTCACCATCAATTTGGAAGATTGCAGCATACAATCTTCTAGTGGGTCAAGATCCATATTTCATCAAGTCATGAGCCAGCTTTGGTTGATCGCCCACAATCTTGACTATTTAGGTAGGCCATCATGCCAATTGCATCATATGCAACTCTTGATGAATGAACATGCACAACACCTTGGCATGAACATTCCATGCCTCTGGGCTTAGATGCTCTAAGAATCACCAATTAATTCTAACCCAAAAGTCGACACGGTAAACATGCACCTTACTTTGGCAGAACCTACATGTTTACCCTTCACACTTCCACGAGATAGATGGCGCACCATGCTTTGACATAACCTACGCTTGGTCGATCAAGTTTTTCATGTGTGCCGCTAATGGAAGGCGTATAAGACTTAATATTTAGATGAGGGATTTGGTTTTATAGGTACATATACATATCCAATCACCACAATACATAGTATGTATCATATACATGCTATATCCCACAGAAAACATGTGAAATGATAAAAGTGATGATTATGGCCATCCTAATGTGATTCCTCGAGCCAAGAGGAATCACGGTCATCTAGGTCTACATCACATGCAACATGTACAAGATGAACTATGTGCTTTGCCTTTACTAGGTTTGATCAACTCATCTCCATGAATGATCGGCTCGCCATCAGGTCGGTCGGTTGGGTGCCACCAGCCGATCAATTAGCTCCTCCAATTGATCAGTTCGTATGGTCATCATGCATCTCCTCATGGCCACCATCCGCTCATCTCACTCTATGAATCGGTCATCCAGAATGCCAACCGATTGGTTCATGCCTTGAACTGATCGTCTCAGTTGTCATCGGGTTGTCCTCCGTTCTTTGACATAACAGGAAATAAAAGTTCTATCCTATTTACATTTGTATTGAGAAACCCCGAGTTACATTCGGGGGTGAGAAAAGGTAGGAAAGAAATCTCGAGTCACATCAAGAAAAGGAGGTAGGGAATCGGTGCGCAGGCCGAGATGCAAGCAACCACATTCAACCATACACAGACATAGGGTTTATAGGCCATAACCACGCTATACATCCACCACAAAACTCATTTAAGGGTGACACGTATCGAGTACATTTATATTACATATCATATATGTATATTGGGATTGTGGATTTAGGATTGGACATGCATAAAGCCAATTTTATTCTCAATGTATGCAATAAATAAAGGTGACAAACTAAAATCGATCACATCAATAATCCTAAAGTATAGAGAAGTTCATGTGGCTCTGATACCACTGTTGGGTTTTAGGGGAGACAAAGAAGGTAGCGGAGACACAAATTTTCTTCTCCCAAACCAAGAATAAAGGAATCGTGTCAACGTTTATACATTAGGAAGGATGGTTTGTAGAGACATACCTTGTCCCGAGGCTTGCTTGGCGACGTTACCTCACGGCTTGCGCGGTCTTCACCTCTGGTCTTAGACGGTGTCTGTGCAGCTCCTGGTCTCACCTGGACTAGCAGCTCCTGGTCTCACTGGGACTATCAGGATTGAGAGCTGTCCTTTGAGCGACAAAATTCTCTCACCTCTGTATTAGTCGACACGGACCACCTGGAACTCTGATCTCCTTGTCCCACAAGGAATCATACCCTCTTGTCGGTGTACTAGTCATCGACAAACTCTCTTGCCACCAATTGCTTTTCTGCAGTTGTCTTTCCCTTGTTGTGCCTCCCTTATCGGGTAGCACTTGCTCGGGCTCTCTCAATTACCACAACCAAAGAGAACAACAACTTTATAGAGCAACTAGTGTTCTGAGTTGTTGTACTTTAAGAAGCCCCCAATACCCCTATATATATATGAGGGTCATGGGACAGGGTTCTCTACCCTAGGCAATGCAGGATTAAAGCAAGAGAAGAAGGATTTGAGATTTTCCACAAAACAACCAACTGCGCCAGATGAACTGATCGTTTCATACATGAAACAGTCGGTTGGTGACCTGATACGATCAGTTCACACCTCAACCGATCGGTTGGGGCACCTGAGCTGATCGGTTCACTTCTAAACTGATCGGTTCACTGCCCTGGTCAGTTCTCAATTGTCTTTTGCTCTTTTGTTTCGAATTGATCCAAATACCAATCCTTGTTCCAATCAAATTGGACAAGTGAAATGAAGAGAAATTTCTTGCCAACCTGACTTCCCAAACTCACTCGTTTGGACCAGTTGAGTCAATCGGTTCAACCCTTGAACTGATCAGTTCATCCTGTCCTGAGCCGACCAGTTCATCATATGAGTCGATCGGTTGGGAGTGCAGACTTTGCAAAATTAGTCAATTACAGTTTCAATAAATCTAATACTCTAATCAATCGGTCCAACACCTTGAACACTATGATATTGAGATATCAATTGATTGAGTGTTTAATTGAACTACTAAACTCCTTTAGCAATCAATCTAAACATCATTTGTGGATAAACTCCTCTTCCAGGTTAAATCCTATGTGTGTGACCCTGCAGGTCCATTTCACATTGGTAGTGAAAGTCTATAACACTTATGACTTCACAAGCAAAGAGTGGTGCCTAGTCACACATCAGTGCTACCCAAGTGAAAAGGAAAGTTGGAGAACAACTTTCAATCCTACAATCCATGAATGGTGTTACAGCGAATGTATAATTCTTGTCACTGATATCCCGAATGAACTCAAGGCATGGAATAGTCATCCTTTCAACGTTCATTCACTTTCTTGATCTCAGAGCAGATTGGAGGAGATATGTATGACATCAATATCACATACTGATTCACACATGTGTGCACACCTATCTCAATCTTACTCATCAAGTGGCCATGGATATCGAACTCCCTCAGGAGGGAAAAATCCCATATCTATCACTCACCCCTCAAAAGCCCCATGTGTCAAAGCCACCCAATCATCACCTTTATAACAACCCATGTTTCAAGACTGCATTTGATGATGTCAAAGTGTACCCAACGACATGTGTTGAGTGTAGTGATTTCAGGTCAAATAATCACACTCACCATTATTACTGTGAGAACTGACTGTGACTACCATGTCATGGTTCCATGTGTCAAACTCACGGTGGATCTGTCTGGTACACTTGTTCTATAACAAGTACCTATGTGTTTGGTTTGATATCTCCATATCATGACTAATGAGATTCTGTCATCAACCAACACCACAATCTAATCTTGTGTGTCATTGTTGTCTATCTACCCTCCACAATGACATCCAAATAGGGACATAATATGAATGTACAAACTATTAGCATCTGTATGATCTCATCGTTCAGGTCCTTAACCTGAAAGAATACGTCATTGAGTATTGTCATTCTCTAGACATTCAATCTGTTCTATCATTATCTCATATGACTGAACCAGAAAGAATTGGAAGTTTGCCTTTGATGTTTATCAAATCAATCTTAATGTATCCCACCAATCATCCCATGATTGGCTCTCAGGGCATACATACCAACACCTTTATGTAGAAGAGGTAAGGAACATGGATTCCCAATAAACCTGGGAAACAAAATTGTAGCAACGACTTTTGAGAAGTTTGCTTGTAGACAACCAATCAGTCAATAGGTCAGTCTAGTTCGGTAACTTGGATGGATCAAAGAATTCAAGATCTAATTGGTCAATTCACTGATGTAGTCCTATCATGTGATTGGATTACTAAACCTTTTATTAACAAGTTTATCTCATGATTATACTTGTCTTTCATATTCATTATATGCATGTGACCCTCTAAGCTCCAAATTACATTGGTAGCAATGTCTATACTCTAATTATGAGTTCACTGACAATGCTTTATATCTAATAAGTTTTCATTTCCATTCAAGTAGTTGGAGAAGTTGGAGAACAACTTCAAATCAGTATTGTGACTAGTGTTACAATGATCATATAATCCATTTTTCTATGATATCAAGATTGCATCTGAGGCATGAAAATGTCATCGTCTTGATATTCGATCTTTGTTCCTTGGTTTGTAGTAGATTACTTGATATGCATATGATCCCAAGAGCATGTATTGACTCAAATGACCACATCCATGTTTTTCATAGTCTCATTTATCAAGTGGTTATGATTTCACTCCAATAGGAGCAATAAATTCCATCTGCATCTCTCACGATAATATACATATGTCACAATGCCCAGAATCACTACCTGTATGGTAACCCTTATTCAATGTCACGTTGAGTAGTGTTAAATTACACCGAACAACATGTGTAATGACTTTAGGTCTAAAGACCAAAATCACCATTTTTATATAGGAAATGATTCTAACTGCCATTTGTGCCTTCCATGCATAATACTCTTATTGGGTCTATCGAGTACACATGTTCATAAAAAAGTACCTATGTGTTTGACTTGATATCCAATATCATGACTAATTAGCCTTAGTAATTAGTAACACATATTAGTCTTAATGTATTATTGTTGACCTAATATCTGCAATAATATCTAGATAGGGACCTAAATAAGAATACATATTCTTAGAATGCATATGATCTCATGTTCATGTCTTTAAGATGAATAACATGTCATTGAGTCATACATTCTTAGGACATTATTGTATTTATTCATTATCTCATATTGAGGCAAACATAAAAATTGGAATTTTCTTTTATAGGTAATACAATTAATTATAAAGTGTGCCATCACAATCATTGTATAACTATCTCTCAAAGAATACTACCAACAGTCTCCCACTTTCATTAGAGTCAATCACCACTATAATAAGATCAAGTGATTTGCATGACCATCATGATTTTGCTATAAAAGTGCATTTGTCAACAGATCAACAAGATTGCTTTCAGTTGACACTCTACAAATATTCACATATTCTCACCATACAATCTCTCATATGAGATGGTAGCTTCTTATTATATGCTTGGAACGTTGATGTGATCTGGGCCCCTTGACTTGTGTAGTAACTCGATTATTATCACAACATAGATCTAGTGCATTGTTATTAGATGGAATCACTACTAGTTCACTAATGAACATCTTGATCTATACAACTTCCTTTTCTAATATGGAGGCATCAATGTACTTAGCCTCTATTGTAGAATCATCCCTTATCTCTCACTTAGAACTTTTCCAGCTCACAACCTCACCATTGAGGCAAAACATATAATTTGATCATGATCACCATTCTTTTTAATATGGAAGCTTACGTCCCCTTTACAACCCACTCTTCCTCACTACCATAATAAGGAATTGATCATTAGTTCTTTTCAAGTACTAATAGATGTTATTTACAATAGGTAGTGACCTTCATCACCACCTCACTAGTACCTACTTGTCATGCTTAAAGCATACAAGACATCGAGATATGTACTAACATTGTCTACATGATAGCTCCCATTGTAGATGCATATGGAATCTTAGCCACTTGTGCCATCTCTTCTGAAGAGATGGGAAATTGGTCTCTAGAGAGACTTATTCCATGAGACATGGGTAAGTTTCCTGTCATAGAATCTCACTTGTTGAACCTTTTCAACACTTTGTCAATGTATGTACTTTGACTTAGACCAATAATCCTTCTCGATCAGTCTCTATAGATCTTGGTTCCTAGTATATTTGATGTTTATCTTAAGTCCTACATGGAGAAGGTGTTTTTCAACCATTTTTTAACAAACTTTAGAATAGGCATGTAATTCCCCATGAATAGCATGCCATCTACATAAAATATGAGTAATACAAGTATGCTCCCACTAACCTCTTTGTAAACATAAGTTCATATTCATTTTGAATAATACCAAACTTTTTTACTATGTCATCAAAATAATAAAGAATCCAGATCCAAAACACTTGCTTCATTATATAGATTGACCTTTATAGATGATAGACCTTTCAGAATACATTTAGAACAATAAAACCTTTAGGTTGTGTGTCATGTACACATCCTCAAGAGGATTCTCATTAAGAAATGTAGTTTTGAAATCTATCTGCTACATTTCATAGTCATGATAAGCCACAATTGTAAGCATTATCTTGATGGATTTAATCATGGCAATGGTGAAAAATTTCATCATAGTCAATACATTGAACTTATTTTTTAAAAATTTCATATCAATTGGACTTTTTAAATTTGTACATTACCATCCATGTAGATCTTTTTATTGAAGACCCATATACACCCTAAGAGCTTAACTCCTTCAAGTGGATCCATTAAGGTCTATACATTGTTAGTATACATGAAGTTTGTCTTAGATCCCTTAGATTCAAGTCATTCCTCTCATATGGTTGTCTTAGATCCCTTAGATTCAAGTCATTTCTCTCATCTGGTTGCTCAATAGACTCACTGTAAGATTTTATCTCATCATATTCAATGCCCAATAAACCATCTTGCTAAGTCATGAGAAATCCATATTTCTCTAACTCAAGATGTGTCGTACAAGACCTTCGAGGTCCTTCTACTACATGATTAACTTGAGAATCCATGAAAATTTGTCATTCATCTTGTTCCTGATCAACATTCTTAGGTTCAATGATGTCTTGCTGGACTCAAACTCTTTTGAGTTCTATTTTCCTCCCACTAGTTGCTCTCAAAATAAATTCTTTTTTAGGAATTTAATAGATTTGTAAACAAACACTTTGTTCTCAGATGGAATATAGAAATAATATCCCTTGGTTTTCCTTAATATAACCAACTAAAATGCCATTTGACATATTTGGTTCAGAGATTTTAGAAAACTATTTTCTAACATAAACTTTTCTACATCTGCAAATATTCATAAAGACATATTGGGATGCTTCTTGTTCCATATCTCATATGGTGTTTTTTGAACCGGATTAGAAGGTATGTGGTTAAGTGTAGATAGTGTAATTTCTAGAGAATATCCCTAGAAGGAAGTCAGAAGAACAACAAAATCATCCATTATACAATGTCAAACATGGTGTGATTCAGTCTTTCTGATACACCACTATGTTGTGGTGTTCCATGTGGAGTCCAAAGTGATACAACAATAGACTCCCTCATAAGGGCCTCAAAATCTTGACTTAATTATTCACCACCTAGACCCAATCCAAGTGATATAATTCTTTGACCAAGTTGATTGTGTCCTAAATTCATGAATTCCTTGAACTTTTTAATTGACTTTGACTTGTGCTTCATTAATTACATGTTGACATATCTACTAAGGTCATCATTAAATGTGATGAAGTATTGATACCCACCTCTATAATATGTGTTAAAAGGCCCAAATACATCAATATGTATGATTCCTAATAATTCTCTTGCCCTTGCACTATTTATAGTTTAGGGTGCAAGATTCTCAAAAAACTATTTTTGACATAAGCTTCACATTTGAATTTCTTCATCAAATACATATTTTGGACGTTTCTTAGTCATATCACATATGGTGTCTCTTGAACTTATTTAAAAGGTACATGATTAAGTGTAAATGTTTTGGTTTCTATAACATATCCCTAGAAGAAAGTCAGAAGAAAAACAAAACTCATCATAAATTTTACCATACCAAACATGGTGTAATTCCTTATTTCTTGGCTTAAATTATTCACCACCTAGACCCAATAGAAGTGATTTAATTCTTTTCCCAAGTTGATTATGTAATTCATTCATGAATTCCTACAACATTTCAATTGATTCTGACTTATGTCTCCTTTGATACACATATCGATATCTACTGAGGTCATCTGTGAATGTGATGAATTATTGATACCAACCTCTAGAATTTGTGCTAAAAGTGTCACACACATTATTACTTTGACTCCTAAAAGTCACTTTCTCTTTCACTATTTCCATAAAAGGATGTTGTTATCATCTTTCCTAATAAATAAGATTTGCATGTCTCAATTTCTTAAAAATCAAATGAGTCTATCTATCCATCTTTATGGAGTCTAAAAATGTTCTTCTCATTTATGTGGCCTACAAGAATGAAAATAAATTATGCTCCTATTTATGGCAAGTACAAAAAAGAAGTTATACCACTCTATTACTAGCCCATTGGGAATAGATCAGCAATAGGTTCCTACATCAGTAGCAACTACTCTTACTTCTTTTGCAATATGTAGTTCCACCTCCCATTTCTTCAAGGGTCTAATTCTTTACAAATGATACATTTTTGAACATGTATGAGATCTATATATTGTATTTAATACCCATGTCAAAAAAAGTAGATAAGTTTATTTCTAAATATATACCTGAAGTAGAGATCTCTATCTCCTGCTTCTTGTTCTTTAGTTCCTCTAGGGAGAGAGGACAATTTCTCTTCCAATGTCCATAACGGTGACAATGGTGTCAATTTCCTTATTTGCTAACTCCTCCTTTTTCCATAAGTGCAAAAGATTTATACTTTTGGCCTGTCTTTGAACCTTTTTTAGTTTTGCCTATACCCTTAGACTTTCATGTTACTCTTTAGACCATCAACATGGATTGTACTTGTCTTTCTTTTGCCCCTTAGTTTCTCCTAACATTCCAAGTAGATCTTTTAGTGGTTAAAAAATTATTCATATTGTAATTCATGACAAAGTGTTAATATGAATCCAGCAACAATTGTACAATTACATCCTTGGTCAAGTCTTGGTCTAAAGGAAATTTCAGTCTCTCTAGAATTTCCACTCACCAAATTAACTTTGGGCCCAATCTCATTCCATCTACTTGTCCAACCCTTTTCAAAATGATTGATGTCTTGTTTTTCTTACCTTTATCACCAACACTCACAAATGACTCACCATGCGAGGAGGTTTCTCACATGGGGTCCAACTAGATCACCTTCTGCCATTTTGCACTTAAATAACGCTTTAACAACATCATATCTCTCTTGGCTTTCCCGATCTTGGTACATACTCCTGATATGTATAATTATCACAACAACTCCCATGTTCTCATGTTTCTTATGAAGCTGATGATTCACAAAGAACAACATAAGCATTTGAAGTCCACAACATCATCAGAATTCTTACAATAAGCCTTCCTTTCCACCCTAGGTACGTTCAGAGTTGGTTCATTTTGTAGTTGGTACTGGAGTGTCTAGGAATCAAATCTTAAGCTCATGTTTAAAAAAAATTCTCTAAGTCCTGAACCACTCATAAAAGTTGTTTTGATTAAGTTTTTCCTGCTCAAGAACCAAATTGTAGTGAAAAGTTGTTATTTTTCATTTTATGTACAAGAAGTATTTGCAATAGTTAATTTTTTGATTTAAAAAAGTTCTATTAATATTAACTTGGTCTTTTCAATACCACTTCCACTATTTTATTTCAAAGTGATAGTCCTCACTATAGTTTGGAAGATTTCATCATGCAATCTTCTCATGATACATGACTGGCATTTCATTAAGTCATGAGTGAACTTTAGTTGATCACCCATAACTTGACTATTTAGGTAGGAACTTTTTACCAGTTACATCTAATTCCAATCTTAATAAATGGATTTGCAACCCTTTTCCAAAACCATCTACATATCTTTAGGTGTGTAATCCTATCAAGATCACCTAGATATGTCCAACCCAAAAGCTAATACAATAGAATATTTCTCTACTTTGCTAGACCCACATATCTATTCTCACCCTTTTCCAAGATATACAATACACCACACTTTGAAATGCCAACACTTAGTTTATCAAGTTTTATGTGTGTTCCATATTGGAAAGAATCTATGACAAAGTATCTGATTTGAGGGGTTTTATATATATACATATACAAATCCCAATACCACATACCTATAATATGTATCATAGATACATTATATCAACAATCACAATACAAAAACATGCAACACTGGTAATGTCCATACTAATGTAATCCTTTGGATCCACAAAGGATTATTCTCCACCTAAAGTCCATTACATCTCATGCATTATCAAATTGACTCCCACATAAATCTGCATTTGTTTTGCGCCAACATGGATGACACCATGGACATTTATTGGATATTCATACTTGCCAAGTCACACCAAGTCCTTCAAAACTTATTCTATTCCCACCTAATATTACATGGTATGTAGAAACCTAGTTAAATTTGAGATAAATATGAAGGAACGAAAATCCATTACATATTGAATAAAATATGAGGCTCGACATGAAAGTTGAATACTTGTGAACCAAAAGTATACATTCATATCCGCATTATGCACACACTTGGATATAACCATACAAACATCCTCCAAGCAAGACATATTTCAAAGGTGATGTGTATTATTTATAGATATATCATATATTATAAACATGTAATTATATACATATATATATGTATATATATATATATATATATATATATATATATATATATATATATATATATATATATATATATATATATATTGGTTTCAACCTTCCATATGGTACAATCCTATGAAACATTTTTGACATCCTCACAAATAAGATGGGGTACACAGGGACAACACCCTTGAAAAGGTTTACATAATTTACTTTCATGCACTTGGAGAAATCATTTTTTTTCATAGTCGACCCCATACACTATATAAAAAAATACATGTTGGGACTCATGTGGGATTAACATGATATACATACAAAATTTAATGTTCGAATATCATGTAACAATATAATCAAATAAAACAAATTTAATCATGCCAACTTTAAATCCAAATATATTGTAAATTGATGTGACTCTGATACCATTGTTGGAGATCATGGAGGCAATAAGCACAATGGAAGTAGTCAAAAAATCCACATTCTCATGAACAAATCTTAGAAATAATAATATTTCAAGAAGGAATGGATGTCAGATATACCTTGTAAGAGTAGATTCAAAGACAGTGCTCACAAGAAATATATATGTGAAGAAGAGTTTGTTGACCTAGATGCTACACATTGTCCATATTTTGATAATGAATTAATCATTCCATTCATATGTATCTAATATGTTTGTTTGAGATTGATTTTAGGCATTAGGTACATGTAAGGATCAAATCTACCAAGCCCCAGATTGTTCTAGTTGAAGTCAAAAGCAAAGCAAAGGCACTTTTGTGGAAAACACTCCAAATCACCTTAGACAATTTTTTAATCATTTATATTGATGATATGACTTCTAACTAAGATGAGAAAAAAAAATAGGAACTCTTATTATGAATGTTTGATCACTCAAAATTAATATTCTGAAATTAATTATATGTTGTTGATCAGTCGAGATTCAAACTAGAAGGATCCCTTGATGGGTTTTGATAATTCTTTGGTTCATTCGAGTTTCCACTCACATAACTCGACTAATCCCTACATCAGCAAAACTTATTTCAAGCGATCGGTCGAGTTGCATAGAGGACAAACTCGACCGATGCTTTAAAGTGGTTTTGTCGCATAGTACAATCAGTTGAGTTGCCTTTATGAAAACTCGACTGACTACATTGTATGGAAAATGTAGAAAAAGTGATTCTAACCGTTGGAGTGTTGCAAAACTCAAAATTATATTTGTTTCAACACCCTTAATGACTAGAAAACATTCCTAAGTGTTCCTACCCTCTAGTGGACACCCCAACTATAAATATGACCTCTTGAAGTTCATTCTAACATTTCTCCTTAATGCTATTCAAGCTCCTTACTATAGTTGAGTGCATCCGGTCCACTTGAGTCCCTTTCTCTCTCTTGATTACATTCCAATTCATCATTATGAGTGAGATAGGATATGTGTGAGAGAGCTACTTCATTGTATGCTTGTAAAGCTTTCAAAGCTTCTCTTTTCCCAACCCCTTTCTTCCAGATCAAGTTGGTGAAAGCTTCTTCAAGTGAAGGAGAAGGTGAAGCTTCTTCAAGCTGTAGAAGAAGGTGCAAAAAGCTTCTTTGAGTGAAGGAGGAGGACAAGGATGAAGATTAGGGAGTGTAGTGGGTAAATCCTTCAAGGCAGAAGACTCGTTGCAAAGAGGGGATCTCCTTGGCAAAGGTGTCCAGCTGCTTACAAGAGTGGGTAAGACCTTGGTAGGTAGAAGACACTATCTCCAGACAGGTAAGACCTTGGTTGTAAGGTTATTTGGGTATCCTTGTCCCCAAAAGGGGAGGTCAATTGTATGTCTTATAATGGAATATAACTATACATAGGTTGCAAAATTCTAGGGCTTGAACTCTCTAGGTAGTGGACTGACTCTCTCCTAGTTTTGGAGAGTGGAACCATTCTAAACAGCTTGTTCAAGTGCTTGTTTCAATCTCTCTCATCCTTTCTATGAATGTTTAGATTGACATTAAATTCACTATTTGTAATTGTGTCTAGTTGAAGTAACTTGAATGTATAACGAATTTTGTGCAAGTGTTTTTAGATCTATTCACCCCCTCTAGAGCCCTTTGATCCAAAGGATGTCTCCCAACACACTCATTATACGACGGTGTCTCTAGGCAGTCTGCATGAATGCCAAGAACTCCATGCCATCCTCCTAGATCTGACAAGGAAGGAGCAATCTTTTTATTGGAAATATGATAGAGTCACACAATATCTCCTTCTCTCTTTCTCTCTTATTGTGGTAAATGACAAATAGGATTCAACTATCCAACGATCTAACCAAAAACCTAACCATCATGCCCTTTTATATAAGAGAGGAAAGGAAGTAGGGTGTCTAATAAATCGTAAGAAAGGAAAACCTACTGACCCCTTTTATGTAGTCCACTCATGAATAGAAACTCAACTAAGTGGCCTATCCAATCATATGACTAGGTAGGAACAAAACATTTTGTATCCAATCAGTCAATTCACTAATATGGTCTAGTCATTCGACTAGACTAGCCATTCAACTGACTGGTTGATCTTGTCCAGTCAATTGACTAAGGTAGCCAGTCAACTGATTGGCGTCATGTCCACCTAATCAATAAACTAGACCTTCAACTCAATTGAGTGTATGCCCAGGTAGGTTTGCATTTCCTAATCGACTTACTGGGCTTCCGATCAGTCCATCAATGATCTAATTAGTTACCTAAACCTTTTAGTAACCAATTCATCTTGTGTCTATGATTTTAATCTTTATCCATGTGCATCCTATGTGTGTGACTCTATAGGATCCAAATTTTGTTGGTAGTGATGTTTATAATCATATTATGACTTCACAAACAATTATTTGTATCTAGAAATACCCCATTTCCACCCAAGTATTGGAGAAGTTGACAACAACTTTAACCTAGTATTTTGACCAATGTTATAATGATCATATAATCCCTCTTTATTTGATATCCAAATTGAATCAAAGGCATTAAAACATTATCCTATTAATCTTTAACCTTTGTTGCTTGATCTAGAGTAAACTATTTGATATACATATGAGCTCAACATCATGTCTTGGCTCACATGAACATGGAAATACATTTCATAGTCTCACTCATCAAGCATTTGAGATATCACTTCAATAGGAGGGTCAAATTCCATATACATAACTTACATTAATCCACATGTTTCATGGAACACCCCTGCACTACATGTATGGTTAACTTATTTAAGGTCACGTTGAGTTTTGTTAAAGTACACTATCATTGTAGCAACTTCAAGTCTAAGGACCACAATTACCACTATCACATGAAAGTGATTATAACTGCCATTTTTGACTTCCACGTATCATGATCATGTTAGGTCTGTCCTGTACACTTGTTCATGACTAGTACCTTTGTGTTTGAAATGCTATCCAATATCATGACTAATGAGAAGCAATCACCAGTCAAGATATATACTAGTCTTAATTTATTATTGTCATCCTAAATTCCATAATAATATCTAACTGGGGACCTAGACATTAATGGATATTCTTAGCATACATATGATCTCATGTTCAGGTCCTCAACCCAAAACCACAAGTTATTGAGTCATACATTATTAGGACATTATTATATGTATTCATTATCTCATATGCAAACATAATAATTGGAATGATCTTTTTTAATAATCAAAATAATTATTAAGTGTGCCATTATAGTCATCATATGAATGACTCTCAGGACATACTACAAAAAAGCTATTGATATTGAATTATGAGTAATGTCTTCAAATAAATATCATACGCTACCCGTGTAACAAAATATATGAGATGAAATATTTAATTGAGGGACAAAGATGTTGGTATGTATGCCCTGAGAGCCAATCATGGGATGATTGGTGGGATACATTAAGATTGATTTGATAAACATAAAAGGCGAGCTTCCAATTCTTTCTAGTTCAGTCATATGAGATAGTGATAGAACAGATTGAATGTCTAGAGAATGACAGTACTCAATGACGTATGCCTTCAGGTTCATGACCTGAACGATGAGATCATACAGATGCTAAGAGTTTGTACATTCTTGTTATGTCCCTAGTCGGATGTCATTGTGGAATGTAGATAGACAACAATGACACACAAGACTAGATTGTGGTGTTGGTTGATGACAGAATCTCATTAGTCATGATATAGAGATATCAAACCAAACACATAGGTACTTGTTAGAGAACAAGGTACCGGACAGACCCACCGTGAGTTTGACACATGGAACCATGAGATGGTAGTCACAGTCAGTACTCACAGTGATGGTGGTGAGTGTGATTCTTAGACCTGAAATCACTACACTCAACACATGTCGTTGGGCACACTTTGACATCATCAAACGCAGTCCTGAAACATAGGTTGTTATAAAGGTGATGATTGGGTGGCTTTGACACATGGGGCTTTTGAGGGGTGAGTGATAGATATGGGATTTGTCCCTCCTGAGGGAGTTTGATATCCATGGCCACTTGATGAGTAGGATTGAGAAAGGCATGCACGCATGTGTGAATCAGTATATGACACTGATGTCATACATATCTCTTCCAGTATGCTCTGAGATCAAGGAAGTGAATGAACGTTGACAGGATGACTGTTCCATGCCTCGAGTTCATTCGGGATATCAGTGACAAAGGAATTATACATTTGCTATAACACCATTCACGGATTGTAGGATGAAAGTTGTTCTCCAACTTTCTACTTTCACTTGGGTAGCACTGATGTGTGACTAGGCACCGCTCTTTGCTTGTGAAGTCATAAGTGTTATGGACTTTCACTACCAACGTGAAATGGACCTGCAGGGTCACACACATAGGATTTAACCTGGAAGAGGAGTTTTGTCCACAAAGCAATGTTTAGATTGATTACTAAAGGAGTTTAGTAGTTCAATTAAACACTCAATCAGTCGATGGCTCAATATCGTATGGTTCAAGGTGTTGGACGCATTGATTGGAGTATCGTATTGATTGAAATCGCAATTGACTGATTTTGCCCAACCTGTGCTCCCAACCGATCGGTTCATGTGATGAACCGGTCGGCTGAGGTTGCTGAACCGGTCGGTTGGAGTGTCCAGGCCGATTGGCTCATGCCCAGTTTGAGACGACCAGTTCAAGAGTTGAACCGATCGGATCAACTGGTGCAACCGACCAGTTGGGAAAGTCATGTTGGCAAGAATTTTCCTTTCGTTTCAAATTGCCCAATTCGATTGGGAATAATATTGGTATTCGATACCAATTGGGAAAGAAACAAGGAAAGTCTTTTTGATCCGGATTAAGACCATGAACCGATCGGTTCAGGGCACCAACCGATCGGTTGGAGTGCCCCAAACGATCGGCTCAGGTCCAACTGATCGGCTCAATGGCCGAACCGATCGGTTCAGTTGTGAACCGATCATTTCAAGTTGCGAACCGGTTGCTTTTTGTGGAAAATTCTCGAACCCTTCTACTCCTGCTTTAGTCCCGCATTGCCCGGGATGGAGAACCCTGTCCCATGACTCTCCTATATATATAGGGGTATTGGGGGCTTCTCAAAGTACAGCTCAGTGCAACCAGTTGCTCTGCAAGTTGTCGTTCTTGAAAACTACTAGAGGGGGGGGTGAATAGAGTTTTATAGATAATTTAACAATTATTGAACTCAAACAACCACAATGAAAATATTGGACAAGGAGACACAAGGTTTAGAGTGGTTCCAACTATAGTAAATACTATAGCCGTCAATCCACTACCCGGTTGCTTACCCAACCGGGATTTGAAAAGAAATTTATTTTATTACCTCTCAAGGAATTTACATAAAATACAATCTCTTTTCCTAAACCCTTCAAGCAGCCTTCACCTAGAAGTAATCGCCAACCTTGAAGCAGCCTTCCCTTGAAGTAGATGCACCAACTCCCGTTGCACCAGCCTTCTGAAGTAGCTTCCCTTGCGATAGCCTTCTTGAAGTAGCTTGAAGTCCCCTTCTCCACCTGAGAAGTCAACCCTCTCCAATCCGCAGCCTCCGACCCTAGGAGTAGCAAGGAGAGTACAAAAGATAAAAAGGAACAAGAAAGAAAAAGGAAATTACAACTTATCCTTTAAGCCCAAGGCTTGATATGCCTAGATCAAGCATATAGATCTCCTAGCCAAGTGTGTGAACTTGTGATTGCTGTGGATAGGAGAATCTAGCCTATAGGACACGAAATTGAGCTAAGGAGAATGTAGACAAATGATCACAGTGCTCAAATTGCTTGTAATAGATTGCTCAAGTATGCTCAAGTGTATTCTCAAATGTAACAAGTGAATTCTAGTGTCCTATGGCTTGTCCTATTTATAGGAATGGCCTAAGTATGCTTAAGGACGTTCTAGACAACTTCTAGGGGTTTCTAAGTGCTTAACTAGCCGTTAGGTACAAAGTTGTTGCTTTAACAACGGCTAATTACTTTATTCTGCAGTTGCTGTCAGAGATTATCTCGGTCGACAAATGGTCGACCGAGACACCTACTCGGTCGAACTTTTGTCGACCGACAGGCTCTCTGGAACAAGTGATTTGCAACGTCTTTCTTCAACTGCCAACTAACTTGTCTGTTGTGTCTAACGGCTACTTTGGATCTTTCTCGGTCGAGAAGTTTGTCGACCGAGAGTGTCTCGGTCGAGGAGTTTGTCGACCGAGAATGATCCTGTTTCAAGGTTTCAATTTAGGCACTAATTATATGTGTGAGTGTGCAAAGGTGATCCTAATTAAATGGGATGACATGTCTAACTATGGTGTTTGGCTAGGGAAAATCTAACACTTGATTTACATGCAATTCTAAGTACTTGTACATTATATATTTGTACAAGTTTTTACAACAATGATTACATTGCATGAAAATATAAACAATTTAGCTTGTGGATTTTCCCTAGTTGCTTTGCCATCCATCTTAGTCCTGCATACTCAAGTAGCTCGTTAGATTAATAAGAATGAAATGTTTGTTATAATCAAAACAAAGAGATTTATAGATGTCCAATTAGCCAACAATCTCCCCCTTTTTGAAGATGACAAACCTTTCCAAAATATAAATAAGGAAATATAAAACATATGAATTTCATACCTGAAGATTACCTTATGTAGCTTTTCCTCTTGTTTATAAAATGTGTGCTTATTATTCCCAATGAATTATGGAACATGGAATCCAGTTCATTTGGGAATATAGCAACTTTCAATGTAAAGCCAAGAGTATATTTATGAAACTCATTGATTGAGTTTTTCATAAATACTAAGTTATAGTTTTATTTATCTCTCCCCCTTTGTCATTTCAAAAAGATAACCGTTTTTAATAAAAACTCCCCCTTAATTAGATATCCCGTCAAATCTAATGAAAAAGATGTCCATTGAAAAGCCAAAATAAAATAAGTAACGTATTCGTTTTAAGAACCGCAGATATCAAAGAAAACATCTTCCAAAGGAGTAATAAGCAGTTGCTTCCTAATGTTGTTGAATTGATCGAGTGGAAGCGGTTTTGTAAAAATATCAGCCAATTGATTTTTCGTATCAACATGATGAAGGGAAACATGATTCTTTGAGATGTGATCCCTTAAGAAGTGATGACAGATTTAAATGTGTTTTGCCCGGCTGTGTAAAATAGGATTGTGTGCTAAGTTTATGGCGCTCGTGTTGTCACAAAAAATAGGTGTAGAGGGAAGATTAAAACCATAATCGCTTAATACCTGTTGCATATAAAGCACTTGAGCACAACAAGACCCGGCTGCCATATATTCAGCTTCAGTTGTAGATAGGGCAACCGTATTTTGTTTCTTGCTAAACCAAGATACTAAGGCTCTCCCTAATAAGAAACATCCACCACTAGTACTTTTGCGATCAAATCGACAACCAGCATAATCCGCATCAGTATATGCTTTAAAATCCAGGGATTGTCCTTTTGGATACCATAAACCAAAACAAGTAGTACCAGCTAGATATCGAAGAATTCTTTTAACCGCTAGAAAATGAGATTGCATAGGTTGGGATTGAAATCGAGCACAAAGACCAACGGAAAACATAATGTCCGGTCGAGAAGCAGTTAAGTATAGCAAACTACCAATCATGGCTCTATATAAGGAATCATCAATAGGTTCCCCATTTTCATCCTTATCAATTTTGATAGAGGTGGCCATAGGAGTAGTAGCATGTTTGCATTGATCCATCCCAAAACGTTTTAAAAGTTCTTTAGTATATTTTTCTTGGCTTATGAAAATTCCTGCAGGTGTTTGCTTAATTTGAAAACCAAGAAAGAATGTTAGTTCACCCATGAGGCTCATTTCAAATTCTTTTTGCATAATGTCACTGAATTGTGTGCATAATGAATCATTTGAAGCTCCAAAAATAATATCATCAACATATATTTGCACAACTAGGAAATCAGATGCATATGTTTTGAAGAATAAAGTAGAATCTGAATTTCCAATAGAAAAACCATTATCAAAAAGATATGTCTTGAGCCGTTCATACCAATTCCTAGGTGCTTGTTTTAGACCATAAAGTGCCTTTTTAAGTTTATAAACATGGTCACCTTTTTCTGGTATTTCAAAGCCAGGTGGTTGAGCAACATAAACTTCTTCTTGTATGATGCCATTTAGAAATGCACTTTTGACATCCATTTGATATAGCTTAATGTTTTTATGGGCAGCAATAGCTAGTAACATCCTAATAGCTTCAAGTCTAGCTACGGGTGCATATGTTTCATCAAAATCTATTCCTTCTTGTTGATTATATCCTTGTGCTACTAACCGAGCTTTATTCCTTATGACTTCTCCTGCCTCATTGAGCTTATTCCTAAACACCCATTTAGTTCCTATGATAGTTTTATCTTGTGGTTTAGGAACTAAATCCCATACATCATTTTTAGTGAATTGATTTAACTCCTCTTGCATGGCTATTATCCAGTAATCATCCTTAAGAGCTTCGGATATCTTCTTAGGTTCAATGATAGAAACAAAAGCCATGTTTGCAACATCTTTGAAGGATGACCGAGTTTTGACTTTATCATTTGGATCTCCAATAATTAGTTCTTGGGGATGATCCTTGATAAGCCTAGGTGTAGGTTGTGTTTCACCTTGGGGATCAGATATAGGAATTTTCTCACTATCATTGGAAATGGTTATATTTTCGAATTGATTAGTGAGATCAATGATATCTAGATTTTTAGACTTCGATTCTTCATGAAAAGAAACATGAATGGATTCCTCAACTTTTCTAGAGATAGTGTTATATACTCTAAAGGCTTTGCTAGAAGTGGAATATCCCAAGAAGAATGCTTTGTGTGATTTAGAATCAAACTTGTCTCTATCATCTTTGGTATTTAAAATGTAGCATGTGGAGCCAAAAGTATGAAAGTAGTCAACTCTAGGTTTCTTAGAGTGTAATATTTCATATGGAGTTTTCTTCAAATGAGAGTGAATAGTTACTCTATTAAGCACATAACAAGCAGTGTTTACAGCTTCAGCCCAAAAGGTTTTAGGTGTGTTGTGTTCAAGCATCATGGTCCTAGCCATTTCCTGTAGGGATCGATTTTTCCGTTCAACTATACCATTTTGTTGTGGGGTATGTGGAGCAGAAAAATTATGAGTATACCCTTGAGATGTACAAAAGGTCTCAAATGTATGATTCTCAAATTCGCCACCATGATCACTTCTAATGGTACATATTTTATGTTGTAAAAGATTTTCAATCTTGGAACAAAATTGCATAAAGACATGAATAGTATCATCTTTAGTTGCAATAAAATGTACCCATGTATATCTACTATAATCATCAACAATAACAAAACAGTATCGTTTACCACCAATAGATTGTGTCCTCATTGGTCCAAATAAGTCCATATGAATTAATTCTAAGGATCTACTGGTGCTAAGTACATGTTTTGATTTAAAAGATGTTTTGGTTTGCTTTCCCATTGTGCAGGGTTCACAATTTTCAACTTGATCAAAAGACAAAGCAGGTAATCCACGAACAAGATCATATTTCACTAACTTTTTAATAACATGTGAACTAGCATGTCCCAGCTTTTATGCCATAGTTGTAAGGTATTTTCATTTGCAAGCAAGCATTTACCTACTACTGATTTCATAGAGTTTGGTTTAAGGATATAAAGATTTCCAACTCTATTTCCTTCATAAACGACATTTGTAGTGTTTTCTATCAATAATTTGCAGCAGGTTTTGTTAAATAACACATCATAACCACTATCACATAGTTGACTTACACTTATTAAATTATGATGCAATCCATCAACAAGTAGAACATTTTTAATTTCGAGATTTGTTCCGACATTACCTATTCCAACGATTTTGCCCTTACCATTGTCTCCAAAGGTGACCGTTCCACTTTTCTTTTCTTCAAAAGTTTGAAATGCGTCCTTGTTCCCGGTCATATGTTTGGAGCAGCCACTGTCAACTACCCATTCCTACATTAGAATGTAGATTTTGGTACCCATGTGATGGTCCGATATGGTTAGAAATTTTTAAGTGCTTATGTATATAAAAGTTCTGATACAGAAAACCAGTCGGTCGACAATTGTTCGACCGATATTTGTCTCGGTCGACAATTTGTCGATCGAGTAGGTTACTGTATCACAAGCAAAAACACAGAAAATTTCTCGGTTGACCAATTTTCGACCGAAATAGGTGCTGTAAATTTTTGATTTGTTAAAGACATCCAGTCGGTCGACAATACTTCGACCGACAGAGTTTCTGTTTCAGCAATGCAGAAAAATAATAACAATAAGCATAGCACCTTTTGTTGAGATAAGACAATATAAATAGCAAAATTAAGCATTTGGTCATATCTCAACTACATTCCATTCTTCTAAGTTTGGGGTTTTGGGATCCAAACTAAGTCGGACTCCTTAGTCTTGTAGGGGCATGAAAAATAATAATGTCCAAGACGTAAGCAGAAATGACAAGTAATAGAGTCAATTTCATTTCTCTTTCTAGTCATTGTGTTCTTGGGTACAAACATAGTTTGGGTCTTTTTGGGTTGGTTTTTCTTTGGAACATATCCCAAACCTTTTCTTCCATTGAAGACAGTACCAACTCTCAATATGTTATCAAGAATATCTTTTCTTCTTAACTTATGAAGTTCTCTTTGCAACGTAGCAATGTCATTCATCTTCTTATGTATGTCTTTTCTTGCTTGGTCTAAATCAGAAAACAATGAATCCTTTTCTTTTACAATATTATCATAGTCCGAATGGTTGCACAAGATAGGTTGAGTTTGATAATCTTGTAGTTTAGCTAGCAAATCAGTCTTTTCTTTTGATAGAAGATCAACATTGGTTTCTAAATTGAGTAGCTTTCTAGTGCAATCATCTAAAGATGTTTTTAAAGATACATTTTCAAGATCAATGTTGTTCTTTTCATAAGAAAGTTCATCTAGTTTGCCAATGAGCTCATTATTTGATTTTATAGCCTTCTTTAGTTTCTTCTTGGCATCAACATACTTATCATGAGTTTCTTGTAAACTAGTAACTAACTCTTCTTTAGGAAGATCAACTAGGCTTACCTCTTGAGAGTCTTCATTTTCTTCTCTTGCCATTAGACATTCCACCTCTTCTCCTCTTTCACTGTCACTTGACTCATCCCAGGCAGCTTTATAGGCTTTTTCTCCTTTCTTCTTATGTGAGCTTTTCTTTCCCTTCTTTGCTTTGGGACATTCGTTTTTGAAATGCCCTTTCTTCCCACATTCAAAGCACCTGGGAGTAGAGGAACTAGAAATTTTGTTAGATTTAAACCTTTTGTACTTCTTACCGTTGACGATTAAGGCTTCTTCTTCTTCTTCACTTGACTCCTCACTTTCTTGTGTGACGACTTTTGAGGCTTTGAGAGCCACATCCTTCTTCTTCCCACTTTGGTGTTCACGTTCTCTTCTTTCTTCCTCTTCTAGATCTGCTTCATGGGCTTCTAAATTACCAATGAGTTGTTCCATTTTGAGGCGAGTGAGGTCGTTGGCTTCTGTAATGGCTGTCACCTTTGGCTTGTACTTTGGAGGAAGTGATCGAAGAATTTTTGATACCTGATCTTCCTCAAGGATAGGTTTTCCTAAGGCACTTAAACCATTAACAATAGTAGAGAATTTTGAATACATTTCACTAATAGATTCATTTGGATCCATACGAAAATGTTCAAGCTTTGTTTTAAGCAGACTAATTTTGGAATTTTTGACTTGGGCTGTACCCTCATAAGTGATGGACAATCTATGCCAAATGTCATACGCTGTATCACAATTTGATATTCTATTAAATTCTCCTACAGAAATAGAACAATATAAAATGCTTACAACATTTGCGTTCATTTGGGCCTGTTTTACCGTGTTTGCATCCCATTCCGCAAAGTCATTTTGAGGGAATTCATAAGGAGTAGATAACATTCTCCATAGATCCCAGTTGACGCCTTGGAAGTAGAACTGCATCCTTCTCTTCCAGTATTGGTAGTTTGTTCCATCGAATGCCGGCGGCCTAGCAACAAGAGTCCCTTCAATGTTGAGGTTGTTGAGCATTCCATCACCCATTTCTTCAAGACCTTGTTAGGGTTCCTTGAAGCCTCGCTCTGATACCAATTGAAAACTACTAGAGGGGGGGGGTGAATAGAGTTTTATAGATAATTTAACAATTATTGAACTCAAACAACCACAATGAAAATATTGGACAAGGAGACACAAGGTTTAGAGTGGTTCCAACTATAGCAAATACTATAGCCGTCAATCCACTACCCGGTTGCTTACCCAACCGGGATTTGAAAAGAAATTTATTTTATTACCTCTCAAGGAATTTACATAAAATACAATCTCTTTTCCTAAACCCTTCAAGCAGCCTTCACCTAGAAGTAATCGCCAACCTTGAAGCAGCCTTCCCTTGAAGTAGATGCACCAACTCCCGTTGCACCAGCCTTCTGAAGTAGCTTCCCTTGCGATAGCCTTCTTGAAGTAGCTTGAAGTCCCCTTCTCCACCTGAGAAGTCAACCCTCTCCAATCCGCAGCCTCCGACCCTAGGAGTAGCAAGGAGAGTACAAAAGATAAAAAGGAACAAGAAAGAAAAAGGAAATTACAACTTATCCTTTAAGCCCAAGGCTTGATATGCCTAGATCAAGCATATAGATCTCCTAGCCAAGTGTGTGAACTTGTGATTGCTGTGGATAGGAGAATCTAGCCTATAGGACACAAAATTGAGCTAAGGAGAATGTAGACAAATGATCACAGTGCTCAAATTGCTTGCAATAGATTGCTCAAGTATGCTCAAGTGTATTCTCAAATGTAACAAGTGAATTCTAGTGTCCTATGGCTTGTCCTATTTATAGGAATGGCCTAAGTATGCTTAAGGACGTTCTAGACAACTTCTAGGGGTTTCTAAGTGCTTAACTAGCCGTTAGGTACAAAGTTGTTGCTTTAACAACGGCTAATTACTTTATTCTGCAGTTGCTGTCAGAGATTATCTCGGTCGACAAATGGTCGACCGAGACACCTACTCGGTCGAACTTTTGTCGACCGACAGGCTCTCTGGAACAAGTGATTTGCAACGTCTTTCTTCAAATGCCAACTAACTTGTCTGTTGTGTCTAACGGCTACTTTGGATCTTTCTCGGTCGAGAAGTTTGTCGACCGAGAGTGTCTCGGTCGAGGAGTTTGTCGACCGAGAATGATCCTGTTTCAAGGTTTCAATTTAGGCACTAATTATATGTGTGAGTGTGCAAAGGTGATCCTAATTAAATGGGATGACATGTCTAACTATGGTGTTTGGCTAGGGAAAATCTAACGCTTGATTTACATGCAATTCTAAGTACTTGTACATTATATATTTGTACAAGTTTTTACAACAATGATTACATTGCATGAAAATATAAACAATTTAGCTTGTGGATTTTCCCTAGTTGCTTTGCCATCCATCTTAGTCCTGCATACTCAAGTAGCTCGTTAGATTAATAAGAATGAAATGTTTGTCATAATCAAAACAAAGAGATTTATAGATGTCCAATTAGCCAACAGTTCTCTCTGGTTTTGGTAACCGTGAGAGAGCCCGAGCAAGTGCTTCCCGCAAAAGGGAGGTGCAGTAAGGGAAGGACAACTGCAGTTGCAACAGAAGGCAGGAGAGCATGTTGGCAACTAGTACATCAACAGGACGGTGTGACTCCTTCCACTTCCTTGTGGGACAAGGAGAGTGGAGTTCCAGGTGGTCCGTGTGGACTACTACATAGGCGGGAGGACACTGCCGCTTAGGAGGACAACTGTCATCCGACAGTCCGATTCGAGTAGGAGTTGTCAGTCCCGGTGCGACCAGGAGCTGCACAGACACCGTCGAAGTCCGGAGTTGAAGACCACGCATTGTGCGAGGTATTGTCGCCGAGCAAGCCTCGGGACAAGGTATGATTCCACAAACCATCCTTTCCTATTATATAGACGTTGACACGTTTCCTCGGTATGGGTTGGGGAGAAAATTTTTTTTTGTTTCCGCTGCCTTCTCTGTCTCCCCTAAAACCCAACAGTGGTATCAGAGCCAGGTCAACTTCTCTATATTTTAGGAATATTGATATGATCGATTTTGGTTTGTCGCTTTTATTTATTGCATACGATGCGAATAATATCAGCTTTATGCATGTCCAATCCTAAATCCACAAATCCCTAATTACATATATGATATGTATTATTAATGCACTCGATACACGTCGCCCTTAAATGAGTTTTGTGGTGGATGTGTGTAGCGTGATTATGGCCTATAAACCCCTATCTGTGTGTGGTTGTTTTTGGTTGCTTGCATCTCGGTCTGCGCACCGATCTTCCCTCTCTTATTCCTGATGTAACTCGAAATAATTCGAGATTCTTTCCTACCTTTGCTCCCCCCGAATGTAACTCGGGGTTTCCCTTTTAAAGCAATGTAATAAATAGAATATGATTTTATTTCCTGTTATGTCTTAGACCGGTGGACATCAAGACGACAGCTGAAACGATCGGTTCAAGGCGTGATCCGATCGGTTGACGTTCCAGACGGTCGGTTCAAGGAGTGAACCGATCGGTTGATGACCGGTTAGAGGAGCGAGACGAGCGGATGGCGGACATGACGAGATGCACGACGACCAGGCGAACCGATCGGTTGGAGGAGCCAACCGATCGGCTGGTGGCACCCAGACGACTGGCTGGAGAGTACAGATCATTCATGTGATGAGTTGATCAACTCGGATGGCAAGGCACAGATGTTCATCTTGTACAGGTTGCATGTGATGTAGACCTAGATGACCGTGATTCCTCTTGGCTCGAGGAATCACATTAGGATGGCCATAATCATCGCTTTTATCGTTTTGTGCATGTTTTCAGTGGGATATAGCATGTATATGATACGTACTATGTATTGTGGTGATTGGATATGTATATGTATATAAAACCAAATCCCTCATTAAAATATTAAGTCTTACATGCCTTCCATTAGCGGCACACATGAAAAGCTCGATCGACCAAGCGTAGGTTACGCCAAAGCGTGGTGCGCCGTCTATCTTGTGGAAGTGTGAAGGGTAGACATGTAGGTTCTGCCAAAGCAGGGTGCATGTTTACCGTGTCGGCTTTTGGGTTAGACTTAACTGGTGATTCTTAGAGCGTCTAGGCCCAGAGGCAAGGAATGTTCATGGCAAGGTGTTGTGCATGTTCTTTCAACAAGAGTTGCATATGATGCAATTGGCAAGAGTTGCCTACCTGAGAGATCTAAGTTGTGGGCGATCAGACAAAGCTGACTCATGACTTAGAGGATTTCAGGATCTTGCCCACTAGAAGGTTGTACACTGCAATCTTCTGAATTGATGGTGAGGGCTATCAATTTGAAGTAAAATAGTGGGAGTGATAATTAATTAAAGGCCTAATTATATCGTCAAATTTTCAAATCAATCAAATAAGTCAAAAATGAGTTTTGGACTAAAATTGCATATTTTCCTTTTTGTAGTTAAAATGGCAACAAACAACAACAACTTTTCTTTGCGATCGGTCCTTGACAAGGACAAGCTAAATGGGACAAACTTCCACGACTGGTATCGGACATTGAGAATTGTTCTCACTCAAGAGCATAAGCTCTATGTCCTGGATACTCCAATTCCAGAGGAACCCGCTCCTAATGCACCAAGGACAGAAAGGGATGCTTACAAGAAGCATTCTGATGATGCCATTGATGCAAAGTGCTTGATGCTATGTTCAATGAACCATGAGTTGCAGAGGCAACATGAGAACATGGGTGTCATAGAGATGATTCTGCATCTCAGGAACATGTATGAAGATCAGGCACGGCAAGAGAGGTACAATGTTTCTAGGGCGTTGTTCAAGTACGTCATGACAGAAGGAGATCCAGTTGGTCCTCACACACTCAAGATGATTGGGTATGTGGAGAACCTGCAGAGACTGGGATTTCCACTGAGCCAAGAGTTGGCTACTGATGTGATACTACTATCGTTGCCAAAATCATACAGTCAGTTTGTGATGAACTACAACATGAACAACTTTGATAGGCCACTGTCAGAGTTGTTGGGCATGTTGAGGACAGCCGAGTTACATATGAAGAAGGACAAGCCTAAGTCCGTGATGGTGATCACGAGCAAGAAAGGCAAGTCCAAGCGCAAGGGCAAGGGCAAAGCTAAGAAAGGTTCTGAAGCTAGCCAGGAGTCCAAGCCATCTTCAGCTCTCAAGGCCAAGGGAGGCGTGACCAAGAAAGGAAATTGCCACCATTGTCAAAAGCCAGGACATTGGAAAAGGAATTGTCCTCTCTACCTGGAAGAACAAAAGAAGAAGGAGGCGACTGAAACCTCTACTTAAAGGTGTCATGAAAGTAAACTTGTAACACATTTGAGATATATGATATCAAGATGTAAAGTGTAAAGCATTCTTACTTGGGGCAAGTGTTGCCTTTATAGATAGGAATACTTTAGTTTATTTTCAGCCAATAAGGCATGTAATACAGTTATGAACTGCTATTTCATACTTGCCAATAGATAGAAACACTTTATTTTTGCATATTGTATGACAATGATAGCAATTAATAAAGAGATGTTTCAATTTATAAAGATGTGATCTTTGTGGCAATGCCTTATTTATCTTGTGATATTTGATATGCATAAGATAAGACGATACCTAAAAGTTATAGATAACTCAAACAATTTAATTAGCATTAATCATGAGAAATTCATTTCTAGTTTCCATGTGATGGATAAAACTAGACTCTTTTGGTTAGAGAACCAGTAAGGGACAAGAATATCTTGGACATGATTAATCAATCTTCACTAAAGTAGTGGAAGAGTGATTATCCTATTAGGTATAATACATGTGATGTATTTACATACCTATTGGAATAAATGCTAATACTTCAAATGGTGAAATACCAATATGAATGTCTTGAAATGTTCAAGATTATCATAAATGAAGTACACATTTGGTAAAGTATTAATTCTTGATGAGATCAATGAATGAAATACTTGGACCAAATGTTTGAGATCCTTATGAGTGATTATGATAGTGTATCATAGTGAACTCATGATTAAGGCATGGTGATGTCTGAATCAAGAAGGAATCATACTCTAAGGAGTTAGAGAATGATTATCAAATAACTGAATTCTTCTTAATAAAAGAATACCCTACACTAATAAAAGAAATTAAGAATCACAAGGGTTGATGAGTTCTTATATCTTTAATAGATACACCTCAATTATCTATGTGATGAGTTGTTCATGTGATGAGTCAACTATCAAGATGAATATGAGGAACCGAATCTTGAGTTATAGTTTGAAACCATTACATCCTAAATGACTTCCATGTGAACCATAAGGTATGACCTTGATGGTAGCACTCATTGGATCATATCCATAAGTGCAGATGAGTCTTAAGTGTTAAAGACACATGGATAACATTTTGAGAAGGATGGTGCTTGTTGATTGCAACTTAATGACTAAGACATTTGACATATGGATACTAAAACTGCATTCCTATGAGGAATAAAACCAGGATGTGTATGTGACACAGCCTATAAGGTTTATGAATCCACTAATGTAAATGAAGTCTATAAGTTACAATGGACTAATCAATGTGATTGATTGAGTACAAGCAACTCAGAATTGGATCTTTACTTTGATGATATAGTCAAAGGGTTTGACTGATATGTCAAAGATAAAGAAGGAATCTGTGATTTAGTGGGAGCATGTTCACATTCCACATATTGATGTGAAATGGAAATGTTCTAGATTGGAAATCCGAATGTGGAAATTATCTTTAAGGAAGATAGAGATGTTTCCTATGTGATAGGAATAGAGATCTATAGAGATAGTTCTCAAAAATCTTTTGACCTGGAAAGAGAGAGCATACATTGGCAATCTGTACTGAAGTATTCAGTATGCACAGATTCAGTGGGAGAAAACTTGTCCATGTTACATGGAGTTAGTATCCCAAGGCCAAGTGTCCAATTCTTATGAAGAATGGGAACACTAAGAATAGATATGGATCTATCATGTATGTAATCATCCCATTATCTTGCATGTATGACATGGCAAGAATAAAATGCATTCATCATCTTGTATGTAGGACATGGCAATATGATGTGCTCATCCTAATAACTCGTATGTGTGACATGACGAGTGGATGACTGTCTGCTTCCAGTAAGTGTTACTGGAATACCATGAGAACTTGATAAGTGCTTGTGAAGCACTAGTTCTATGGAGAAGAGTTTGATGTAAAGAGTTACATTGATGCGAACTTCCGAAAGGACAGAAAATTAATCGCAATATATATATGAGATGTATAAAAGTGAATGTTTGTTGATAATTGGAAGTGTTCCAATAAAGCCATTTAAAAGGGAAAAGCTGAGTATCTATGTGTTAGTGAACAGCAGTGGATACTATATGGATCTGAACATTCATGAGATGAACTTATATTCCACTCATTGATGACAAGTCTGGAATCCTTGATCATGCAATGTGGCTAAAGGTTAGCAAATGGAATACAAGATCGCATATTACGACAACTCCATCTCATACGTGTGACGTACAACGAAGAGATGAGAGACATGCAATTTATACAGACTTTGGCAAGGTGTTGCCATTACTCACTATGTTGGCACTACAGCACAGTAACATGTGGGACATGTTTAAAAATCACTATGAATATGATTCATGGGTGATTGGCTCGCAGTGCAAGTGGGAGTCTGTTGGTATGTATGCCCTGAGAGCCAATCATGGGATGATTGGTGGGATACATTAAGATTGATTTGATAAACATAAAAGGTGAGCTTACAATTCTTTCTGGTTCAGTCATATGAGATAGTGATAGAACAGATTGAATGGCTAGAGAATGACAGTACTCAATGACGTATGCCTTCAGGTTCATGACCTGAACGATGAGATCATATGGATGCTAAGAGTTTGTACATTCTTGTTATGTCCCTAGTCGGATGTCATTGTGGAAGGTAGATAGACAACAATGACACACAAGACTAGATTGTGGTGTTGGTTGATGACAGAATCTCATTAGTCATGATATAGAGATATCAAACCAAACACATAGGTACTTGTTAGAGAACAAGGTACCGGACAGACCCACCGTGAGTTTGACACATGGAACCATGAGATGGTAGTCACAGTCAGTACTCACAGTGATGGTGGTGAGTGTGATTCTTAGACCTGAAATCACTGCACTCAACACATGTCGTTGGGCACACTTTGACACCATCAAACGCAGTCCTGAAACATGGGTTGTTATAAAGGTGATGATTGGGTGGCTTTGACACATGGGGCTTTTGAGGGGTGAGTGATAGATATGGGATTTGTCCCTCCTGAGGGAGTTTGATATCCATGGCCACTTGATGAGTAGGATTGAGAAAGGCGTGCACGCATGTGTGAATCAGTATATGACACTGATGTCATACATATCTCTTCCAGTCTGCTCTGAGATCAAGGAAGTGAATGAACGTTGACAGGATGATTGTTCCATGCCTCGAGTTCATTCGGGATATCAGTGACAAAGGAATTATACATTCGCTGTAACACCATTCACGGATTGTAGGATGAAAGTTGTTCTCCAACTTTCTACTTTCACTTGGGTAGCACTGATGTGTGACTAGGCACCGCTCTTTGCTTGTGAAGTCATAAGTGTTATGGACTTTCACTGCCAACGTGAAATGGACCTGCAGGGTCACACACATAGGATTTAACCTGGAAGAGGAGTTTTGTCCACAAAGCAATGTTTAGATTGATTACTAAAGGAGTTTAGTAGTTCAATTAAACACTCAATCAGTCGATGGCTCAATATCGTATGGTTCAAGGTGTTGGATGCATTGATTGGAGTATCGGATTGATTGAAATCGCAATTGACTGATTTTGCCCAACATGTGCTCCCAACCGATCGGTTCATGTGATGAACCGGTCAGCTGAGGTTGCTGAACCGGTCGGCTGGAGTGTCCAGGCCGATCGGATCATGCCCAATTTGAGATGACCGGTTCAAGAGTTGAACCGATCGGCTCAACTGGTGCAACCGACCAGTTGGGAAAGTCATGTCGGCAAGAATTTTCCTTTCGTTTCAAATTGCCCAATTCGATTGGGAATAATATTGGTATTCGATACCAATTGGGAAAGAAACAAGGAAAGTCTTTTTGAGCCGGATTAAGACCATGAACCGATCGGTTCAGGGCACCAACCGATCAGTTGGAGTGCCCCAAACGATCGGCTCAGGTCCAACCGATCAGCTCAATGGCCGAACCGATCGGTTCAGTTGTGAACCGATCATTTCAAGTTGTGAACCGGTTGCTTTTTGTGGAAAATTCTCGAACCCTTCTACTCCTGCTTTAGTCCCGCATTGCCCGGGATGGAGAACCCTGTCCCATGACTCTCCTATATATATAGGGGTATTGGGGGCTTCTCAAAGTACAGCTCAGTGCAACCAGTTGCTCTGCAAGTTGTCGTTCTCTCTGGTTTTGGTAACCGTGAGAGAGCCCGAGCAAGTGCTTCCCGCAAAAGGGAGGTGCAGAAAGGGAAGGACAACTGCAGTTGCAACAGGAGGCAGGAGAGCGTGTTGGCGACTAGTACGTCAACAGGAGGGTGCGACTCCTTCCACTTCCTTATGGGACAAGGAGAGTGGAGTTCCAGGTGGTCCGTGTGGACTACTACAGAGGCGGGAGGACACTGTCGCTTAGGAGGACAACTGTCATTCGACAGTCCGGTTTGAGTAGGAGTTGTCAGTCCCGGTGCGACCAGGAGCTGCACAGACACCGTCGAAGTCCGGATTTGAAGACCGCGCATTGCGCGAGGTATTGTCGCCGAGCAAGCCTCGGGACAAGGTATGATTCCACAAACCATCCTTTCCTATTATATAGACGTTGACGTGTTTCCTCGGTATGGGTTGGGGAGAAATTTTTTTTTTGTTTCCGCTGCCTTCTCTGTCTCCCCTAAAACCCAACAAAAGATTGTATTAATAAGAAAAAAAAAGTCTTGTAAACACAGATGAATAGAAAGAGGATGGAATAAGTGAAGGACGGAGTTGTTTACAATTTACTAAAAGGAGGTTTCGATTGGGAGTTATTAAAATGAAGGTTTATAAGGAATTTCAATAAGCTTGAGTTTTTTTTTTGGATAAAACACTTATTTAAAAGGTTGTAACCCGGTTTAATGTGTTAGGTTACCACCTTAATGCACAATTTGCATGAATACAAAAATATAATATCAAAAGTCAATTCATGAAAGGGTCATGACTCTTACTACAATGAGAACACTAGATAGGTTACCACCTTAACAAAAAGGTTGCATGTATAGAAAAATATAATATCAAAAGTCAATTCATGAAAGGGTCAAGACTCCTACTACATTGGAACACTAGATATGCTATCCATCACAAATATCATATATCTAACACAATTGCATCAATCAAATGGTATACAATGACCACACAATACTTCTTCATTATTATCAAATGGTAGATGCTTTTGTATGCATAGATAGATCTAATCGTCAACATTTTACTGATAAGACAAAGGGGAGATGCCCCTTGAACCTTACAAAAAGTAAAGAAGCCTCTCTGGATGTGCATACTAAGAGATTTGATATAAAAAAACAAAGTTGTTTCTCGTGGAGGCATGGGAAGTATGCTCGCTTACCTTGATTACAATATTGAAAGACTGTGAACCTAGCTTAACATCACTCTTCTTTTGGTAATTCAGGAGGAATTTTTACTCATCTTGATCTCCTCCTATAATCAAACCAAATTCTAAAACTATAATTGAAGTGAAACATAAGCAAACAGGGTAGTACTTTTATCACTATAAGATAATTCTTTAACAATACTATGATGAAAGGAAAACTTTGTATTAACACAACCATTATATAAGTGGAAAATGATATGGGATGCCACAAGGTCAAGCGGGGGATGCATATATATAGTATGTAATTTGGTGTCTTTTGGGTGATGCTTTTGTTGGTAAGGTATGCCCAGAGATCCAATCATATGATGATTGACATGGCATATACCATAAAGGATTTGATTAATAATAATTAAGGTAAGATTCCAATTCATTATGTTTCATTCAATTATGAGATAATGAGGAAACATTATGATTGTCTAGAGAATGACAATACTCAATGACGTATGTCTTCAAGTATGTGACTTGGAGAATGAAATCATATGAATGCTAAGAGTATGTACATTCTTGTTATGTCCCTAGTCAGTTGTTACTATGGAAGGTAGATAAAAACTAGTAACGCATAAGACGAGTGTGGGTTGGTTGATGAATGAATTTCAATAGTCATGATATGGCATTATCAAATCAAGCACATAGATACATGTTAGGGAATAGTGTATCAGAAAGACCCACCTTGAGAGTGACACATGGAAACCATCATTGGTGGTCATAGTCATCTCTCATAGCGAAGGTGGTGATTGTGATTCTTGGACCTAAAATCACTACACTCATCACATGTTGTTGGGTACACTTTGGCATCATCAAATGTAGTCCTGAAACATCGGTTGTTATAACGGTTATGATTGGGTGACTTTGACACATGGGGATAGACTTTGAGTGATAGAGATGAGATTTGTCTCTCCTACTGGAGTAAGATATCCTGGCCACTTGATAAGCGAGATTGAGAAAGCATGCACATGCACATGTGAATCAATATATGATATTGAGGTCACATTATCTCATACAGTCTACTCCTGGTTCAAGAAACATGAGATGAATGTTGAGAGGATGATGAGTCCATGCCTTGAGTTCACTCTGAATATCAGAGACAAAGGAATTATGCAATCACTACAACACCTTATATAGATTGGAGGTTGAAGTTGTTCTCCAACTTTCCAATCACTTGGGTAGCACTGATGTGTGACTAGGCACCACTCTCTATATGTGATGTCATGAGCTAGTTATGGACATTCACTTCTAATGTGATATGGGACCTATAGGGTCACACACATAAGAACTCATCTAGAAGAGGAGTGTAATCTTAAATGATGATTGGATTGAATACTAAAGTGTTTAGGTACTCAATTCACACAAAACATTAGCTGATTGCACCCTAGTTTCTCATCTCATAGGGTGAATATGGCTATTTGGTGTACTAGGTGATCGTCTCAAGTGTTGAGGCAGCCATTTGGGTTGCTAGGTTGATTAGAAATCAAATCAGCTAATTTCTGCCCAAATTGGGGTGTGAACCGATCGATTCATTCTGATGAACCAACCAGTTCATTTCACTCACCAATCGACTATCTGGATGAGCAAGATGACCATCTTGCATGTGTGAAATTGCTCAGTTAGGTTGGAGGAAGGTTCTAGATACTTTCCCAAGCTTGTTTTTATTGTACAATTCTTGTAGTGTAAGGAATTAATATTTAGCATTAATAGGAAACAAACTGCCAATTTCACATGCGAGTTGGAAACTGCCAGATGGCCATTTGGAAGTACGAGATGACCGTCTGGTAGTATCAGATGACCGTTTAGACTGATAGATGACCATTTCATGTCTTGCGGATTTGCAAAAATACAACATCTTTCGGTCTCTTCCACTCCTACACAGATCCTAAATAGACTTGGAACCTTGGACCTAACCCCACCTATAAATAGAGGGGTACTCGGGGCTTTGTAGATCACAACAACAACACAGACAATTGAGAATCAGTTGCTTTTGACAATTGTTCTCCTCTCTAGTTTTGGTAACCAAGAGAGCCCAAGAAAGTCCTACCAACTAGGGAGGGATAGCGACGAGGGAGAACAACTGAGGATCATTATTGTGTGGGAGAAAGTTGGTGACTAGTGTGCCAACAGGAGGGACAACTCCTTCCTATCTATTCTAGTTGAATGATAGGGGTTCTAGTTGGTTTGTGTGGACTACTCTAGAGGAAGAGTCCTTTGTCTTCTACTAGGAAAGCAAAGTCAGCCTACGGCTCATGGTGAGACCAAAGGAGTCGTTGCAGAAGCTGTCATGTTCATTGTTCATGGTGAAGACCAGGAGCTACACATCCACTGTCTAAGAGCTACTAGAAGACAGTTGCATTGCAATGAATTTTTGTCGCTGGACTTTCTCCAGGACCAGGTATAACTCATTAAACCATCCTTCCTATTTCATAGTAGTTGACACGATCTTACTAGTATGGAAATATAGATAGATAACATTTTTGTTTCCATTACTAACTTTGTGTCCATATTTCCCAACAATAGTATCAGAGCCACATCAACGTACTTTGTTTTAGGATAATCAATATGATCATATTTTTGATTTTATCAATTATTTATTGCATACAATGTAAATATTTAAATGGTTTCATATGTGTATCTGATCAAAAACCACATAATCTCAAAATAATATATATATATATATGTATATGTGTGTGTGTATGAAATTTACACGCATTACTTTAAAACCAGTTTTATGGTGGATGTGTAGCATGGTTATGGTCTAAACCATATATCTGTGTGTGGTTGGATAGTTTGATTTTATTTGTGTCTATCTCAGTCTATGTACTGAACCTCTACCTCCCTCTTCCCAATATAAAGTTGATTATCTCCTACCTTTGTTCCCCTCAAATGTAACTCGAGAATTCTTTTTACAATTTAATAAAGTAACAACTAGATAGTTTTTGTTGTTACGACGACGAAGAAGATGATCATCACCGGGTGAGATGACCAATTCGTGAGAAGAGTCGACCATCTGGAGGACCATGGAGGACAGAAGATGGAACTAGATGACCGTATAGTGGATCCAACTGACCATTTGGAAGGAATCAAAACATCAGTTGGATAGGAGGCCATATTATTGTCCTAGAAGGTGCAACTAACGATCTGGAAGGTTTCCAGGCAACCGTTAGATAGGAGGACCAACCGACCGAACAAGAGGCGAGACGACCGATTCAAGGGTTGAACCGATCTACCCAGATTGACAAGCACAGATCTACACCAACAATAGGTTCATACATATGATGTGATGATTGACCTAGGTGGTAGTAATTCCTTGTGCCTTTAAGGAATTACAGTAGTCATGACCATAACCATTGCCTTTTGTTTTATATCTCATGTTTATGTTACAGTATATAGCATGTATATGATACTTACTACATATGTGGTGATTGGATACAATATATGTATATATATGATATATAAATCTCTCAATCAAATATATTAAGTCTAAGATGCTTTCCAATAGAAATACACATAAAAAACTTGTTCAACTAAGCATAGGTTACGACTTCGCGTTGTGCGCCATCTACCATGTGGAAGTGTGATAGTAGTAATGTAGGTTCTACCTTTGTGGGGTGCATTATTATCGTATTGACTATTGAGAGAGGCTTAACTAGTGATTTATAGAGCGTCTAAGCCCAGAAGTATACAAATGATTATAGAAAGGAGTTGCACATATTGTATATCTAGAATTTCATATGATGCTATTGAAAAACGTTGCCTACCTTGGTAATTAATTGTGTTTTGCTACGTTGGTCAGGCCATAGTTGAATTATCTTGGATCTTGCTCATTACAAAATTCTTCACTACAATTTTTCAAATTGATACTTGAGGGTTATCAATTTCAACAAAATAATGAGAATGATAAATAATGAAAGACCTAATCATTGTTTCTCAAATTTTAATCAAATCAAAGAAAATCAAAAATGAGTTTTGACAAAATTGCAAATTCTTTTGTAGAATCTAATGACAACAAACAACAATCACTTTTCTCTGCAATCGATCCTTGAGAAGGACAAACCTAATGGGAACAACTTCCATGACTAGTTCAGGATGATGAAAATTATTCTCACAATGGAGTGCAACATCTATCTCCTGGAGATGCCAGAACTAGATGAACCCCTTCCAATTGCACCTAGGGCTGACATGGATGCTTATAAGAAGCATATTGAAGATGCCATCAATGTCAAGTGTCTGATGCTATGCTCCATGAACTATGAGTTACAGAGGCAACATCATAACATGGATGTGATTGAGATGGTCACACATCTCAAGAATCAATGATTAGGCAAGAAAAGAGAGATATGATGTCTCCAAGACATTATTCAAATGTAACACGGCAGAAGGAGACCTAGTAGGTCCACATGTACTCAAGATCATTGGGTATGTGGAGAACCTAGATAGACTGGGATTCCCCTTAGGTCAAGAGTTGTCTGCTGATGTGATTTAGCAGTCTTTGCCAGAATCTTACAGTCAGTTTGTCATGAACTACAACATGAATGACTTTGAAAAAATGTTGACAAAGTTGTTGGGCATGTTGAGAACAACTGAGGGACAAATGAAGAAAGGAAAACTCATGTCTGTGATGATGATCAACAAGAAAAAGGGGAAGTCTAAAGGAAAAAGCAAAGTTAAGAAGAGTTCTAAAGCTATGAAGCCCAAGTCTTCAAATCTCAAAGAAAATGGAGGAGTGAAGAAAAGAGGCAAATGTCACCATTATCAATATCCAAGACATTGGAAAAGAAATTGCCCACTCTTGTTAAAGGAATTAAAGAAGAATAAGGAAGGCAATGAGCCCTACACTTCAGGTACAAATGATATAAGAGAAATTGGATTACTTCTTCTTGGTATGTGATACCAAACAGAGATATGACATACTTGATGTGCATGATCTGATAATAAGTAAAAGCCCTCATGGGAGGACAAAGATGGACAAAGGCAGAGAAAGTGTTGAGGAAGCTTTAGTCTACATTTAAATTTATCTTAGCCCAATGGGCATGTAATAGAGTTAATAGAGCTGCTATTTCATTATGCCAAGAAAATAGAAACATTTACTTTAAGCATCTTGTATAACAAGAATGATGAATCAATAAAGTAAGATATTAATGTTTTTGTATTAAAAAATATGATCTTGCATGGCAATGACCATATATCCAATGATTTTTTTGATAGAATCTTGTGATAGAATCTATAACATTAATACCAAAGGATTATAATTGATAACTCAAGATTATCATTAGCAATAGTCACCTTGGATGTACATATAAGAAATACATGTCTAGAATACATATTGATGTTAATGTAGATTCCCTTGGTTATCGAACCTAAGGAAACATGCAAATTCTTACTTACGTACAACGTGACATAACATCCTTCACTAGATGTAGTGGGAGGATAAGTTTTCCATCAGATCTCATAATTATGATGCATGAAAATATTTTGAAATGAATTCTATAGAAAAATACTTATACTTCATTTCTATTAACTGGTATTATGATGATATGTACTCAGTAAAATAGAAACATAAATCTCTTGAAGTGTTCAAGGAGATTATAACCGAAGTATGGCTTTGATGTAAGTATTAAGAAACTCTGATGAGATCAAATGTTGAAATACTTTTACATCATTACCTTGAGAACCTTCAGGAAGAAATGTTATAATGTATCACAAGTCAAATTGAGATGAACATGATGATGTGTCAGAATGAAGGAATTACATCATGACGAGTCATGATATAATTATCAAATAATCTAATCTTCTTATACCCTCATAAATATATAATCACTAAATAATGTACCATATGTATGGTCCATAAGACATCAAATATGATATGAATGGGGAAAGTCCCAGATTTAAACCTACATTAAGAAAGTAGTTTCTTGAAAAGGTTTATCCACAAACTATAATTGTTGAATGTTACTATTAATCCCAATCCAGTAACAAAAAATTATTTTGTTGATAGGATAAGTGAGTTCCTAAAGAATCAGTAGGAGTGAAAGTAGAACTCGAAATGTTTGAGGTCAACAAAGAGGTACAATGAGACCTAAGAGAATCACAAGATGTTGTGGAATCTCAAGTTTGTCACGTGACATAGAATAAAATTCTTCTAGTAGAACATGTCTGAAATTGAGGATTGTGAATCCAACATCTCAGACATGTTGGTCATAACAGGATAAGCCAACTAATCAACTAGAAGCTATTAAGTACCATAATTTGAGTAAAGAATCAAGGCCAATATGGGATCCATGTAAGCTAACAAGGTAGGACCTTGATAGCGCCACCTAAAGGGGTAATACCTAAAGGGTGCAACAGGTTCTTGTGGCAAAGACCTACATGGATAACAGAAAAGGATGAATTGGTTGAAAAAAATTCATATTAGTTCAAGTTGTTGAACATGATAGAAATTCCATTACCAATTGTCAAGCTTGTTGTTGTAGTTAAAATAGACTAAGAGATTTGTCATATGAAGATGAAAATAGATTCCTTAAAAGGAATGCATCAGAGAATGTATACATCACACAACCTAAAAGGTTTTACAACTTCAAGAATGCAAATAAAGTTTATAAACTACAAAGTTCAATATGGGATTGAAACAAGCAAATCAGAGGAGGAGGATCTTTTGACTTGACAAGATAGTCAAGGAGTTTGACTTGAACCAAAATAAAAGATGAAATTTGTGATTACAAAAGATTTAGTGGGAGCATATATGAATATTCCACATATGATGAAGAATAACATCTCAATATTCTGGATTATTGAGATCTGGCATGGAAAACCCCTTCAACGATGAAGGATTGAGTGAAGCATCTTATGAGATAAGAATTAAGATCTATAAAGATAGTTCTTGAATGTTTCACAATATAAGTTTGAGGAAATACAATAGCAATGTGCTAAAAGATTTCAACACGAAAAGGATTCAATGAGAGAGAATCGAGATTAGTCTCTCATGAGTCATATGTTCCAATTCTTATAAAGAATGGGAAATAACATGATTGATATGCCATAAGCTGTAGCAGTGGATCTATCATGAATTTTATATAAGTATTTATACCATATAATTGTGTATGTATTGGACATGACAAGATGATATTAAATTTCAATAAGGGTTATTGGAATGTCATTAAAGATATCCATTAGTACTTGAGAAGTACCTGAGGATAAGTTGCTAGTCTTAAAGATAGAAATAAAGGAAGAGTTGGATGTAAAGAGTTACATCCATGCAAGCTTCCATAATGACAAAGTGATCACAAATCAAAATATGTTTGATTTAAAAGGAGAAATGTTGTTAGTTGGAAGAGTTTCAAACTAATAGACATTAATTATATTTTACAATAGAAGCTGAGTATACTTGTGTTATGAACACAAAGTGATACTACATGAATCTAAAAGTTCATATGATGAACTTATAGATGTTTCAACCATTGATGACCCAGTAGTAATAATGTGACAACTATGGAGCTACTTGTTAGGTAAGGAATATCAGATATTATGGCGGTTTCATCTCAGAATGAAGAGATAAGAAACATGCAATATACCAGCTAATAGCAAAATGTTGCTAACCTGCTGGATTAGCACTTGCACACCAGAAACATGCAGACATGTTTAGATCACTAAGAATATGATTCATGGGTGATTGGCTCAAAGTGCAAGTGGGAGTCTATTGGTAAGGTATGCCCAGAGAGCCAATCATATGATGATTCAAATGGAATATACCATAAAGGATTTGATTAATAATAATAAAGGCAAGCTTCCAATTCATTCCGTTTCATTCATTTATGATATAATGAAGAAACATTATGAATGTCTAGATAATGACAATATTCAATGATGTATGTATTCAAGTACATGACTTAGAGAATGAGATCATACGAATGCTAAGAGTATGTACATTCTTGTTATGTCCCTAGTCCGTTGTTACTATGGATGGTAGATAGAAATCAGTAACACATAAGACTAGAGTGTGGGTTGGTTGATGACTAATCTCATTAGTTATGAAATGGCAATATCAAACCAAGCACACAGATACATGTTAGGAAATAGTGTGTTAGACAAATCCACCTTGAGAGTGACACATGGAAATCATCATTGGCGTTCATAGTCATCTCTCGTATTGAAGGTGGTGATTATGATTCTCAGACCTAAAATCACTGCACTCATCACATGTTGTTGGGTACGCTTTTACATCATAAAACACAGTCCTAAAACATGGGTTGTTTTGACAGTGATGATTGGGTGACTTTGACACATCGGGATAGATTGTGAGTGATAGAGATGGGATTTGTCCCTCCTACTGGAGTATGATATCCTTTCCACTTGATAAGAGAGACTGAGAAACACATGTGCATGCACATGTGAATTAATATATGACATTGAGGTCACATTATCTCACACATTCTGCTCTTAGTTCAAGAAACATGAGATGAACACTGATAGGATGATGAATCCATGCCTTGAGTTCACTTAGGATATCAAAGATAAAGGAATTCTACAATCACTACAACAACTTTCACATATTATAGGTTGAAGTTGTTCTCCAACTTTTTATTCATTGGGGTAGCACTGATGTGTGACTAGGCACCCCACTCTTTACTTCTGATGTCATAAGCTATTTATGGACAATCACTGCCAACGTGATATGGGACCTATAGGGTCACACACATAGGAACTTATATAGAAGAGGAGTTTATTCTTGAATGATGATTGGATTAATTACTAAAGTGTTTAGGTACTCAATTCACACAACAAATCAGTTGACTACACCCCAACAATCATATCACAGGGTGAGATGACCATTTGGTGCACCAGATGATCGTCCCAAGTGTTGATACATCTATTTGGGTTATCAGGATGATAAAAAATAGAATTGGTTAATTTCTACACAAACTGAGGCATGAACCGACCAATTAATTTTGATGAACCAACCGGTTCAGCTCGACTCACCAGATGACCATCTGGGTGAGAGAGACGTCTATCTTGCATGTGCAAGATCACTCAATTAGGGTGGAGGAAGGTTCTATATACTTTCCCAATTTCATTTTGATTGCACATTCTTGTGGTGCAAGGAAGTAATAATTAACATTAATGGAAATGAATTGCCAATTTCATATGCAAGTGGGAAACTGTCATACGACCATATGGTAGTATGAGATGACCATCTTTCAATGATAGTTGACCATTTCATGTCTCGCAGGTTGTGAAAATTCAAGATCTTCTTGTCTCTTCCACTCCCACACAGATCCCGAACAGACTGGGAACCCTATCCTAACCCCACCTATAAATAGAGGAGTACTAGGGGCTTCCCAGAGCACAACAACAACACAAAAAATTGAGAATTAGTTGCTCTAACAATTGTTGTCATCTCTGGTTGTGGTAACCAAGAAAGCTTAAGCAAGTCCTACCTAACTAGGGAGGGATAGCGATGGGAGAGAACGATTGAGGATCATCATTGTGGGAGAGCAAGCTGGTGACTAGTACACTAACAGGAGGGACAACTTCTTCCTGTATGTTCTAGTTGAATGACTGGAGTTCTAGTTGGTCTGTGTGGACTACTCTAGAGGTAGGAGTCCTTTGGCTACTTCTAGGAGAGCAAATTCAATCTGCAGTCTCTGGTGAGACCACATGAGTCACTATAGAAGTTGTCATGTTTTTTGTTCATGGTGAAGACCAGGACTTGCACAACCACCATCCAAGAAAAACTAGAAGACAGTTGTGTTGCAACGAGTTGTTGTCATTGGACTTGATCTACGAATAGGTATAACTTGTTAAACCATCCTTTCTATTTCATAGTAATTGACGTGATCTTATGGGTATGGGAATACAAATAGATAAACTTTTTGTTTGTGCTACTATACTCTGTGCCTGTATTTCCCACTAGCTTTCCCAAGGCATCAACAACCTAATTTCTTTCCAACTTAACCTTATTGAACATTATTTCCTCCATGGTACCACACTATTCTTCAATCAATATTCTCTATGCTTGTAGGTTCAGAAATTTGTTCTTGGTTCCATGAATAATTTCCAAAGTGTTACTTGTATTCATTTTAATAACAAGATACATATCATTGAGGTTTTCTGAAAACTTAGTGAAAGGTCATAATCTCTCATCTCTACCTCTAGAATTGAGCTGACCTTAACTTTCTAACCAATCCTCTAATCCATCTACCATATTCATCTACAGTAGTCCTTGCAATAGCTGCATTATTTTTTAATAGAGGATTCTGCCATAATTTTCAACCACTGAGGAGAAGGTGGATACCAATTATAATATTTTTATTTCATCATCATATTGATCTTATTTTACAATATTTATAAGTGTAAACCATTTTTTCACACAAGTTCTTAGTCCTCACTACTTGTCTAGAGCAGTGACTTCCTTCAAAGACTTGTTTGTTTCTTGAGCACAAAATAATTCAAAAACAATAGTTTAAGTTGATTCTATTTATCATGTTTTCCTTTATATTATGAGAAATATAGGTACTAATACTATTTCCTCAGTTGATAGTAGTTTGATTAAGTAGATCTAAATAACCCAGATATCCTTAGCAAAGTGATAGTCCCTTAGGGTGTAGAGGATGGATTCCTCTTCATTCTTAGAATATAGACATAATATAATATCTATAAACTTCCTTTTTGCTCTTCTAATATGTGTCATAATATCCTCATTGCATAAAATCTAGATGAAGAATCTAATATTCTTGGGTATTGGGAGTTTCCACATCACATCCCTAGGGCCATTCAAAATGTACTATGTGGGTTCCATTAGGATCTAGTATGAAAATTTAATAGAATTATTCCCATCATCCTCTAGTTTTTAATCCCAGATATAACCACCTGAGTCAGGGTTAGGAAGATGAGTATAAAGTATGTACTTAATAGTTTCATCAAGGAGGTACAACTTGAGGAAGTTAACATCCCAATTTCCTTGGAAGTTAGTGATGCTAGAAACATTAGGACACTGACTTTTCACTAATAGGTTGAATTATATTCTCTCTCAGAATGATATCATTCATCAACCACTTGTCATCCCAGACACTACTAGAGCACCCTTATTGATAATCATGTTTCTATAGTAATGAAATAGATCTTTGCATGCATGCATAGCCTTCCATGATGGGTTTGCACATGCATCAATCTATCCTTGGAAGTTTTTATACTTATTAATAACTCCATATTCCTACAGATATATTTTTCTTGATTTAAGGTCCCAAGAATTTTTCATAATAACATCCTTGTTCCAATCATCCATGGCTCTTAGATTGAGACTCTCACTATTCATAATGGAAGAGTGCAAGGAATAAGGGATAGAGGATGATCCTCATACGTTCCACCCCAAATGAATTAGAAAATAGACGTATCTATGTTATCATATAGAATCACGGGGATGATGGTAGTTTGTACAGTGTAAGTTGATATAACAATTAGAGCTGACTTGGTAAGGAAAGTTCTTCTAGTAGTAGATAAAGTTCGAGTGGTCTATCCATTGATGTGAAGTGTAGATTTATATAGAATAGAATAATAGGTTGTCTTATTGAATCTACTATGGAGTGTAGGCACTCCAAGGTAAATCCCCATATCATCCAATTTCCAGATGATGCACCTAGTGCAAATGTTCCTTCTTAGACCTGCATGCAAAGTATTGGAAAATAGGATGTGAGTTTTATCAATTGTACCAGTTGTCGATAGGCTTTCTCAATTTTTTTGAAACACCTTAGGATTTTATCCATTGATAGTTAGAGGATTTATAAAAAATACTGATGTCATCTACAAACTATGTGTGGGATATGATTGTCCCTTCATGTGAGAGATTTATATGATCATTTATCATTTTGAACACTCTTCTCAATAAGTTGTGAGATACACTCCATTCACATGAAAAAAAGGTAGGGGGATAGGGGGCCCCTTTTCCTTATCCCTCTAGTTCCTTGAATCTAGAGAGAGGTGTTGGTATGTATACCTAGAGAGTCAGTCATATGGCGATTGTAATGAGGCATAATGCAATTGATTTGATAATAATAAAGGAAATTCTAGTTATTATGTTTGTTCAATTATGAGATAATGATATAACATAATAAAGGTCTAAAGAACGATGTTACTCGATGACATATGTCTTCATGTTTAGGACCTAGATAATGATATCATATGTATGATAAGATTACATACATTTTTGTTATATTTTTAGTCAGATATTATCGTGGAAGCAAAATAGACGATAGTAATACATAAGACTAGAATGTGTGTCTATTGATGACAGAATCACATTAGTCATGATATATGATATCAAGCCAAACATATATGTACTTGTTAGAGAACAACATACTGTATAGACCCACCTTTAGAGTGATACATGGAACCATTGAATCATTGTCAGAATCAACTCTCAAAGTGATAGTGGTGATTGTAGTTCTTAGACCAGAAGCCACTACACCCACCACATGTGGTTCAATGAACTTTGACATCATCCAATGTGACCTTGACTGAAGGTTTACATAAATACAGTAAACAAGTATGTTATGACACATGGGGATTGATTATGAGTAATGTATATGGGATTTGTCCTCCTACTAGAGATGACATTCTGGCCACTGGATAAGCAAGATTAAGAAACACATGACCATGCTCCTGAGAGTCAATATGTGATATTGAGCTTACGTGTATCTCAAGAGTCTGCTCTAGTTCAAGAAGCATGGATGAGTATTGAAAGGATAATGATTCCATTCCTCACATTCAATCTAGATATCAATGTTAAAGGAACTATATAACAAATATAACATTGATCGTGGATTGTAGGATGAAGTTGTTCTCCAACTTTCAAATTACTTAGGTAGAAATAATGCATTTCTATATATATATCATTATTTATGATGTCATAATCTAGTTATGGACATTCACAACCACCATAATTTGGGACCTATAGTATCACACACATATGATGCACCTGAAATAGGATTTTACTCATGAATAAGGTTTGACTTGATTATTAAAGTGTTTAAGTAATCAACTTAAACAACATTGGATGATAGATGACTTACTAGAGTGTCTGGTCGATCGACTAGGAATGTGATCTGACTGACTAGAGTGTCCAGTTGTCTGTCTAGACGATCAGTAAGACTAGATCATGGATTAATGCTAACGTCATGTTGTGCATTGATCATCACATTGAAAGCCAATATGTTTGCAAATAGAAAAACATTCCAATCATCTGACTGGATGTTCTAGTTGACTGATTGGAAGTCCAATTAACTGATTGGGAATCTAGTCAATTGACTCGTGATTTGTAGCAGCTGAAAATTCATGAAATTCGTCTTGTATCCCTAGGTTTGAGGAAATCCTGACCCATCAACCTCTATAGAAAGGGGGGTGGCTAAGGCTCTCAGGACAAACATGCTGACTACAACATTGTGGTAACATGAGAGGCAGAGGCATCTTACTCATAAAGGGGATATATCCAAAGGAGAGAAAGTCGACGCTAGCACGTTGATAACATAAGAAACAATTCCTTCCCGTAAGTTCTAGAAGAACAATTGGAGTTTTCAGTGGTCTACGTGGAGTACGTAGAGGTGTGGAGGTTGTTGCCATCATGATAGGAGAATGCCATCATCTTCCATCCATGGTGCTACACCAAGAAGTCAGTGTCGACCATTGTTTGTGTGTTGCTTGAAGAAGAAGCATGACTCTACAAGGATTATTATTGGACTTGATCCAAGACCACATATATGCCTCACAACCTTCCTACCTAGATACATCGTCATTGACGTGATCTGCTGGTTAGGAATAAGGACAAAAAAAGTTCCCACTACCTTATCTACCCTCCTTATTTCCCTATAGTAGTATTAGAACCACGTCAATTTGCATTGTATCAAAATTAAAATCAATCTGGTCAGATTTAATTTTTTTTGAATAAGATGTAAATGTTCAAAACTATTAATGTGCATAACCGATTAAATACCACATAAGATCCCTATGTATATGCAATGTATACGCGTTGTCCTAAAATTGTTTTGATGGTGGATGAATCTGTGGTTATGGCCAAACCCCATATGGATGTGTGTGCTTTGTTGAATGATTATATTCATGTCTTTTATTTGGTTTTCATACCGAGCCTCTATCTCTCTTTCTATAAATGTAATTAATACTTTCCTCCCTATTCTCCCCTTAAATGTGACTTGAGGTTTCACTTTTACAGTGTAATAAGTTGATAGGAATATGATAGTTTAAATTTATGTTTGGCAAAGAGAAGACACTCTACACCAGGTGAGTTGAACAATTGGGAAGTCGAGTCAATCGATCAGAGGACCTAGGAGGCCAACCAACATGAGGGGCCAATCAATCGAATAGGGGCCCAACTGACCAATTGAAGGAGTCCAGCCAATTGCTTGAGCTAGGAGTCATTCGATCGATTGATGGAAGCCCACCGACTAACTGGCAGTCCAACCAATCGACTTGAGGGTCCAACTAATTGACCAACATGTTCCCAATAGCATATTTTCCAGTACAAGTTGCTACATATGATGTATGACCTTAGGTGGTGGCAATTCTTTATGAATCTAAAGGATGTAATTAGAATAATCACAATTATCACTTGTTTGTTTGTGATCCCATATTTTCTTTTGTTGATATAGTATGTATATGATATATATTATAAGTATGTGGTGATTGGATATGTATATGTACACACACACAAATATATATATAGGGCTCATCTTTAATACCCGCATGGGTAGCTACCCGCGTACACTTCTTGATTTGTTTTTTGCAATTGTAGAGGAGCATTTTATCTAGCTCTCCAAAAAAATTGATCCAAAAATAATATCATTTGCCCCCTCCCCAAATCAAAAAACCCGTCCATATATTTACTGACTGTATATTTTCTGCGCAGTTACTCTTTTGCTCTCAGAGTTAGTACTCCAGCATACCATATAGTTACTCTTTTGATTTAGAAGAGTTACTCCAGTATACCATATAGTTACTCTTTTGACCCCGAGTTACTCCAGCGGGTAGCGAAAATCTGGCTACCCGTGCGGGTAACGAATGAACAACCATATATATATATATATATATGAAATTCCTCAATAAATATTAAGTCTTAGATGCTTTCCATAAGCAACACATATTAAAATCTTGATTGACTAAGTGTAGGTTACTCCAAAGCATAGTGTGCCATCTATCTCATGGAAGTGTGATGGTAGATATGTGACTCTATGAAAGCAGGATACATATTCTATCGTGTTGTCTTTTGGGTCAGTCTTAACTAGGTGGCCATAATAAGATCAAGTTCCTAGAAGTATACATATGCAATGTGACAAAGAGTTGTGCACCGTCTATCCAAGAATTGCATTGAGATGCATTGGCAAAAGTTGCCTACCTAAATAGTCAAGTTGTAGGAGATCAACCAAAGCTAACTAATGATTTGATGAAATATGGATCTTGGCTCACTAAAAGGTTGTACTCTACAATTTTCCAATTGATAGTGAGGGCTATAAATTTGAATAAAATAGTGAGACTAATAATTAATTAAAGGCCTAGTTAACATCATCAATATTATCATATCAAATCAATAATAAAATAGTGGGATCATAAATTATTTAAAGGCTTAATTAACATCGTCAATATCATCAAACCAAATCAAAAGTGTTTTGACAAAATGTAATTTTTCTAATATAGAAATAAATGGAAAACAAACCCTCATTGCAATCGGTCCTTGAGAAGGAAAAATTAGATGGGACCAACTTCCATGAATGGTTCATGACTTTGAAAATGTTCTCACTAATGAGTGCAAGTTCTATGTCTGTGAAACACCAGTGATAGAGGAACCCCCGCTTTAAATGCGCCTAAGGATGAAAAGAATGCTTATTTGAAGCATGCCAATGATTTTAAAGACATCAAAGACCTTATGCCGGGATGTATGAAGTATGAGCATGGAAACATGGACATTCTCGAGATGGTAACACATCTTAAAAATCATGTAAAGCAAGAAAGGTATAATAAAATCAAAATAAGAATGAATTAATAAGGAAAAAGTCTTTGACACTAAAAATATGATGTAACACCCAGGCCCACTTTCCAAGGCTGTAGTAGAGTTTTAGGAATGATGACTAGCCCCACAGACCACCACTAGCCTTAACTATGCACTTTGTCCTCATTCACACACAAGCCATGATAAACTTCCCGACTTATAACCCATCCTGGTACTACTCTGGGTCAAGCACACTTAACCACAAAGTTTTTTAGTGATAGGCTCCTTGAAAAGGAGGTCCACCTTGGTATTATCGGTAGTCCAATAATTCCTTTTAGGATAATTTTATCCAAAGCCTCAAATCCTAGCACAATACAATTCCCCCTACTTAGACTCTTGACATCCTCGTCCAGGCTCAATTATATGACCTCATAATTTCTTCCCCATTTCAGTAAAAACCCAGAATATCCCATGGACACCCAGCTCCCATCCACGACTACCAACGTAAGGGAGACTCTTTCTCGTCTTAGTTGATATCCCTTTCCAACTTGCCTGGACCACACAACTTAAGACTAGCATGCCTTCTGTGGGTCCCACCCACTGGAAGAGTTTTGGCTCCAATACCATTTGTAACATCAGAGTCCACTACCCAAGGCTCTAGTAGAGTTTTAGAAATGATGACTGGCCCCACAGACCACCATTATCTTAACTGCACACTTTGTCCCCACTCTTACACAAGCTAGGGTGAAATTCCCAACCGGTCACCCATCCTAGAACAACTATGGGCCGACCACGCTTAACCAGAAAGTGTTTTTAGTGATGAGTTCCCTGAAAAGGAGGTTCACCTTGATATTATGGGTAGTTCAATCATGCCTTTTAAGATCATTTTATATGAGGCCTCAAATTCTAGGACGTTACAGTAAGACAATCAATGAGGAAGGTATGGGAGAGGAAGCTCTTATCCTTACTATTATTCATAAAGTACAGAATGTAAATATATGGGTAATTCCTCACTCTATCATATCATCACCCTCCTCTTACCCTTTATTCTCTTACCCAATGAATAAGAGGGGAAGTTAAAAGTAAGGTAGGGAATTTATATGTTTTCTAGAAAAATGCTAATCTTAACAAAAATGACATGCCTAATATATATAGGAAATATAGCATCAGATAGGCAACAATTTTTGTATTGACATATTTCCCATTAATCAGGAAATCACATCAATAACTATGTAATGGGAAGGATGGTTTTACAAAGATATACCTAGTCCTGGAACAAGTCCAATGACAATCATCATCAATGTAGATGTGCACTCTGTCTTTGGATGATGTTTGTGCAACTCCTGGTTGCACTGGGACTCGTCTGACTGATCCTCCATGGATAGAAGACTTAGACGACTGTTGTAGTAGCTCCTCAGATCTTGCAACACAGACTATGAGTTGATGTTGCCCTCCTAGAAGCAGCCAAAGGACTCCTACCTCTAGAGTATTCTACACGGACCAACTAGAACTCCTTTCGTCCTACTAGAATAGTCAGGAAGGAGTTGTCCCTCCTGCTGGTGTACTAGTCACCAACCTGCTCTCCCACAATAATGATCATTAGTTGTTTCCCTCCTATAGCTATCCCTCCCTAGTTGGGTAGGACTTGCCTGGGATCTTGTGGTTACCACAACGAGGTAGGATAACATTTGTTAGAGTAATTGATTCTCAATTTTCTGTGTTGTACTCTGAGAAGGCCCCAATACTCATCTATTTATAGTAGAGGCCAGGGTTAGGGTTCCCAATTTGTGTGGGAGTGGAAAAGACCAGAAGAACTCAAATTTTCACAACAATTTTGGAAGTTTCGCAACCTGCGACAGTCGAGTCACTCTTCTGGATGTGAGACGGTCGTTTCACACTTTCTAGTTTTGCACATATGTTGGCAATTCAATTCCAATTAGTGCATGCCATTACATTAACGTCAATCCTAGATGCAATCGAATTGCACCCCCAAAATGGGTTTCTGGTGTAAACCAGACACACGTCTCACACCATACCAGACGACTGTCACACACAAGTGAGATGGGTGTCTCACAGCCTGAGTCAGGTAGAATTCCAACCAATGTACAATACAATCAACCTGACACTCCAAACGACAGTCTCAACACTTCAACTGATTGTTTGGCAGTCCAACCATCTGATTAGTTGTGTGAATGAATACCTAAACATTTTAGTAATTAATTCAATCATCATTCAAGATCAAACTCCTATTCTAGATGAGTTCCTATGTGTGTGACCGTATAGGTCCCATATCACATCAGCAATGAATGTCTATAACAACTTCTGACAGTACAAGCAAAGAGTGGTGCCTAGTCACACATCAGTACTACCAAAGTGAATGGAAAGTTGGGGAGAAACTTCAACCTATAATATGTGTATGGTGTTATAGTTTTGTATAGTTCCTTTTTCATTCAGATCCACATTGAACTAGAGGCATGGAGCAGTCATCCTCATTATTATTCAACCTTGTTTCTTGAACCAGAACAGACTGCATGAGATAAATGCAAGCTCAATATAATATATTGACTCGCATGTGTATGGCCATACTTTCCTTAGCCTTTCTAATCAAGCGGCCTTGGATATCATACTCCTATAGGAGGGAAAAATCCCATACTCTATCACTCATAGTTAGTCCCCATGTGTCTAATGTTGGTATGTATGCCCATAGAGCAAGTCATATGATGATTGTAATGGGATACTTTGTAAATGATTTGAATAATAATAAAGGCAATTTCCGATCTATATGTTTAAACTGTTTCTGAGATGATGGTGTAACATGATAGATGTCTAAAGAATGGTTTTACTCAATGACATATGCTTTTAGGTTTAGGACCTAAATGATGAGATCATACGGATGTTAAGAGTATACATTCTTGTTTAGTCCCTAGTCAGTTGTTATTGTGGAAATAACCATAGACATCAATAACACTAAAGACTAGATTGTGTGTTGGTTGATGACAGAATCTCATTAGTCATGATATAGTGATATCAAACCAAGCACATAGGTACTTGTTAGAGAACAAGGTACTGGACATACCCATCGTGAGAGTGACACATGGAACCATGACTTGGTAGTCACAGTTATCTCTCACAGTGATGGTGGTGAGTGTGATTCTTAGACCTGAAATCACTACACTCAACACATGTCATTGGGTGCACTTTGACATCATCAAACGCAGTCCTGAAACATGGGTTGTTATAAAGGTGATGATTGGGTGGCTTTGACACATGGGGCTTTTGAGGGGTGAGTGATAGATATCAGATTTGTCCCTCCTGAGGGAGTTTGATGTCCTTGGCCACTTGATGAGTAGGATTGAGAAAGGCATGTGCATGCACGTGTGAATCAATATGTGATATTGATGTCACACACATCTCACCCAGTCTGCTCTGAGATCAAGGAAATGAATGAACGTTGACAGGATGACTGTTCCATGCCTCGAGTTCATTCAGGATATCAGTGACAAAGGAATTATACATTCACTGTAACACCATTTACAGATTGTAGGATTGAAAGTTGTTCTCCAACTTTCTATTTCACTTGGGTAGCACTGATGTGTGACTAGGCACCACTCTTTTCTTGTGAAGTCATAAGTGTTATGGACTTTCACTACTAACGTGAAATGGACCTGTAGGGTCACACACATAGGATTTAACCTGGAATAGGAGTTTTGTCCACAAACAATGTTTAGATTGATTGCTAAAGGAGTTTAGTAGTTCAATTAAACACTCAATCAATTGATATCTCAGTATCATAGTGTTCAAGGTGTTGGACTGATTGATTAGAGTATCAGATTGATTGAAATTGCGATTGACTAATTCTACACAATCTCCACTCCCAACCGATCGACTCATGTAATGAACCGATCGGCTGAGCTTGGTGAACCGATCAGCTCAACTGGTGAGTCGATCGGCTCATGGACAGGGTGAAACGATCCGTTCAAGTGTTGAAATGATCAGTTCAAGTCCAATTGAGCAAGTTGGGAAAGTAAGATTGGTGAGAAATTTCCCTTTTTTGTTTCACTTGCCTAATTTGATTGGAATAAGGATTGGTATTTGATACCAATTCGAAATAAAAGGAGGAAAGTCAATCGAAAACTGATCAGGACCACGAACCGACTGGTTTAGAAGTGAACCGACCGTTTCATGGGTCCCAACCGATCGGCTCAGATCCCCAACTGACCGTTACAGTTGTGAAACGATCGGTTCAGGTTACGCAGTTGGTTGTTTTTTGTGGAAAATCTCGAACCCTTCTACTCCTACTTTAGTCCCACATTTCTCAGGATAGAGAACCCTGTCCCATGACCCTCCTATATATAGGGGTATTGGGGGCTTCTCAATGTACAACTCAGTGCAACCAGTTTCTCTGTAAAGTTTTCATTCTCTCTGGTTTTGGTAACCGAGAGAGCCCAAGCAAGTGCTACCCGATAAGGGAGGCACAACAAGGGAAAGACAACTACAGAAAGTGACTGGCGGCAGGAGGGTGTGTCGGTGACTACTACGCCGACAGGAGGGTGCGACTCCTTCTGATTCCTTGTGGGACAAGGAGATCAGAGTTCCAAGCAGTCTGTGTGGACGACTGCAGAGGCGGGAGACCTCTGTCGCTCGGAGGAGAACTGTCAATCCCGACAGTCCAGGTGAGACCACGAGTCTTCAGTCCCGGTGCGACCAGGAGCTACAAAAACACCGTCTAAGACCGGAGGTGAAGACCGCGCAAGGCGCGAGGTACTATCTCCGAGCAAGCCTCGGGACAAGGTATGCATCCACAAACCATCTTTCCTATTGTATAGACGTTGACGCAATTCCTTTTGTTCTGGGTTTTGGGGAGAAATTTTTTTGTTTTCACTACTTCTCTGCCTCGCATAAAACCCAACATCTAAGTCACCCAATCATCACTGTTATAACAACCCATGTTTTAGGATTGAATTTGATGATGTCAAAGTATACCTAATGATATGTGATGAATGCAATGATTTTAGGTCTAAGAACCACAACCACCACCATCACTGTGGGCTCTGATCTCCAAACCATGACATAAGGACGATTAAAACGTAGCGGAAGCGAATCAGTAATCAGCGGAAGAAAAAATTCACGGGAAATTAAAACTTTTCGAGATAAGAACTTGGATCCATAAAAACTTCTTTCATAAAGAGAGATAAACTATTTACATCTCAGGATAATTACTTCTTGAGTAATTATATACATCCAGATACAAAATCTCAAGATCACTAAACAAAAGACTCCAAGACCTGAGAGTACAGAGGACACATAGGACTGACTCTAATTGCACCACATGGCAGGACAATCTCCACCTGAGATTACTGTTGCCCCTGGTGCTGCTGCTGCTGAGACTGGTCACCTGTAGGCTGGTTCCTTTGTCTCCGACGTCCACCTAAAAAGTTGAAGTCTACGGGGTGAGACAATTATACATAATTGTCCCAGCGAGAGTTATAACTCTTCACCAGAAGCTTTATTATAACATCAAAGAATATCTTAAGCAGTAAAGCCTTCAAAGTACTCTATAACAGTTGCAGGTAAAACAAGATCTCTACAATTTAGGAGATATGGAGAATATAAACACTATTGCAATGTAACATCAATCAACTAACTTGGAGTCATCTCTAACAAGTTATACTACATGGTTGATTATGTTTTACAAACAACATTATGCCCTGTGGAGATGAGGCATACCACTCATACTCCAACTGATCGCTGAGAAGTCACATCAGTATCATACATAGGTCAATAAGAGAGCCGGATTCTCATGACCTTCACCTTCCTCAGTCAGTAAGAGGATCACTTGTAGGACATCTCGTGTCTCTACTACTATAGCTCACCAGGGTAAACTGGTCCTTCGCTATTCTAGAGTCACAGTGGCGTTCTGTACTCTCTTCGTCATCAGGAGGTTTCATATTTACCTACCACTGACACAGATTTCTGTGCTTTCTTCGTCATCAGGAGGTTTCATGTTTACCTACCACTGATACGGTATGGAATTATAGTGAAGGATGGATGGATTGCACATCTACATCACTTTCCTACACTAGGATGTAAGGTTCTACACATCCATGTACCCCACATACTCAAAAGTATGTGCTCCAGGAGTTCCCTAAGGAAAACCTGTTTCACCATCACTTAATCTCTGACAATGATGGATCTATGATCAGGGCTCTACATTATACTTGATTAGTTAGGTACATTCAGTATTCTTTAACAGCATACATTGTTCTCTAAACAATAACAGTAGCATAGCAGCTATAAATGAAGAATACTAAATGTAACAGGCCTAACTCATATCAATCATCATTTCTCATTATCCTCATCACAAGTCATCTCTAAGGCATGACCTTGATGGTATTCATGGCTCTCACAACCCATTATCAGCATAGGATGTCACTGACAAGGCATCAGATTACCTTACTTATTCATAAGGCTAACAACATGCCTTTAATGAATATAACATCAACATCCATACCTGGATATGATTACCTTCATATCAGAACCTGCATGGTTAATACAACTGATAAAGGTAATACAAAAAAATAAGGAATATACTTCCTACTCTTGTCATAAGAGTTAAATCTCTAATTCACATCAAATAGAGTTTAATACTCACAAGCATGCCATTACCCTTGAATTAGGGTTTACTATTCACATTACATGTCATCACCCTTGAATTAGGGTTTACTATTCACATTAAGGTGAATTGAACTCATAACATCATCATATATGAGTAACATCTTCATTGATGCTCTTAGATTAGTTAAAGGTTCATCATTTATCATAATTAGGGTTTCTATGATCTCACACAGGTGGGTCATACCCTAATTATGCTCCTTCCTGTGCATTGAAGATGCTTTAATTGAGTTTTCACCTAAAAAGGGTACTCTCTCTCTCTAGAAGTACTTTCTCTCTCTAGAAGTACTTTCTCTCTCATCATAATGTTAAGTGATGTCAACATCACTCTAAATCAGGTTGGATTAAGTCATCATAGGCTAACATAGCCCAAAACATCACCATCATGTGATTAGGGTTTGATCTGATCAAGGTATTACCCAATTTATCCTTTAGGGGTATTTTGGTAATTCACCCCATTGATCATCGTCATGGTCAAAATCTTAGTCAATTAGCCACTTAATATCCTAGGTTATCATTAGGGTTTGATTAGGGCAACATAGAACCATTTATATCATCAATTGATTGAATGAAGTCAACCTTGAATTATCTTGATTGATCTCAACCATCAACCCTCAATCGATTTGAGACCCGTTGGTTGAGTTGACCTTTTGACCAATTGACATTAGGACCACAAGAATGTGTAGACCGTTTGGTCACTTTTGACCTCAGGACCGCGAGGCCTCTTCCTCCTCCAAGACCGCGAGCCCTCCATTGATTCAAGACCGCAAAGACTCCAAATGAGGTTAAGACCGCGAAGATCATGAAGACCGTTTGCCCTTCTTTGACCCCAAGACCGCGAGGCCCCTCGCGGTCTTGAGACCGTGAGCCCTCTCACGACCTTGAGACCGCGAGCCTCCTCACGACCTTGAGATCGTGAGCCTCCTCTCGACCTTGAGACCGCGAGCCTCCTCTCGACCTTGAGACCGCGAGCTCACATGGTCTCAACCACTTGGACCATCAACAAGATTCAATGATACACCCGATAATGTCAACTCATGTTGAAACCCTCAAAAGGTCAAAACTATGATGACCACTTATGAATTGGGTCAATTAAGATTATTCTTGACCACTTGGTCATTCAATTGACCCTCAAAGGTTGACCAATTAGGGTTGAAGTCGATTCAATTAGGGTCTATCAATGTTCACCCATCAACACTCAACAATGTGATTCAACACAAGGTTGAACCCTTCAATTGAGCTCCAATTGGGCCCAAACTTGGCCCAAACGGTCTTGAGATCATGTGGGTGGGCCCCACATGGTCTTGAGACCGTTTTCCCAAGATTTCATCAAAGTCTAAGGTGATTGATAGAGGTTGAACCATGATTGAACCACAAAACAGAATTTTGATTAAATTGATAACTTATTTGCAATTAGGTCCTCAATTGGTCCAATTATTTAACCCTAGACCTTCAAACGGTCTTGGGTGATTGTCCTCTTGGTCTTGAGACCGTTTGGGTGGCCCCTAAACGGTCTTGAGACCGTTTAGGTCAATCAACCCTAAAAACCCTAATTAGGTCATCATAATTTCAGTACTGATTTCATCTAGGGTTAGCCCTAGTATTCACCCTTCAACTCTTAGCCCGTTTGGAATTAGACCATCAAACTTGGTGAGTTGTTAATTAACATTATTTTGAACAGTAATATCATACGTTCAACGCCTGGTCAATGACCTTACACGGTCTTGAGACCGTTTGCCCAAAAAGGCAATTTCAGACCGTTTGAGAATCAGGAATACATTCATTTAAAGTTGTTATTTAAAAAGGTCATATCTACCGATTCCTTTGGAGTTAGCCTCCCAAATTTTGAGGGAAATTAGCCTATATAATTAGGAACAGGTTTCTTATACGGTCCACGCCCGGTCAACGGGGACAAACGGTATTGAAGACCATTTTCCCTGTCGCGGTCTCGAGACCATTTGCTCACCTCGCGGTCTTGAGACCGAGAGAGCAAACTGTTGGGAACGTTTAAGAAAGTGAAAGGCGGTGGGTTTTTCTTGGAAATCACGCCTTCATCTCCTAGCTCAAGAACAGTACGGATATCCCATGTATTTTCTTGCAAAAATAGCAGGGAAAGTAGGGAAACATTAAGAGCTATCATCTAACCGCATATAAGAGATGTATATAGTAAAGCATGGGTTTAGAGTTATAAAACCCACCTAAAGCTTGCTCCTTGAGCTCCAAGCTTTCAAGCTCCAAGCTCTAATGGCGTCCTTGAGTTCCCACAGGTTTTCAAAGGTGAAAACTCCAAGGAAAACGAGAAGGGATGGCTAGAAAGGTAGGGTTTAGCCATGAAGTTGACCTTGAATTCGAGTTCTAACCATGGAATTAGGCAAAAGAAGGGTCCCAAACCTACCTTGTTTCCCTTGGTCGTCCTCCTTAGCTCCAAGGTAGTCTTTGGTGAAATGGAACAGTGAAGGGAACGAAGGGCAAGTTCCCTTGCTTAGAGAAGTTGAGGGTATATATACTAGGGGTAGGATTTTCAACATTAGTTCATAAGTTGTCCATAATTCCAACTAGGTCCCTCCTTCTTTACTTGATCGTTCCTTCCTCTTTATTCTAAGGACAAACCTTCTCTTAAGGTCTTAGAAAAAGAAGGTAAAGGAGAGCAATCTAATACTAAAGTACATACATAAAGAGATATTGCACATATACCCTGATTTTTCAATCACAAGGCATATTTCATAACCTGATAACTCAATTGAGGTGACTCCCTCATCATTTCTTCTCTTAATGATGGCAAGAGTCTAAAAAGATACATTAGATGACATTTTTTACAATTTGCATCCCTTAATTTGGGTAAATTGCATTTTACCCCAAATTAGGGTTTTCAAGCACCGAGATTGCTTCAACAGCTGCACCTTGGTGCCCAAGCTTGGGAAATCCCTCAAACTTTGCTAAAAAGATTTCTCATGATGTCTCAACATCAGAGGAACATCTCATCATGTGCAAATTGCAAGCTAACCCTTTTAACTGGGTAAATTGCACATAGGTCCCTGTATATCAAAACATTGCTACAACTTTAAATAAAAAGGAGCAAATACTGAAATATATGTTTCTGAGAAACTTAATTACATGCTCAGAGTTAATCACAAAGATTTAATCACATATTTAGGCAAAAACACCTAGGGTTAACTCATAACCCAGGTCAGGGATGTTACAAATTATCCACCCCTTACAAGGATTTCGTCCCCAAAATCGATAATACATACTAAGAGAAAAGGGCAGGATACTTCCTTCTCATCTCATCCTCTAACTCCCAAGTGGCTTATTCAACACCACGATGGTTCCAGAGGACTTTCACAAGACTTATATCTTTCTTCTTTTACTTTTTAATTCGTTTATCAAGGATTGACACTGGTCCCTCCTCATAGGATATGTCGTCATTCAATTCTACCTCCATAGGTTGTCGAACTGACTCGGTGTCTGGGTGACATTTCTTCAACATAGAAATGTGAAACACAGGATGTAACCTCTGTAACTCAGGTGGTAGCTCTAGTCTATATGCTACCTTTCCAATCCGTTCGATGATTGGATAAGGCCCCATATATCTAGGAGCTAGCTTCCCTTTCCTTCCAAAACGAAGGACCCCTTTCCAAGGTGAGACCTTGAGATACACTCTGTCTCCAACCTGGAACTCTAAGGGTCTACGACGTTTTTCAGCATAAGATTTCTGCCTATCCTGAGCAGTCTTAATCTTATGTTGTATTACTTTAATCTTTTCTGTGGTTTGCTGCACCAGGTCAGGACCTAACAACTGGTGCTCACCAGTCTCAAACCAACACAAGGGTGATATGCAACGTCTACCATATAAGGCTTCATAAGGTGCCATATCAATACTATGATGATAGCTATTGTTATAGGCAAACTCTATCAAGCTTAGGTGTAGATCCCAACTTCCGGTGAACTGGAGAACACATGCTCTCAACAGGTCTTCTAAGGTTTGTATGGTCCTTTCCGACTGTCCATCAGTCTGTGGATGAAAGGCCGTACTAAACCTTAGCTTGGTGCCTAAGGCTTGGTGTAACTGTTCCCAAAAATGACTTGTAAACTGAGGACCTCTGTCAGAAACTATTGTGACAGGAACTCCGTGCAAACGCACTATCTCTTTAACATACAACTCTGATAACCTTTCAGCAGAATAGGTTGTCTTGACAGGTAAGAAATGTGCTGTCTTAGTCAACCTATCAACAATTACCCAAATGGAATCATGTCCTTTGCTTGTCCTGGGTAGGCCAACAACAAAGTCCATGGTCACATGGTCCCACTTCCACTGTGGTATGGGTAAAGGTTGCATTGTCCCTGCAGGCTTCTGGTGTTCAACTTTAACTTGCTGACACACAGGACACCTCAGAACAAACTCTGCAACGTCCTTTTTCATCCCAGGCCACCAATACAGATCTTTCAAATTCCGATACATCTTGGTGCTCCCTGGATGCATAGCATACATGGAAGAATGGGCTTCTTCCAGGACTAACTTTCTCAAGTTGTCCACATCTGGCACTATCATCCTTCCATTATAACAAGCTACTTGATCTTCTGAGTCATTAAAACCATCTTGCTTCTCATTTCCATACTCAGATCTTATATGTTGAACTGTAGCATCACCTAGCTGTGCCTCTTTAATCTGCTCCCTTAGGGTAGGTTTAATATGCATCTCGGCCAACAAACCGGCTAACAATGACACCTTCAACTGTACATTGTCTTGCCTTAAAGAGATAAGCATATCTCTCCTAGAGCATACTAAAGAGTTTAGTTGTGCTCTATTCATGGTTGACGTTGCTGATTTCCTACTCAAGGCATCTGCAACAACATTGGCCTTGCCTGGATGGTAATCAATTGTACAGTCGTAGTCCTTGATTAACTCCATCCAGCGACGTTGCCTCATGTTGAGCTCATGCTGAGAGAAGATATACTTAAGGTTTTTGTGGTCTGTGAAAATCTGGAATGTATCTCCGTAGAGATAATGCCTCCAGATCTTCAAAGCATGAACCACAGCAGCTAACTCCAGATCGTGTGTTGGATAATTCTCCTCGTGTTTCTTAAGCTGTCGGGAGGCAAAAGAAATCACTTGTTTATCCTGCATCAACACACATCCTAGTCCATTTTTGGAAGCATCACAGAAAACTACATATCCTTTTCCTTGTTCAGGTAGCACTAGCACAGGTGCACTTGTCAATCTCTCCTTCAGCAACTGGAAAGACTGTTGACACTTATCACTCCAAGAAAAAGGAACATCTTTCCGGGTTAACTTGGTCAAAGGTAAAGCTATAGAACTAAAGTTCTTAATGAACCTTCGATAATAGCCAGCTAACCCCAAGAAACTTCGAATCTCCGTCGGTGTCTTCAGTTGTTCCCATTGTAGAACAGATTCTACCTTTGTAGGGTCAACACGAATTCCCGAGGCGGATATCACATGTCCAAGAAAAGATACCTCCGGCAGCCAGAACTCACACTTGTTAAACTTAGCGTATAGCTTATGTTCTCTTAGCAAGGTCAAAGCTTGGCGAAGATGCTGCTCATGCTGCTGAGTATCCTTACTATAAATCAGAATGTCATCTATGAAGACGACAACACACTGATCAAGGAAAGGTCAAAAAACTCTATTCATGAGTTCCATGAATGTAGCTGGTGCATTGGTTAGTCCAAACGACATAACCGTGAACTCATAGTGACCATATCTTGTCCTAAAGGCAGACTTGGATATGTGACTATCCTTAATGCAGAGTTGATGATATCCAGACCTCAAGTCTATCTTTGAAAAGACTGTTGCACCACACAACTGGTCAAAGAGATCATCAATCCTCGGCAGAGGATACTTATTCTTTATTGTTACTTTATTGAGTTGTCTGTAGTCGATGCATAACCGCATTGACCCATCTTTCTTTTTAACAAACAAGACCGGAGCACCCCAAGGTGAAGTACTCGGTCGGATAAAACCTCTCTCAAGTAACTCTTGAAGCTGTTTCTTGAGTTCTGCCATCTCGGCAGGCGCCATCCTATACGGAGTTTGAGCTATGGGTTTCGTATCTGGGATCAGATTGATTTCAAAATCAATCTCCCGAGGTGGTGGTATACCAGGAAGTTCTTCAGGAAACACATCTTCGAATCCCCTGACTATAGGGACTTTAGTAGGATTGGAACTTTCCTTGGTAACATCTACCACATGGGCTAAGAATGCATAACATCCTTGCCTCAACAGCTTATCAGCAACCATAGCTGATACAAGACAGGTGGGCAGAATCTTTCTTTCTCCTTGAAAGATCCATGTGTTGCTTTCATCAGCAAACACAGCCAACTTGGACTCACAATCCAAGACAACTCTATACCTTTCTAAGGTATCCATCCCGAGGATTATATCAAATCCCTGCATATCAAGCGGTATAAGATCCACTTGAATGCGATGGTCAGAAAAGAAGAGGATGCAGGGAGAACATACCTCCTGCAAAACGGCAGACCCACTCAACGGAGTCTCTAACAACAAACTATCTGTCCTATGACTAACAGTCATATTGTAGTTACGAATCACTTCACGAGTGATGAAAGAGTGCGTAGCACCCGGATCAATCAGAACGGATACAACACAGGATGTAGACATATCAGAATATAAAAGTTTCATCTGACCTGTCACTACCCGTGGATTGACCACTGCCTCAGGTGGGTTCATAGCATAGAACCTCACAGTCGCCTGGTGTTGAGGTGGTGCTGATGATCCAGCTTGAGACGCTTGTCCACGTCCTTGAGCTGCTCCTTGATGTTGTCTATTCTGAGATCCCTGTTGATTCTATCTCGGGGGTTGTTGTGTCACACCGACAGGCCTAGAACGGCAATCCTTCATCAAGTGTCCCACCTTACCACAGTTGTAGCAACTCTTCTCCTGTTGCTGTGGTCCGGGTGGTCCAGTAACTGACACTGATGCAGAACTGTGCATCCCTTGAAGCGGTTGACTCCGTCCTCTACCTCTGCTTGGTGTCCATTGAGTTTGAAAACTCGATCTGGGTGGTGGAGGGTTAGGTGCAGAGAATCTAGGTTTCTTGGAATCCCTAGATGAAGAACCCTAGAACTGTGGATATCTTTTATGGGTTTGTCTCTTCTCAACCACAGATCTTTCTATCCTTCGGACTGACTCAACGAAGGTAGAGAATCTCTCTCGGTTCTCTAAGGTAGATACATGGGTTGACATATCAGAATTCAAACCCTTCTCAAATCTTCTGATTCTTTCCTCATCTGTAGCAGCCATGTGCGGACAGAACCGCAGCAACTCCATGAACTTAGCTTCATATTCGCTAATGTTCATCATACCCTGCCTTAGTTTCTCGAACTGAGAGATCTTCTCATCTAGGAAGGTCTTTGGAAAATATCTTTTGATAAATTCCCGACGAAACTCTTCCCATGAGAACTCTACTCCAGTTCTCTTCTGCTCTTCCATGTTCCACTAGTGACCAGCACTACCTTTGAGAAGATAGACAGCATGTCTAACCTTCTCAGCTTCCGGGATGATAAGAATCCTGAAAGCCTTCTCCAACTCTGTCAACCATAAGTCAGCATCTGCAGGGTCGGCAGTCCCAAAGTACTCGGTAGCTCCGACACGACGAAGTCGTTCGAATGGCTTACTGATACCTTGTGCTTCAGGCTGGACAGGTGCCCTAGGTGCAGGAATGGGCATCCTATCAGTTATATGCGTCATGGCAGTCATGCACTGCCCAAACATTGTCTGTACAGCTGGGTTACTCATGTCAGCTGGGTCGAACTGGGGTGGCTCTCTTGGTAACTCCGGTGCAGGTTGTTCTATTCTCAGAACTCTTGCACCGCCTTGAGGTGCACTAGCACTACTCTCTGCCACGTACTCATCGTGATGTTCTGACATTCTTATGTATCTTCTTCTCCTGAGGAGCAGAAGATTCTATTAGATAAGGAAGGAGTACTAAAGGTAGACTCGACATCCTAAGTCCTATGCCTCTGTAGACTCAACTGACCTAGAGCTCTGATACCACTAGTTGTGGGCTCTGATCTCCAAACCATGACATAAGGATGATTAAAACGTAGCGGAAGCGAATCAGTAATCAGCGGAAGACAAAATTCATAGGAAATTAAAACTTTTCGAGATAAGAACTTGGATCCATAAAAACTTCTTTCATAAAGAGAGATAAACTGTTTACATCTCAGGATAATTACTTCTTGAGTAATTATATACATCCAGATACAAAATCTCAAGATCACTAAACAAAAGACTCCAAGACCTGAGAGTACAGAGGACACATAGGACTGACTCTAATTGCACCACATGGCAGGACAATCTCCACCTGAGATTACTGTTGCCCCTGGTGCTGCTGCTGCTGAGACTGGTCACCTGTAGGCTGGTTCCTTTGTCTCCGACGTCCACCTAAAAAGTTGAATTCTACGGGGTGAGACAATTATACATAATTTTCCCAGCGAGAGTTATAACTCTTCGCCAAAAGCTTTATTATAACATCAAAGAATATCTTAAGCAGTAAAGCCTTCAAAGTACTCTATAACAGTTGCAGGTATAACAAGATCTCTACAATTTAGGAGATATGGAGAATATAAACACTATTGCAATGTAACATCAATCAACTAACTTGGAGTCATCTCTAACAAGTTATACTACATGGTTGATTATGTTTTACAAACAACATTATGCCCTGTGGAGATGAGGCATACCACTCATACTCCAACTGATCGCTGAGAAGTCACATCAGTATCATACATAGGTCAATAAGAGAGCCGGATTCTCATGACCTTCACCTTCCTCAGTCAGTAAGAGGATCACTTGTAGGACATCTCGTGTCTCTACTACTATAGCTCACCAGGGTAAACTGGTCCTTCGCTATTCTAGAGTCACAGTGGCGTTCTGTACTCTCTTCGTCATCAGGAGGTTTCATATTTACCTACCACTGACACGGATTTCTGTGCTTTCTTTGTCATCAGGAGGTTTCATGTTTACCTACCACTGATACGGTATGGAATTATAGTGAAGGATGGATGGATTACACATCTACATCACTTTCCTACACTAGGATGTAAGGTTCTACACATCCATGTACCCCACATACTCAAAAGTATGTGCTCCAGGAGTTCCCTAAGGAAAACCTGTTTCACCATCACTTAATCTCTGACAATGATGGATCTATGATCAGGGCTCTACATTATACTTGATTAGTTAGGTACATTCAGTATTCTTTAACAGCATACATTATTCTCCAAACAATAACAATAGCATAGCAGCTATAAATGAAAAATACTAAATGTAACAGGCCTAACTCATATCAATCATCATTTCTCATTATCCTCATCACAAGTCATCTCTAAGGCATGACCTTGATGGTATTCATGGCTCTCACAGCCCATTATCAGCATAGGATGTCACTGACAAGGCATCAGATTACCTTACTTATTCATAAGGCTAACAACATGCCTTTAATGAATATAACATCAAAATCCATACCTGGATATGATTACCTTCATATCAGAACCTGCATGGTTAATACAACTGATAAAGGTAATACAAAAAAATAAGGAATATACTTCCTACTCTTGTCATAAGAGTTAAATCTCTAATGCACATCAAATAGAGTTTAATACTCACAAGCATGCCATTACCCTTGAATTAGGGTTTACTATTCACATTACATGTCATCACCCTTGAATTAGGGTTTACTATTCACATTAAGGTGAATTGAACTCATAACATCATCATATATGAGTAACATCTTCATTGATGCTCTTAGATTAGTTAAAGGTTCATCATTTATCATAATTAGGGTTTCTATGATCTCACACAGGTGGGTCATACCCTAATTATGCTCCTTCCTGTGCATTGAAGATGCTTTAATTGAGTTTTCACCTAAAAAGGGTACTTTCTCTCTCTAGAAGTACTTTCTCTCTCTAGAAGTACTTTCTCTCTCATCATAATGTTAAGTGATGTCAACATCACTCTAAATCAGGTTGGATTAAGTCATCATAGGCTAACATAGCCCAAAACATCACCATCATGTGATTAGGGTTTGATCTGATCAAGGTATTACCCAATTTATCCTTTAGGGGTATTTTGGTAATTCACCCCATTGATCATCGTCATGGTCAAAATCTTAGTCAATTAGCCACTTAATATCCTAGTTTATCATTAGGGTTTGATTAGGGCAACATAGAACCATTTATATCATCAATTGATTGAATGAAGTCAACCTTGAATTATCTTGATTGATCTCAACCATCAACCCTCAATCGATTTGAGACCCATTGGTTGAGTTGACCTTTTGAGCAATTGACATTAGGACCGCAAGAATGTGTAGACCGTTTGGTCACTTTTGACCTCAGGACCGCGAGGCCTCTTCCTCCTCCAAGACCGCGAGCCCTCCATTGATTCAAGACCGCGAAGACTCCAAATGAGGTTAAGACCGCGAAGATCATGAAGACCGTTTGCCCTTCTTTGACCCCAAGACCGCGAGGCCCCTCGCGGTCTTGAGACCATGAGCCCTCTCATGACCTTGAGACTGCGAGCCTCCTCACGACCTTGAGACCGCGAGCCTCCTCTCGACCTTGAGACCGCGAGCCTCCTCTCGACCTTGAGACCGCGAGCTCACATGGTCTCAACCACTTGGACCATCAACAAGATTCAATGATACACCCGATAATGTCAACTCATGTTGAAACCCTCAAAAGGTCAAAACTATGATGACCACTTATGAATTGGGTCAATTAAGATTATGCTTGACCACTTGGTCATTCAATTGACCCTCAAAGGTTGACCAATTAGGGTTGAAGTCGATTCAATTAGGGTCTATCAATGTTCACCCATCAACACTCAACAATGTGATTCAACACAAGGTTGAACCCTTCAATTGAGCTCCAATTGGGACCAAACTTGGCCCAAACGGTCTTGAGATCATGTGGGTGGGCCCCACATGGTCTTGAGACCGTTTTCCCAAGATTTCATCAAAGTCTAAGGTGATTGATAGAGGTTGAACCATGATTGAACCACAAAATAGAATTTTGATTAAATTGATAACTTATTTGCAATTAGGTCCTCAATTGGTCCAATTACTTAACCCTAGACCTTCAAACGGTCTTGGGTGATTGTCCTCTCGGTCTTGAGACCGTTTGGGTGGCCCCTAAATGGTATTGTGACCGTTTAGGTCAATCAACCCTAAAAACCCTAATTAGGTCATCATAATTTCAGTACTGATTTCATCTAGGGTTAGCCCTAGTATTCACCCTTCAACTCTTAGCCCGTTTGGAATTAGACCATCAAACTTGGTGAGTTGTTAATTAACATTATTTTGAACAGTAATCGCATACGGTCAACGCATGGTCAACGACCTTACACGGTCTTGAGACCGTTTGCCCAAAAAGGCAATTTCAGACCGTTTGAGAATCAGGAATAAATTCATTTAAAGTTGTTACTTAAAAAGGTCATATCTCCCGATTCCTTTGGAGTTAGCCTCCCAAATTTTGAGGGTAATTATCCTATATAATTAGGAACAGGTTTCTTATACGGTCCACGCCCGGTCAACGGGGCCAAACGGTCTTGAAGACTGTTTGCCCTGTCGCGGTCTCGAGACCGTTTGCTCACCTCGCGGTCTTGAGACCGAGAGAGAAAACTGTTGGGACCGTTTAAGAAAGTGAAAGGCGGTGGGTTTTTCTTGGAAATCACGCCTTCATCTCCTAGCTCAAGAACAGTACAGATATCCCATGGATTTGCTTGCAAAAATAGCAGGGAAAGTAGGGAAACATTAAGACCGCATATAAGAGATGTATATAGTAAAGCATGGGTTTAGAGTTATAAAACCCGCCTAAAGCTTGCTCCTTGAGCTCCAATCTTTCAAGCTCCAAGCTCTAATGGCGTCCTTGAGTTCCCACAGGTTGTCCAAGGTGAAAAATCCAAGGAAAACGAGAAGGGATGGCTAGAAAGGTAGGGTTTAGCCATGAAGTTGACCTTGAATTCGAGTTCTAACCATGGAATTAGGCAAAAGAAGGGTCCCAAACCTACCTTGTTTCCCTTGGTCGTACTCCTTAGCTCCAAGGCAGTCTTTGGTCGTCTTTGGTGAAATGGAACAGTGAAGGGAACGAAGGGCAAGTTCCCTTGCTTAGAGAAGTTGAGGGTATATATACTAGGGGTAGGATTTTCAACATTAGTTCATAAGTTGTCCATAATTCCAACTAGGTCCCTCCTTCTTTACTTGATCGTTCCTTCCTCTTTATTCTAAGGACAAAAATTCTCTTAAGGTCTTAGAAAAAGAAGGTAAAGGAGAGCAATCTAATACTAAAGTACATACATAAAGAGATATTGCACATATACCCTGATTTTTCAATCACAAGGCATATTTCATAACCTGATAACTCAATTGAGGTGACTCCCTCATCATTTCTTCTCTTAATGATGGCAAGAGTCTAAAAAGATACATAAGATGACATTTTTTACAATTTGCATCCCTTAATTTGGGTAAATTGCATTTTACCCCAAATTAGGGTTTTCAAGCACCGGGATTGCTTCCACAGCTGCACCTTTGTGCCCAAGCTTGGGAAATCCCTCAAACTTTGCTAAAAAGATTTCTCATGATGTCTCAACATCAGAGGAACATCTCATCATGTGAAAATTGCAAGCTAACCCTTTTAACTGGGTAAATTGCACATAGGTCCCTGTATATCAAAACATTGCTACAACTTTAAATAAAAAGGAGCAAATACTGAAATATATGTTTCTGAGAAACTTAATTACATGCTCAGAGTTAATCACAAAGATTTAATCACATATTTAGGCAAAAACACCTAGGGTTAACTCATAACCCAGGTCAGGGATGTTACAATCACTATGAGAGTTGACTATGACTTCCATGATGATGGCTTCCATGTGTCAGTCTCATGGTGGGTCTATCTGATACACCATTTTTCAACATGATTTTCTGTGATTGGTTGATATATCCATATCATGACTAATGATATTCTTTCATCAACCAACTCAGACTATGATCTTATGTGTCATTGGTGTCTACTAACCTTCCACAAGAACAACTGATCAGGGACATAATGAGAATGTATATATGTACTCCATAACATTCATATGATCTCATTTCTTTCAAGTCATTTACTTAAAGACATATGTCATCGAGTAATATCATTCTCTAGACATTTATTATGTTATTCATTATCTCATAACTGAATATACAAAATAAATTGGAAGCTTGCCTTATTATTAATCAAATCATTTACATATTATGTCATTACAATCATCATATGATTGGTTGTCTAGGCATACATACCAACAAACTCCTGCTTGCACTAAGAGTCAATCACCCATGGATCTTATCCCGAGTGACATAACATGAACATCATGCTTATGCTACGAAAGTGCTTTTATAGCGGGTTTAGCAATGTTTTCTTTAAGTTGGTATTTTGTAATTTTCATAGCTCTTCACTGTACATCTACGCATACGAGATGGAAGTGCCATGGTATGCTATCTGAGATTCTTATCCTAACTAGTAGCTCCATTATTATCACAATATTTCTATTGTGTCATCAATGGTTTGGAATATCGCATAAGTTCGCCCATATGAACTTCTTGATCCATACGATATCCTATGATATTCTTATAACACAGAGAAACTCAGCTTTTTTTATAGATTTTAATAATTGTCATTATCTCATAACCCTTTCTAGCTTACAGTTCTCATTTAATGGCAAACATAGATTGTTATTATTTTGTCAGTTTGAAAGATTGCATGAGTGTAACTCCTTACATCCATCTCTTCCTTATTACCATAATTGAGGAACCGATCCTTTATGTGATTCACAAGTATCTAAGGATGTTCTTTATGGTAGTCCAGTGACTCTTACTAGCATCTGCCATATACCTTCTTGTCATGTCCAATACATAAGATTTGCTAGGTAGGTATATATTTGTCTTCTCATCATGTCCAATACATATGAGATGATTGGATATCCTCTTGTCATGCCCAATACATATGAAATAATGATATATCCTCTCGTCATGTCCAATACACACGAGATAACATGATAAGTAAATTACATTGAATTCAAGATAGATCCAATTGCAAATGCATATGGCATCTATCGATGTGTTCCTATTCTTCACAAGAATCGGGACACTAGTCTCTTGAAAGACTAACTCCATGGAATGTAGACATGTTTTCTCTCATTGAGTCTTACATGTTGAACCCTTTAGCATCATGCCAATGTATGTGGTCTTACTTAGGTTAAGAAGCTTTCCAAATCTATCTCTGTAGACCTCGATCCCTATCACATAGGATTCTTCGCCTAAACCCTTCATATAGAAGGTATGTTCTCTGCCAATTTTTAACATTTGTAGGATAAGGATGTTAACCTCCATCATTATCTAGAATATAAATATGCTCCCAATAAATCTTTTGTAATCACATATTTCATCTTCATTTTGACAAGTCAAACCCTTTGACTATTTTTTCAAATAGAAGATTTCAGGTCTGAGCTTGCTTCAATCCTCAGATTGACCTTTGTAGCTTATAAACTTCATTTGCATTCTTAGATTTATAAAAAATTTAGGATGTATCATGTACACATCCTTATAATTATTCCAATTAAGGAATGTGATTTTAACATTAATATGCCAAATCTTATAGCCATGCTAAGCTGCAACAACAATCATGATCCAGATGAATTTAACCATCGTAACCAGTGAAAGACTTCATCATGTTCAACACCTTGAACTAGTTTGAAATTCTTTGCAACCAATCTACCCTTCCATGTTGGTATTCTTGAAAAGGCCCAAATGCACCCAATGGGGTTTACCCCTTCAGGTGGATCCACCAAGGTCATACCTTGTCGATTTAAATGGAGTCCATCACTGATTTCATGTTCTCAAGTCATTTCTAAGATTTTGGTCCTCAATAGTTTTTGGGTAGGTTGTTGACTCATCTCTATGATAAACTTACATCCTTCTTGAGTTATAAGATATCACAATTTTTCAAACTCAATGGATGCTATACCAGAACTATAAGGTTTTGTTTTACATAAGGAACTTTGAGATTCCACAACAACTTGTGATTCTCCTTGTTCCTGTTGTACCTCTTTAGGTTCAATTCTTTCTAGTTTATCTAGAAAATTTGAAGTTATGATTTTACTCTCACTAATTCCTTTGGAACTAATTTCCATTTAGGAATTCAGCCATCCTAGAAACAAATGCTTTGTTGTCAAGGTTGGAATATAAGTAGTATTCAACAAGATTACATTTATGTAATTTGTGGATAAAGCCTATTAAAAAATTATTTTTTATAAAAGCTTTCAATCCTAATCATCATAAAAGACATATCAGGGCACTTCCCATGTCATATCTCATATGGTGTCTTTTGAACCAATTTATACGGTACATTGTTTTAGTGTAAAGAATGTGTCAAAATGAATTGAAAGATCGGCTAGATATGTTGATAATCACACCATGACTTAACACAGTGTGATTACTTCTTTCGGATAGCTAGATACATTGATAATGATACATTATCATTGTGTTTCAGCTAGAGTTCATCATGATACTCTATCATGATCTCCCAAAATGTCCTCAAACTCTTGGCTAAAATATTTCAACATGGATCACATCAATGTATCTTAATACTTTACCAAGTGAGTTGCGTACTTCATTCATAATCTCCTTGAACACTTCAAAAGATTCATACTTGTATTTCACTAAATACAAATTTCAATACCTACTGATCACATCAGTAAATATAATGAGGTACTTGTAACTACCTTTAGCATTTATTCGAAAAGGTCTATATACATCAGTATGTACTAGTCATAATGGAATAATCATTCTCTCACTACATCTAGTGAAGATGCTTTTATCATATTACACAACAAATAAAACATGCATGTCTCTATTGGTTTAATAATGAAAAATGTCTAGAAAACCATCATTAATATGGATTCTAGAAATTCATTTCTTATATGTGCTCTAGATGACAGTGCTATATGTATTCAATTGTTTGAGTCATCAAGTCGTATAGTATATGTGGCATACACATTTGTCTTTACAACTATCAACTATAGTTTGTGAGACATAGGGCATTTCCATAAAAGATCATATATTTTAAAATGAAACATAAGTAATACAAAACATATAAAGTTTTCATCAATGGCAAGTACATAATAGAAATTCACTAATTCTATTATGTACCCATTAAAAAAAAGTCTAGTTGTAGAAGTAGAAACCCTTGCTCTGCACAGTTCTAGCTTACTACTTCTCAGGTCCTAAAGTACAGATCTCTATCTCTGTCTTCCTGAGATCCTCTATGAAGAGGAGAATTCCTTTCCAATGCCAGACAAGTGACAATGGTAGTACTTTCTTTTCTTTGTCCTTTAAGTGAAAAGGACAGATTCCTTTTACACTTACCCTTCTCCATAATTTGAGTGTCGAAGACTTGGACTTAATCTTAGCCTCAGAACACTTCTTAGCCTTGACTTTGCCCTAGGACTCTCTTCCGTTGATCATCATCACAGATTTGTCCTTCTTCTTCCTTGCTTTGGCATCAACATGCCAAGCATTTGATGAAGTGACTATATGATTCATGCAACACTTGCATAATCATATTCATGGTCAACTCTTGACGTAGTAGAAATCCCAATCATTACACATGTCCAATCATATTGAGATTATGGGGTTCTACTGGACCTCCCTTAGTCAGTTTGCACTCAATTAGCACATAGGGGACATTATAGCTTCTATGCTTTACATTACTCTTAAGATGTGTCACCGTCTCGAGAATGTGCATGTTTTCATGTTGTTCATGCAACTCATAGTTCAAACAACATAATATTAGGTATTCAAATGTCTATGGCATCATTGGCATGCTTCCAATAAGCATCCATTTAGCCTTAAGCGCCTTTGGAGTGGGTTCCTCTGACATTGGTCTATCAAGGACATAGAGCTTTCACTCATTGATGAGAACATCCCTCAAAGTCCTTAACCAATTGTGAAACTTAATCCCATTTTGTCCTTCTAAAGGATTGGTTGCAATTATAACATGTTTGTGTTTGACATTTGATTCTACAAAGAAATATGCAACTTTTCAAAATGTTTTTGATTTGGTTTGATTTGATAATTTTGACGATATTAATTAGATCTTTGATAAAATATCACCCCCACTATTTTATTCAAATTGATAGCCTTCAATATCAATTCGGAATATTGTAGCGTATAATATTCTAATGGGCCAAGATCTAAAATAATTAAGTCAATACCCAATCAACGCTGGTGTTCAAGAACAATTATTAAGGTCTACAACATTTTTCAATTGCATCTCATACAACTCTTGGATATATGATATGTGCAACTCCTTGCCATGATAATATGCATGCCTCTGAGCCCAGACTCTCTAAGAATCACCATTAAAGCTTGACCCAAAGACCAACACAATTACCCCACTTGGCGGGCCCACATTATTACCATCACACTTCCATAAGATAGACAACACACCTCCATTGGGGAGCCTACACTTGGTCGATCAAGCTTTTCATGTGCGTCGCTTTTGGAAAGCATCTAAGACTTGATATTTTATTTGAGGGAGTTTGTATAAATACATATACTTTATCCAATCACCACATATATAGTACTGTTCATATACATGCTATATCACAAATGCCAACATGAAATAAATAAAAACACGAGCGATGGTTATGGTCATACTAATGTATTTCGTTAGAGCCACAAGAGATTACTACCATATATGGTACACATGATATGTAACTTGTTGTTGGTGAAGATCTGTACTCAAACCAATATGAGTTGATCAGTTCAACTCTTGAACTGGTCGAACCCGCCTCCTCGTCGCTGGGTGGGGCTCTTCTGAAGCAGCTATCTGGTACTCAAGTCCAAGCAGCGTCTGGACACCTCCAGCTGATCGGTTGGGCCACCAGTCAATCGGTTTGTCATCCTGTCATCTGGCCTCCTCGGTCCTCTAGTCAATCGGGTCGTCTCACGAGCCAGATGTTTCACTTTTGTGCAAATTATCATCTCACGTCAAAACATAAATTAAAACTATCCTATTTCTTGTTACATTGTATATGGGAAAAACCTTGAGTTACATTCGAGGGAAAATAGGAAGAAAAGTATTAATTTATATTAAAAAAGGAGAGAGAGAGACTCGGTACGCAGATTGATTAACAATATGAGTAAATAACCACAACCATGCACACACAAATCTGGGGCTTTGGCCATAACCATGCTTTACATTCACCATCGAAACCGATTTTATGGCAAAACATGTAAATTGCATATATATATATATATTCATTTGAGTTCTTTATGTGGTGATAAGGCAGATCTGCACATGAACGAGCTTAAATATTTACATTGCATGTAATAAATAAACTTGATAAAACTAAAATATGATCATATTGATTATCACAAAATAAAATTAATTGATCTGGCTCTGATACGACTATAAGAAAATATGATATTAGATAGATAGAGGAAATAAAAAATTTACTATCATATTTCCCATTAACTGGCAGATCGCATCAATAACTATGCAATGGAAAGGATGTTTTTACGAAGATATACCTGGTCCTAGAGCAATTACAACAATAATCCTGGTCTATGTAGATGCACACTCTGTCTTGGACAGTGTTTGTGTAGCTCCTGGTTGTACTGATACTCGTCTTACTGCTCCTCCATGGAAAATAGACTCAAACAATTACTGTAGCGGCTCCTTAGATCTCACCATAGACTGTGAGTTGATGTTTTCCTCCGAGAAGCAACCAAATGACTCCTGCTTCTAGAGTAGTCTACACGGACCAATTAGAACTCCTATTGTCCTGCTAGAATGGAGAGGAAGGAGTTGTCCCTCCCGTTGATGTACTAGTCACTAACTTGCTCTCCCACAACAATGATCTTCAGTTGTTTCTCTCTCGTGGATATCCCTCCCTAGTCGGGTAGGACTTGTCTGGGCTTTCGTAGTTACCACAACTAGAGAAGACAACATTTGTCAGAGAAACTAATTCTCAATTGTATGTGTTGTACTCTGAGAAGCCCCTAGTACCCCTGTATTTATAGTAGAGGCCAGGGTCAAGGTTCCCAGTCTGTGCGGGAGTGGAAAGGACCGAAAGATCTCAAATTTTCACAATACTTTGGAAGTTTCGCAACCTATGAAATCCGAGACGGTTGTCTTGCCCAGCGAGACGGTCATCTGGGATGCGAGACGGTCATCTCTCTCAATAAGACGGTTGTTTTGTACTTTCCAGATTTGCACATATGTTGGCAATTCAATTCCAATTAGTGCACGTCATTACGTCAGCACCAATCCTAGATGCAATCAAATTGCACCCCTAAAATGGGCGTCTGGTGTAAATGAGACGAGTGTCTCACACCATGCCAGACGACTGTCTCACACAGGTGAGATGGGTGTCTTGCAACCCGGGTTAGGTAGAATCCAACCAATGTACAATACAATCAACCTGTCACTCCAAATGAGAGTCTCAATACTTGAACTGATTGTTTGGCAGTCCAATCAACTGATTTGTTGGGTGAATTGAATACCTAAACATTTTAGTAATCAATTCAATCATCATTCAAGATCGAACTCCTCTTCTATATGAGTTCCTATGTGTGTGACGCTATAGGTCCCATATCACGTTGGCGATGAATGTCCATAACAACTAATGACATTACAAGCAAAGAGTGATGCCTAGTCTCACATCTGTGCTATCTAAGTGAATGGAAAGTTGGGGAGTAACTTCAACCTACAAGCTGTGTATGTTATTATGATGTTTATATAATTCATTTGTCACTGATATCTAAATTGAACTAGAGGCATGGAGCAGTCATCCTCATTATTATTCAACCTTATTTCTTGAACCAGAGTAGACTGCATGAGATATATGTAAGCTCAATATCATATATTGACTCACAAGCGCATGGCCATACTTTTCTCCATCTCTCTAATCAAGAGACATTGGATATCATACTCCTGTAGGAGGGAAAAATTCCATCTCTATCACTCACAATCACTCCCCATGTGTCAAAGTCGCCCAATCATTATCGTTATAACAACTTATGTTTTAGGACTACGTTTGGTGACATCAAAGTGTACTCAACGACATGTGATGAGTGCAGTGATTTTAGGTCTAAGAACCACAACCACCACAATCACTATGAGAGCTAACTATGACTTCTATGATGATGGCTTCCATGTATTAGTCTCATAGTGGGTCTGTCTGGTGCACTATTCTCTAACATGTATCTGTGTGCTTGGTTTGATATAGCCATATCATGAGTAATGAGATTTTGTCATCAACCAACTCACACTCTGATCTTAAGTGTCATTTTTGTCTATCAACCTTCCACAATAACAACTAAACATGGACATAATGAGAATGTATATATGTACTCTTCACATCTGTATCATCTCATTTCTTTCAAGTCACGTACTTGAAGACATACGTCATTGAGTAATGTCATTCTTTAGACATTTATTATGTTATTCATTATCTCATAAGCAGAATATACTAATGAATTGGAAGTTTACCTTTCTTATTAATCAAATCATGTACATGTTGTGTCATTACAATCATCGTATGATTGGCTCTCAAAGCATACGTACCTACAACATATTTATATATTTAAATAAATATCAATGAGTTTCATATTTACTATTAACTATTAAAAAGAATTCTAAATAATCTTTTACAACATTATACACATAATTTGTGTTGCAATGAAAACATATTATCAATGAAATGGTTGTTGCATATAAATATAGTAGTACTCCTATTATTGGTGTATGATAAAAAAATATCCCACCAAGAAAAGATACTACACTAAAATGATATTAAATGACAATAGGTCGGAAAAGCTATTGTTTCAAACATACATATGTGGCCTTTCAAAATATTATTGTATACAAAACACCAATATATATATGTATCAAGTGATATATTAATGATTAAATCTTATTATTATATATTTGTATGCCTTACAACTTCAACATTTGTATCAATATCAGATCAAATAAGTTCCAAAATAAGTTAAAAAACACCGCAAAAAGGTTATAAATGATGAATAAATTAGAAAATCTTGTTATTTCATACACATGTGTCTTACACCTCCAAATAATGTCGCATACACGACTTAATTAGCTACATGATAAATAGATAAGAATATAATATATATTTTCTTAAATTATGACCATATAATCAAACTTAAACAATACGATGACTATATATTTAATATATTATGAATAAATATTGACAGGTAATAGGTTAGTGGATGAGGGATGGTTTATCTTTATCCTTATCCATTAAGGTAGCGAGCTAAAGGGTAGGAGGTAGGCAAATAAAGACTACAAAAATAATTAATATATACCTTGTTCCTGCATGGTATGAGTAAAAAGCATACAAATTTATCCTTATCCATTGACGGCCCAATTCGACAGCATCGGCTTCCCCGCCGGAATCCTTCTCCCTCACATGCATCATGCGAGACCATTAAGGTGATATCAGACATATTTATCCTCCTACACGTTATACAAAAATAATTCCTAGCTTAGATATCAAATAGCCTAGCTGGCAGTTGGCACAATTAATTGAATAAAAGCTCGTTTGACTTTTGATTCAATCACAACCCGATCATCGGCGAGTCTCGAATTTCCTATGTTACATGCACGCATGGTTGACAACATGATACTCAACATGGCCTTTGCAACTGGCGAGTCGATTGCTTCCTCACCTCGACCTACTCCAACGCGTTATCCAATACCGGTCAATTACACGCAGTTGACGTTAAAACGACCTCTTAATTTTTTTAATGGACAGAATGGTCGGTTAATAATGAACCTCTTTATTTTTTTAGTAGTAGATGATAAAATTGACCACCTCTATTAGCCTTCCGCTGGTCACCATCCCTTGCTGGAAATTATGACTTTACAATAATGTCTCCGTTAAGTATTGTGGTTTCTTAATTTGCACTACTATTCTAAGGAAGGGGTTGCGTGAGAGATCTCCTGCTTATTTTTGTTCTTCCTCCCTACAGTCAACTCCAGAGCCCCTTTTACGGCATTCTTAAACGGCACCACCACATATCTTCGGTACACGCACAAGAACGAAAAAAAGTGTTTGGGCTTTACCTCAATTTTAGACAAGGGCAGAAGATGCAAATGCATTAATCTATAAGGTTTGGTTGAGTATAATAGGGTGCAGTATGAGTTCGTAATATAAAAATGTACATCAAATACGTACTTTGTCATCTACTATACCGTACCAAACAGGTTCTAACAGTATTCAGGTCACCGGCGGTGCTATTTAAACATAAATAAATCAGAGTACCAGTCATAGACAGAGCGGCTCTCCCATTATATACAACCCACATCGTACAAGAGGCTGTGATGGGTTTCAAACAATATGAGTGTCGGCTCTCCATAAAACAACTTACTCAAGGGAAAGCGTAGTGAAGATACCCGAGATGTTACAAGCTTAAAAAAAGCATAATGTTGTCAGAGTGGCGGTAGCTCAGCAGGTTTGTGTAGTCATCATGATTGTTGTGGGCTTAGGTTGCTGTCGATGGCTCGGTCACCAGCATCAACATCAGCAAAGGATGTGTGTCCAACCAAAATTGGGCTCTCGTCCACAGCAGGGATAGCGAAACTTTGGAAAGGTCTTTTTTTTTTAGAGCTGAAGAAGCATCACATGCAAAGACAACATAACTAAAAGGGGAGGATGGTATAAAATCCAAATGAACTTAGTATGATTACAAGAGGTGTTATTAAAGGACTTCAGATTTTTCTTCAAATAAATGTGCAAAAATAGGCATGCATTTTAGGAGCTCGAAAGGCACCTAAGTTGTTGTTCAATACAACCCTCATTGTCACATAAACTAGAAATAATGAGGCCGTGAGAATCACCCTCCATGTGGCTGTCATTGTATAATGCGCCCATGTGTTTGGAGAAAGGCCAATTGAAAAAGGCGTGCTATGTGTTGTCAGTGGACCGTCAATATAGCAAACATATGAAGGGACCAAAATAGCATCTGTTATGCCAATTGTCGTCTAAGTGAAGCTATTATGCCCAATGAGCCATAAGTGAATATATACTTATGTAGGACAACAAATGTGTCAAAAGGACATCCCACAGTGTGTGTTTTATCCCAGGTGTATGAAGATTTGGTATAGTTTTTTGACACTACAGCTATCACCCCAAGCCCAACCAATATTTTCTTGTTTGTGTGGTCTCAGGTTATTTATCATGAAGGGTATTGAATCCATAAGACCCGTTAAGCCAATAAGTCATTTGGGTATATTATCTCTATAAGAACACAACAATTTGAGTGCACCATCAAGAGAAATATATGTTTAATATAAGATAGAATAAGTATATAGGAACATAATGATGTAGGCATCCTAACATCGACCAAGGGTCAAGCCAAAGCATACATGTGGCCAACAGTTTGGAGGTGTTTTGGTGGACTCTTCAATGAGATGACGATCTTCAAAAGTATATGTCAAAAGAAAGAGCAATGTTTATAGTTTTATATTGGAGTACAAAGAGGTTTAATCTAGTAGTGTTTCTCATTAAAAATGAAACCAAGTACAAGCATGGTTTTCTATGATGGAGGCTACACCTTTTTTTAAACATATAGTGTGAATGTAATTTGAAATTAATAACACTTCATGCTCCTAATGACTTTTATATCCGATCAGATGACTTCCTATATCTGAATAGAACTTCAATATATGTCCAATTACTTTCAAATATAGCTCAAATAGGTAGACAAGGGGACAAATCTCATTGAGATTTCCTTTAGTGTAGTTCAAGTATCCTTCTACATAGTGGTTAGATATAAATTTGAAGACACAAAGTTGATCTTATAATTGCTGAGATTGCCAAATAATGTTTTGCTTGAGTCAAAAAGTAATAAACGACTTTCAATAATGATTAAGATGATAATCAAGAGAACAAATATAAATGATTGTAATTAAGTTGCGTTAATTTATATAGTGTTGGAAATCTAGAATTATTAATTACCAAATTACATGAATAAATAATAAAAATGTTTTCTTTGAATATTGAATTAGCATGCTCACAGAGAAATGCATGAATGGAGCGGGCCCAACCTAAGCATCAGGGTTGGAACTGGAAAATGTCATTAAGGGGGGCTGAGTTAAAAGAGTTTGAAAAAATATGTCTTGGGTGAGATTGGAACCTAGGAAACTTGTCTAGAAACAACAACCTAATACCCGTCCAGCTAGTCATTTTACTTGACACTATATTAGAAAATGTTCTATATATACTACATCTACCCATGTTATATATGTATAAATACATGTACATTGATTTGGGAGGGGGGCTTCAGCCCCAGTTGCCCCCCCCATTCGTCCCTATCGGGTTATCTTGATGAAGGCCATGCAATCAAAGACCCAGATCAGCCTTAAATTCCAATGTCCCAATAACCACTCACATTTAAGTGGAAAAAAATTACCATAGAAAAAGGTAATATGGGATTAAAGTTGCTAAAAAAGGTTTTAAATACCTCAAAAGAGGCTAAAATCTAACATTACCTCACATATTTCATAAAATCAGAAATTTAATATAAAAAAAAAATAATGATTGTCACATCCTCATTTTTGGTAAGTGCACTCATGCATGTCACACATTTAACCTTCATTTGATAAGTATACTACCCTTTGGACTTTTTAGTGCTTAAGGGATACATGGAAAACAATGGGACTAGTCCCTAATCAAGTTAATTTTTAATGAAGCTTAATGGCCAATTTGGTCAATAAATGATTATTTTGTGATATATTTAGAATTATTTAAGCTAAAATATTAATGTTTTAATATAGTTTGTCCATTTGTAAACTGACAATATAAGGCCAAATAATTGTCTACATGATATTTAAGCCCATGGTTATGTTTTGGTGCCAGTTGGAATAATTTCACTAAGGGAAAGTAATTTATCAATATCATGCCCTAATAACCTATTTTAAATAACTAGAAAACCATGTTATAGAGTTGGTGCATTATGTAATCTTGTCTAGGTTTTGGAATCAGTGTCATTCACCTAGTCATTCCCAGTCATCTGAGGTCATTCCCAACCCCAAAGTCTGTGCATTATCGTTGACCTTTAAATCATTTTACATATGTTATGATAGATTGTTGATCCAAACTAACAACTCCACTAGATTTATGTACCTATTCCAAGACATTTACGTCCCAACTCAAACCCTAATTCAAATCCTACATGAAAAACCTAATTGGATCTCCTTTCCTTCTCGAGAATGAGTTGTTGATTGAGCTTTAACCCATATCTCTAACAACCAATTCTTGGTCAACTTTCATCAATGTCCATCGTGTTGGTTATGTATGCCCTGAGAGCCAATCATGTGATGATTGTAATGGCATATCATGTAAAAATGATTTGATTGTAAAATGAAAGGCAAGCTTCCAATTTTTTTTAAAATTCAGTTATGAGATAATGATGTAACATTATAAATGTCTAGAAAATTATATTACTCAATGATGTATGTATTCAAATTACTATCCTTGTGGATGAGATCATACGGATGTCAAGAGTACATATACATATTCTCATTATGTCCCTGATCGATTGTTATTGCGGAAGGTTGATAGACAACAATGACACATAAGATCAGAGTGTGAGTTGGTTGATGACTAAATCTCATTACTCATGATATGGCGATATCAAACCAAGCACACAGATACACGTTAGAGAATAATGTATCAAACTAACCCACCGTGATTTTGACACATAGAAGCCATCTTCATGGAAGTCATATCTAGGCCTCACAGTGATGATGGTGGTTGTGGTTCTTAGACCTGAAATCACTGCACTCAACACATGTCGTTCGGTATACTTTGACATCATCAAATGCAATTATGAAACATGGGTTGTTATAATGGTGATGATTGGGTGGCTTTGACACTTGGGGATTTACTGTGAGTGATAGATATGAGATTTGTCCCTCCTATGGGAGTGTGATGTCATAGGCCTCTTGATTAGTGAGATTGAGAAAAGCATGGCCATGCACATGTGATTCAATATATGATATTGAGCTTGGATATATCTCAGACGGTCTGCTCTGGTTCAAGAAACAAGATTGAATAATAATGAGGGTGACTACTCCATGCCTCTAGTTCAATCTAGACATCAGTGACAAATGAATTATACAAACACTACAACACCATACACATATTCTAGGTTGAGGTTGTTCCCCAACTTTTCCATTTACTTTTGGTAGCAATTATGTGTGACTAGGCACCACTCTTTGCTTGTGATGTCATAAGTTGTTATGGACATCCACTGCCAATGTAATATGGGACCTATAGGGCCACACCCATAGGTCTTAACCTAGAAGAGGAGTTCAAATCTTGAATGACATTTGGATTAAGTACTAAAATATTTAGGTATTTGACTCACACAACAAATAAGATGGCAACACTATCAAACACCCATCTCAAGTGTTGAGATGGACGTCTGGAAGTGCCAAACGATCATATCAAAAGTTGAGATGGGCGTATGGGTGTCAGGTCTATTTTGTATAGAATTTGGCTAAGTAACGAACCGACCCAACAAAACTAGCTTAGGTCGGGTCACCAAATGACCGTTTGGGTGACTGAGACTGCCGTCTCACATGGGCAAGATGGTCTAGTTTGGTCGAGGAAGGTTCTAGATGTTTCCCTATTCGTTTCGCTTGAGCAATACTTATTGCATAAGGAAATGAATGTCTAACATTGATGGGAATTGATTTGCCTAACTTGTGTACAACTGGGAAACTGCAAAATGATTGTCTTGCAGTGTGCAACGATCATCTGGGTTCGCTAAATGACTGTTTTGGTTGTCACACATTGCAAAAATTCCAGAATTGTTGTGAAAATTTGAGTTCTTCCGGTCCCTTCCACTCCCGCATAGAGTGGGAACCTGGACCCAAACCCTGCCTATAAATAGAGGGGGTACTGGGGCTTCCTAGAGAACAACACAGACAATTAAGAATCAGTTACTTTGACAAACATTATCCTCTTTGGTTTTTGTAACCACAAGAGCTCAGGAAAGTCCTACCCAACTAGAGAGGGATAGCCAAGGGAAAGAGCAATTGAGATCATTGTCGTGGGAGAGCAAGTCGGTGAATAGTGCACTAACGGAGAGGGGTGTCTCCTTTCTAATCATCTTAACAGGATGAAATGAGTTCTAGGCAGTCCGTGTGGACTACCATAGAGGTGGGAAGCTGTTATTTGTCGCTTGGAGGACAACATCAACCAACAGTCCATTATAAGAGGAGCTTCTGAAGAAGACAACGTTTGTGGTTGTAGTCCATGGTGTACACTAAGAGGTGTAGTAGTCAGACGAGTCCTAGTGCAACCAGGATTCAGAAGTTGCGCATCTACGATGACAAGGATTGTCACTAGACTTGGTCGAGGACCAAGTATATCCTCAAAACCATCCTTCTTGCATTACAACTATTGACACAATCTACTAATTATGGGGAATGTGGTAGATAAAATTTTAAATTTCGTTGTCTACTTTGAGCCATATTTCCCAATATTAGTATCAAAGCCAACATGAATTTACTATATTACGAGATAATCAATATGATTAGATTTTGATTTTGTCATTCTATTATTGCATGTGATGCGAATTATATCTTATCAAATCCAAACACCACGATAATCCCAAACTAATATGTATATATGATATATATATATATATATATATATATATATATATGCAATTTACACTCGTCGTCGTAAAAGCAGTTTTGATGGTTGATATGTAGCATGGCTATGGACAATAGCCCCTATTTGTGCATGGTTGTATGTGGTTGGTTTATCCTTTCATCTCGACCTACGCAGAGAGCCTCTATCTTATCTTCCCAATGTAAAGTTAATACTCTTCTACCTTTGCTCCCCTCGAATGTAACCCGAGGTTTCCCTATAATCATGTAAAAGTAGGATAGTTTACTTTCTATTATGACAAAGATCAAGACATCCCAAAGATGAGCCAGACGACTGAAGGACCTTGGAGGACATGATGGACAAACTGGACCGATCGCCTAGTAGACCTGACTGATCTGCTAGAGGTGCCAATCGATGGTGGAAAGAAGGACCAGGCAATTGGTGAGGCAACCTAACAACTGAATAAGAGGTAAGATGATCGGTTCAAGGGTTGATCTGAGCAACCCAGATTGTCAATAACATATCTTCATCAACAACATGTTTCTACATGTGATGTAGACCTAGATGACTGTAATTTTTTGTGCCTCCAAGGGATCACATTAGACTGGCCATAACCATCGCTTTCATTTATTGCATGTTTTTTCTGTGGGATATAGCATATTTATGATATGTACTATATATGTGGTGATTGGATAAAGTATATATATTTATAAAAACTCCCTCAACTAAAATATTAAGTCTTATATGCCTTCCAATTATTAATACACATGAAAATCTTGATCGACTAAGCATAGATTTGCACAAAGCATGGTGCACAGTCTATCTCGTAGAAGTGTGATGGTAGATATGTAGATTTACACAAAGGATGGTGCATATCTATCATATTGTCTTTTGGGTTGGGCTTAACTGGTGACTTGGAGAGCCCAAGCCTAGAGGCATGTAGATGATTATGACAAAGAGTTGTACATATCATCTATCCAAGAGTTGCATATGATGTAATTGGCATGATGGCCTACCTAAATAGTCAGGTTGCGGGCGATCGACAAAAGCCGACTCATGATTTGATGAAATGTGGATATTGGACCACTAGAATATTGTATGTTGCAATATTCCAAACTGATATTGAGAGATATCAAATTGAATAAAATAGTGGGAGTGATAATAATTAAAGACCTAATTAATATTGTCAAAAAAATTCAAATCAAATCAAATCAAAAATGGTTTTTGACAAATGCAAATTTTCTCTTGTAGAATCAATGACAAATAAATCTGATTTGTGATTGGTCCTGAAGAAGGACAAACTTGACGAGAGAAATTTCCATGACTGGTTTTGGACTTTGAGAAGGGTTTTCAATGAAGAGTGCAAACTCTACATCTTTGACAAACCAGTTCTTGAAATACCTCCTCCTGATGCACCTAGGGCACTAGTAGATGCTTACTGGAAGCATGTAAATGATGCCTCAGAGATAAAGTACCTTATGCTAAACTACATGAACGATGAGTTTCATGAGAAATGTAAGGACATGAGTGTTCTTGAGATGGTGACACATCTTAAGAAGGTAACACTTGGTCTTGACAGGAAAGAAAGGAATGCTATCTTAAAGGTGTTGCTTGATTCAAAGCTGACAAAGGGAACCTGAGTAGAAGAACATGTCCTGAATATGATTAGACATGTGTATTATCTTGAAGAGTTAGGATTCACCTTAAGCCAAGAGTTGGATATTGATATGATTCTAAAGACTATGTCAAAATCATATAGCCATTTTATTGCATGTTATCATGTGACTAATTCGGCTCGACATATGTCAGAATTGCTTGCCATATTGATTCATGTTGAAGCAAAAGTGAACAAGGACAAGCCTGTGATGATGATCAATGGGACTGAGTCCAAGGATCAAAGCAAGAGCGAGAAGAGTTGTGTAGTCAAGCCTAAGTCCAATTCTTCAACACTCAAGATACGGAGAAAGAAAAGTACAAGAGGAACTCATCCTTTGTACTTGAAGGCTTTCAGGAAGCAGAAGATGGGGATGGTGATCTCCACTTCAGGTATATACGTTATTGAGATAAATCTATATACTTCATCATCTAGGGTAATAGATACCGGATGTAGATCTCACATATGTTCTCATATACATGATCTGAAAGGAAGTAGGCCTTTGGGAAAAGGTGAGGTAGACCTACGAGTTGCTAATGGTGTAAGAGTTGCGGCCAGTGCAATTGGAACCTATAGTAAATCACTACCCATGGGGCTTATAATAGAGTTAAAGAAATGCTATTATGTACATTTTATAAATAGAAACATCATTTATGTATCTTCTTTAGACAAGAATTCATTTGAATTGAATATTAAAAGTGGTTGATGTTATATTTCAAAATATGGGATCTTTAATGGAAGTTCCCCAATGTCTTATGGTCTTTATTTGTTAGATCTAAAGACATATGTATATAACATTAATACCAAAAAACTAAAACTCAACAACTCAAACAAAACATACCTTTGGCATTGTCATCTAGGGAACATAAATGAGAATCACATATCTAGACTCCATAAATATGGTTATTTGGACTCTTTTGATTTTGAATCAATAGAGACATGTAAATCTTGTTTGTTGGGCAAGATGGCTAAGACCCCTTTCACTGGTAATAATGAGAGGGCTAGTGATCTATTAGGACTCATACATACTGATGTGTGTGGATCTTTTAGGACAATCGCTAGAGGTGGGTATTAGTGCTTCATTATCTTTACTAAAGACTTTAGTAGGTATGGCTATGTTTATTTAATGAAACATAAGTCATAAGATCTTAAAAAGTTCAAGAAGTTTATGAATGAAGTACAGAACCAACTTGGTAAAAGTATTAAGGCACTTTGTTCTAATTGAGGTGGAGAATACTTAAACTAAGAATTTTTGGACCTTCTTAGAGCCCACAGGATTGTATCTCAGTGGACTCTTCGTTGAACACCTCAGCATAATGGTATATCAGAAAGAAAGAATCACACATTATTGGATATGGTGTAATTAATGATGAGTTTAGACGAGCTTTGAACTACCTTTTGGGGGTATGCTCTAAAAACCACCACGTTTACACTAAACCGAGTACCATCTAAGTCAGTTCAAAAGACACCATATGAGATATGGCATGGGAAGCATCCCAAAATGTCTTTTATGAGGATTTGGAATTGCAAAGCTTATGTCAAAAAAATGTTTCCTAAAAAGCTTGGCCCTAGATATGAAAATTGTGACTTTGTTGGATATCCCAAAGAAATTGTGGGATACTACTTGTATAGTCCATCTGACAACAAAGTGTTTGTTGCCATAAATATTGCATTCCTTGAAAAGGAATTTATTTCCAAAGGAATTTGTGGAAGACAAGTAGAACTCAAAGAGGTTCAAGACCAACAAGAAAACATTGAACCATTAGATGTATAAGAGGAACCTAAAGATTCATAGAGAGTTGTGGATTCTCAAATTCCTCAAGTAACATAGGAACCTCGTAGATCTAATATGATACACCTTGAGCCTAAAAGATTTTGATATCTTGTAACTCAGGAAGGCAGTGAATTAGTCATAGATGATGAGCCAATATCCTACAAAGATGCTATTGAGGGACCAAAGTCTGAGAAATGGCTTGAGGCCATGAGATTCGAAATGGAATCCATGTATACCAACAAAGTATGGACTTTGGTGCATCCACCTGAAGGGGTAAAACCCATAGGGTGCAAGTGGGTCTTCAATAAGAAGATCGACATGGATGGTAAGGTACAAACCTATAAGGGCAGATTGGTTGCAAAGGGTTTTAGACAAGTTCTAGGTGTTGACTATGAAGAAATCTTCTCTCCAATGGACATAATTAAGTCCATCAGGATCATGCTTGTTATTTTAGGATATCATGACTATGACATTTGGAAAATGGGTGTTAAAACCACATTCCTTAATGGGAATCCTATTGAGGATGTGTACATGACACAACCTGAGGAGTTTATAGATCCAAAATTTGTAAATAAAGTCTATAAGCTACAAAGATCGATCTATGGATTGAAGCAAGCATCTCAGAGCTAGAATATTCATTTTAATGAAACAGTCAAAGGGTTTGGCTTTGTTTAAAATGAATATGAAGCTTGTGTGTACAACAAGGTTAGTAGGATCATAGTGACATTCCTCACATTGTATATAGATGACATACTATTGATGGGGAATGACATCCCTACTTTACAAAAGGTAAAGACTTGGCTTGGAAATAAATTCTCTATGAAAGACTTGGGAGAAGCATCTTACATATTGGGGATAAAGATCTATAGGGATAGATCCAGAAGGCTTCTTGGACTAAGTCAGAGCACATACATTGAGAAAGTGTTGAAGCGGTCTAGCATGGAGAAATCAAAGAGAGGAAACCTACCTCCACGTCTTGGTGTCCCCATCTCTAGAGGTCAATGTCCCAGTTCTTGTAGAGAAATGGAACGCATGAGTGTGATTCCATATGCCTCAACAATTGGATCAATCATGTACACAATGTTGTGTACCCATCCAGACGTCTCATATGCCTTGAGCATGACAAGCAAATATTTATCAGGTCCAGGTGATGCTCATTGGATAGCCGTAAAGAACATCCTCAAGTACTTGAGAAGGACTAAGGATAATTTATTGGCCAATGGAGGAGAGGAAGATTTGGTGGTAAAAGGTTACACAGATGCAAGCTTCCAAACTGATCAGGATGATTATAAATCACAATCATGATTCATATTCTGCCTCAAAAATGGAGTTGTGAGCTGGAAGAGTTCCAAAAACAAAACAGTTGGCGATTCTCCAATAGAGGTCGAGTATAGTGCTACATCAAGTGCAGAAAAGGAGGTTGTAATGGTCAAGAAGTTAATCATAGAACTTGGGGTTTCTCTAAGCATCAGTGACGCAATTGAGATATATTGTGACAACAATGGAGCTATTACACAAGCTAAAGAACCCTGATCCCATCAATACTCAAAGCATATACAAAGACAGTTCCATCTTATATAAGAGATTGTGTAGTGTGGATATGTAAAGATTTGCAAAGTACCAACTGAGAACAATGTTTTGATCCCTTAATAAAGGCACTTTCACAATAGAAGCATGATGGTCATGTACAGTCACTCGGAATAAAATTCATGGTGAGTGGCTCTAAGTGCAAGTGGGAGTCTGTTGGTTATGCAAGCCCTGAGAGCTGATCATGTGATGATTGTAATGGAATATCATGTAAAAACGAATCAATTATGAATGAAAGGCAAGCTTCAAATTTATTCTGTTTAATTCAGTTATGAGATAATGAAGTAACATTATAAATGTCTAGATAATTATATTACTCATAAACGTATGTATTCAATTTACTATCCTTGTGCATGAGATCATACAGATGTCAAGAGTAGATATACATATTCTCATTATGTCCATGATCGATTGTTATTGTGGAAGGTTGATAGAAAACAATGACACATAAGATCAGAGCATGAGTTGGTTGATGACTAAATCGCATTAGTCATGATATGGCAATATCAAACCAAGCACACAGATACATGTTAGAGAATAGTGTATTAGACAGACCCACCATGAGACTGACACATGGAAGCCATCTTCATGGAAGGCATAGTCAGGCCTCACAGTGATGGTGGTGGTTGTGGTTCTTAGACCTAAAATCACTGCACTCAACACATGTCATTGGGTATACTTTGACATCATCAAACACAGTCCTGAAACATGGGTTGTTATAACGGTGATGATTGGATGACTTTGACACATGGGAATTGACTGTGAGTGATAGATATGGGATTTGTCCCTCCCATGGGAGTGTGATGTCCTAGGCCACTTGATTAGCAATACTGAGAAAAGCACGACCATGCACATGGGAGTCAATATATGATATTGAGCATACATATATATCAAATAGTATGATCTGGTTCAAGAAACAAGATTGAACAATAATGAGGGTGACTACTCCATGCCTCTAGTTCAATCTGGACATCATTGACAAAGGAACTATACAAACACTGCAACACCATACACAAATTGTAGGTTGAAGTTGTTCCCCAACTTTTGCATATACTTGGGTAGCAATGATGTGCGACTAGGCATCACTCTTTGCTTGTGATGTCATAAGTTGTTATGGGAATTCACTACTAACATAATATGGGACCTATAGGGTCACACACATAGGTCTTGACCTAGAAGAGGAGTTTAGATCTTGAATGACATTTGAATTAAGTACTAAAATGTTTAGGTATTTGATTAATGCAACAAATAGGCTGACAACACTACCAAACGCCCGTCTCAAGTGTTGAGATGGTCATCTATAAGTGCCAATTGGTCATATCAAGAGTTGAGACGAATGTCTAGGTGTCAGGCTTATTTTGTATTGAATTTGGCTAAGGAATGAACCGACCCAACCAAACTGGCTTGACTCGGGTCACCAGACGACCGCCTAGGTGACCAAGACAACCGTCCTGCATGGGTGAGATGGTCCAGTTTGGTTGAGAAAGGTTCTAGATGTTTCCCTATTCATTTCTCTTGAGCAATATTTGTTGCACAATGAAATCAATGTCTAACATTAATGGAAATTGATTTTCTAAATTCGTGTACAACTAGGAAAACTACAAAACGACCATCTCATAGTGCAAGACAACCATCTAGGTTTACCAAACAAACATTTTGTCTATTGTAGGTTGTGAAAATTCCAAAATTGTTGTGAAATTTTGAGTTCTTCCAGTCCCTTACACTACCACATAGTGTGGGAACCTGGACCCAAACCCTGCATATAAATATAGGGGGGTAGCGGGGCTTTCCTGAGCACAATATAGACAATTGAAAATCAGTTTCTCTGAGAAATGTTGTCCTCTCTGGTTGTGGTAACCACGAGAGCCTAGGAAAGTCCTACCTTATGAGGAAGGGATAGCCAAGGGAAAGAGCAATTGAGATCATTGTAGTGGGAGAGAAAGTCAGTGACTAGTACACTGATAGAGAGGGGTGAATCCTTATTGTTTGTCTTAATAGGATGATAGGAGTTCTAGGCAGTCTGTGTAGACTACCATAGAGGCGGGAAGTCTTTATTGTCTGCTTGGAGGACAACATCAACTAGCAGTCCATGACAAGAGATGATGTTCGTGGCTGCATTCTGTGGTGCTGACTAGGAGGCGTAGCAGTCAGACGAGTCCCAATGCAACCCTAATTCAAAAGTTGCACATGTACAACGATGAGGATTGTCGATGGACTTGCTCCAAGACCAAGTATATCCTCGAAACCATCCCTCCTACATTATAGTTATTGACACAATCTACTAATTATGGGAAATATGGTAGATACAATTTTAAATTCTGCTACCTACAGTATGCCATATTTCCCAACACATTGACCCATTCGTATGCATTAATTTTCTTTCCAAAGCATCCAGTCAGTGAAACCCAAATCATCTTTATACTCATGCTCTCTGGAGTTTTCAAACTCAGATGGCTTCTTCATGCAAAATAGGTCAACAAGAATCATCCTTGGAGGTCCCCGCATCTTTTCCCAATTATATTTTATGCTGCAATTTGGTGTACTTCTCCACTAAAACCTCAATATATGAAGCTAGGATAGTTTCACCCATGTACAGGTTTTCACATAAGTCTTTCATAGAGAATATTGATAGGTAGGACTAATCAATGTTTTTTTTTCCTTGAATTCAACAAGAGGGGATGTAATCAAATTATCTCAATTCCATATTTTTCTTGCTATTTCTCTCAATTTCTAGTTCTTAGAGTTTCCTCACGACCTTAAAGTTGGTCCATCTTGATCTTCTCAATGCCACAAAGCTTTCTAAGCATTCATGTTTGCTCACTGGTCCTTATGTCTTTGGATTTATTTTTTGGGTGTTGAACATTGTTTTCTATCAATTTGTTCTCACTAGTCTAACCACTATAGCCGTAAGAAATATCTTGTTGACCTCAATGGGTCATGCCATATATAAAAATAGTTATCAGAGAGGTTTTAATTCACCCCAGCATAATCTAGGATCACGTCTCCCCTTCACCAACAACTTCATGTAGTAAGATGCTATTGGAGGAAAAATCAAATGGGTGAAAAGACCCTGTTGATATGATTGGAATATATAGAGAGAGGTATAGCCATCTTTCTACCATCTATGCCATAAATTTTTGTTGTTTAAAGAATATGAAATTTATGTTTTATTTCATTATTGATTTATAAGTCTTAGTATACTCTTTGGAAAATGGGAGAAAATGCTCTAGGACACAAAAAATTATAAACCATATATTATTTGTATCCCAGTTTCAAGTTTTCATGAATGGCTAGGTTCTAGAATCCAATTACGATTATATTTCATGAAGTTTCATACTTAGGTTAATATAGTGTTTAAAATCCTCTCTAGTGTTAGTTGGGTTAAGGGCTGAGGGTCACTGGATATTTAGTAGGAGTATCCCTACTTCATTAAGTAAGTGGTTCGTGTCTTGAGGTTAAACATGAGTTTATGTTTTCTTCTTATGAAATGTTTAAGTACTTGTATCATGGAACATGTTATGATAATGAATTCTCAAAAGTGAATGACTCTATAATCAATTAAAATTAATATTTTAGTAACGATGAATCTTAATATAAAATCAACTATCATGCTCTACATCATGTTTCTTGGATACTAGTATGATGTGGTTGTATATCCTAAATGCTAATCAAATTGAGAAAGCTTGTATGTTGAACTCCACTCATATTTTTCATTGTTAACATTATATGTTTGTACATAGTACTTTACGATGTTGACACCATATAGTGAGGACACAATACTTTCAACTATTGACACCACATGGTGTAATTCAACTCCCAACTATTGATATTATATGGTGGAACATAATACTTTTAATGCCACAATATATAGTGATGAGAAAGTACTTTCAGCTATGAAAACCACATGGTAGGACTCATAAGTTTATTATTTAAGGTCTTTTATATAATATCATGGAGACCAACATATTGTTGAAGAACAATATTGTGCATCATCATTCCAAATATACAATTTCCTATAGATAAATCATGTAATGGAAAAAGACATCCTAGTAACTAATCATTGGAGTCCTTTTAGGTTGTGTTCAGTTTAAAGATAGAATATTATGTTTCTTTGAAACTCAACCACCTAGTTTTTTCAAATGTGTGATAATAAGTAAATGCACATAGGGAGAGACAAATATCAACAATAGAAGAGATAGTTGTAGTTTTGGTCATATTCAGATCCTACATTGTTGGAATGCCATTCTAGATAGTTCCTTTAGTTTTCCTTACATGTCATGTTTAAAAGTTTCCTTATATTGTGAATTCCTTGTTACTTTAACTACTTTTATTTTATAATATTTTTCTTAAGCATGTAACAACAGTTATGTGGTTTGATTTTATTTACTAGATTTCTTAATCGTAATATCATTTCCTATTTTGACATGATATCAATGTTATGGATGCTTCCTTAGTGTTTGTGTTGAGTTTAATTTGTAGGTTGTCAAAAGTAGTATTATATCATTCCTAGGATGACCAGTAACTAGGATTTTATAATTACACATCATACTTATGAATATCTTTCTCTTTCCCAATTAGATGTCCCCAAATACCCATTGCGACAAGGGTGAGGCCCCTATGGGTTCTGAGGAGGAAAGGTTCACCTACCCTATTGAGGAGGAACATATGGAGATACCATGTGGAGACAACACCTCAATTTTAGGAATGATGATTGACCCCACAAACCACCATTAGCCTTAACTGTACACTTTCTGCTCACTCACGCGCAAGCCAGAATCAACTTCTTGACTGGTCACCTATCCTAGTACTACTCTGGCCTGAGCACACTCAACCACAAAGTTGTTTAGAGATGGGATCCCTAAAATGGAGGTGCACCTTGGTGATATGAGTAGTACAATAATTCCTCTTAAGATAATTTTACCTTGGTGATATGGGTAGTCCAATCATTCCTTTTAAGATCATTTTGTTTGAGGCTTCAAATCTTGGGACGTTACAATCTCCCCCACTTAGATTCTTGACTTCCTCATCAGGGCTCAATGATATGGCCCCATAATAGTTCACCATTTGGGTATAGACCCAGAATGTCCCATGGATACCCAACTCCCAATCATGGGATACCAGTACAAGGGTGACTACTTCACCATGGTAACCCTTTTCCAACATGTCTGGACCCCACGATTCAAGACTTGCTTGCCACATGCCCATGTAGGCCCCACCCACTGGAGGGGTTATGGCTCTGATACCATTTATAACACATGGTCCCACTACCCAAGGCTCCAGTAGAGTTTCAGGAATGACGACTGACCCTACAAACCACCACTAACCTTAACTACACGCTTTGTCCTGACTCACATGCAAGCCATTATCAACTTTCCTATTAATCACCCATCCTATTACTACTTTGGGCTAAGCTTGCTTAACCATAGAGTTCTTTAGAGATGGGCTCCCTAAAAAAGAGGTGCATCTTGGTGGGTAGTCCAAACATTCCTTTTAAGATCATTTTATCTGAGGCCTCAAATCCTTGGACGTTACATGTACCATGTGGAGATAACCCCTTAATTTCCTATAATGATCTAATCAGATCTCTATTCCATGCTACGGGAGGTATCACGGAGGAATAAGTTCATTTTGTGTGACTTACTCAAATTGAATCTAAAGTTGTTCATTAAAGAGGATGATCTTGTTTTGTTGGGAAAGTTTGAGTCCTAGATCTATAATATGGATAGTTTCTTCCACACACTAGGTTGCTCTGAAAGCACTCATTTCAGGTTTAGGATACACATGATCTAGGGAGTGGCCAGAGACTGGTGTTAGAGTTTCCTTGATTCTATACATCCAAAGGTTTCTTTAATCATCGATACAAAGTTTGTGACTACTTTCTAGGACCATTACATCTCCTAGGAGACAATCACCAAAAAGGAGGAAGTATTAATCAATTTGTATTAATATGGGGACATGTTTGACATAGTATGTGGTGTGGGTTTGCATACTCCTAAATTATGGGAACAAACTCATTGAGTTGTTTCGTACAAATAAGCCCATGTATATAGTAAGGCAAGATATCAGTTGTGTCCTCTATATATGACACATTGTGAAATTTAGGCAGCTCTTGAAGTTTCCTTAGAGATTGAGGATCATCCTAGAAGGCCTTGGAATAAGAACTCCTGAGGGAGATAGAAACACATCCATAAACATAAAATCATCAACAATAGGAAAACCACAACATGCAATATGACATGAAGAGAAAGCCACTAGCATTTGAGCCCCTTACAACAACAACGGTGATTAACAATGCCCAAGGAATCAAAAGTTCCATGAAGGAAAGTGCAATACTTGGAAAGGGAGTATGTTACTTTAGCAAAGAGGTTGGTCATATCAATTATTTTTACCCTAGGTTCCTTTAGTAGGGCAGTTACAATGGCAAGGGTGTTTTAGTAGATGCTCCCGAGGCCAACCACATCTTTTATGATGGGGGCATAGGATGGAAAGCCAAAAAAAATGAAATAATTAACTAATTTTATTTAGTGTTAGATAATGAAAGTGTTATATGACTCAAGAGAATCTCATGATTCCATCTCTACCTCACTACTGGATTTTCTTAGTTTATCTATTAAGAACATAAATTAAAATCTAAATAATATGATAACAAGCAAGAACATGCATGCTCATGGAATATTGGTATCCAATGTTCCTTTCTCTATAAAAGAGAAGGACTTCCCAAATGAATTGAACTTAATATATGTGAAGGACTTTGGAAAAATCCTTGTAGTTAGTTAGTTGAGTGAGAACTAAATATGTCTGGACTATAGAAATAGGTTGGTAATGCTTGCATACCTTGGATATGAACCTTACATTGACAAAGACATGAGAAGGTACTCTCATAGTCTCTTCATTTACTCAACACACATGGAAAGGATGAGAAGTAAGGAATACATAATTTTTTGTGTTTATTTGTTAAATTAACAAAGAGAAACATATTTATGATATTTGTTAGTTAGGGATTTTCTTGATGTTTAGTGATGTGGTGATTTGTTTTACATGCAAATTCCTTAGGACTGAAATCCCTAGGTTTTACCTAACCCAAGTGTACGACAATGCCACATGCAAGTGGATGGATCTTGTTAAACTATAGTTTGAAATCAAACCCAACGGTAAAAATTTTTAAGAATTATTTGGTTATCATAGTCGAGCAAGAACTAGTATATGTCAAAAAGTTAGGATTGTGTTTGATGAAATTAAATTTGCAATCATTTAAAGGTTGGATATGTGTTCTTGGTTTATCAAATGATGGAGACACTAGGGTGAACAAGGTTCATCAATGCTACCTATTGTTCACCCTCTCACTACATCACAACATGTATGAACATATTACATTGAGGATGGATAAATCCATCCTTACGGAATAGAGATTAAAATCGGATAGATATTTCTCTAAGCTTGTTGTCGTGTTACCTAGAGATCATGTACATATCACCTCGGGAAACACATTTGTAAAATTGTTATCAATGGTTAAACCAAAATCAGTGTTCAGAAAAGTGCTATTCGGTGTATGGGCAGACGGGGCATTGAATAGAGTATATGCGATATGCGGGAGTATATGCGGTTTTGGATTTTTTTAATAAATTAATATATCTATGTATATTTATATATCAATCATATAGAATTACATATCACATTGAACAATTACATACAAGGACAACATAGAATGATTAATTAGAAGAAAGGGAGCAGCAATATCATATAAATATTTAATTAGAAACAACAAAAATATCATATAAATTTCATTTCTTCAAGTCCATGTATGTGTGTTTGGAAAAGCGGTGATTAAGCGGCCGCATAAGCGGGTAATCGGCCACATAATCGGGCCTGGACCGATTATTGGTCCGCTTTGACATATGCGGTGCGGTCCCCTGTCTGAACTGCTTAAGTGGCCGCATATGCGGCCGCACGAACCGATTTCCTGAACACTGACCAAAATATAATACATACCTTGGTCTTATATATAAAATTCCCTACACTCAAGTCCAAATAAACATGCATATATGTAGGAAAAACACATAAGCAAAAAATTAAAAATAGACTCAAAATGTATCAGAGTTCACACAAGTTTGAATGCAAATAATAGAGTGAATATAGGTAATGGAGATACTCCCCATACCCTAGTGAGGGGACTACTCTCTGCTCATGGAAGTAACTAGATAAACAATCTATAGGGAAGGAAATGGCATTGTCACCAAAGCAAATGGATGAGTAGCCATGATGTATAGATGCTTGCCTGCTTGCTTATGAACATCTTGAGAGGAGCATAGTAGTACAAAATGAATTGGATGGTGGATGGAGGTCAATGACAATTCAACGGAGGTTGATCGAACTATGAAACCATGTTGTTTTATTGATCTAACTCTATTGAGGTGGGTGACATGACTTGAGTATGTTGTTAAACGCAGGTGTATGTGGCACATCAATAAAGGGACTCAACAAGGCCCAAATGTTGAACTCAGATAATTGGGACTGCTAGAAACTACTACTAACTACAACATATCTTAACCTAAAAAGGATATATTTTGGTGATTAAAAACTAAGAATGAGAACTAAAAGTGTAGAAATCAAAGTGAATAGAACATCAGATAGATGGATTATTTATAATACTCCTTTAACCATGTTGTCAACCTATACATGCATTCTACCACATCAACACAAATTATTTTGCTTCCTTTGATTAAGCATATGTAACTCATACTATCTGATTTTACAACATAGCACACTATTTATCCTACTTACCGATATGCTTTTGTAACATCAATATAAGAGAGTAAATGATAAGAAGTATCTCTAGACAATTATTGCATAGTTCTTAGCTCACTTTTGCATCACGTTATTAACTGTGATGATAATGACATTTATAACCGTAACCACTCTTTCACAAACTTAAGGTGATCAAGAAAAAATAAAATGATTAAGGTTTTCTATTATTAAAATCAAAGAAAAATATTATATAGTATTGAATCAAAATATTAATGTGCATACAGTTAACACCAGGACAGCCTTAGGTCCTTAAGGATTTTGGTGTAACCCCTCTTCTCAATAAATAATGAAAATAATGGAGGAACAAGAAGAAAACCATGGAAACTCCTAAAAGAATGCTCTAGTCTTTGTATCTCCTCCCTCTTGGGCTTTGGTTCCTCCCAGGATGGTCGATGGGATAGCCTCCATATGAGATGCCTCCAATGTGACATCTCCCAAATGATATGCCTCCAGTGTGATCTTTCTTGAACGAGATGCCTCTAGATGGATTCCCCCCTATGGTTTCTATAGGGAAAATTAGGGCACCACTTGGTGATGCACTGAGTTCTATTTGCTTTTCACATGCTATTTTCCATGTATTTCATGCATTATTGTTTATTTTTTATATTATTTGTACATCATTTATAGTTATTAGCTTATGAAATGTTATAGATAAAATAATAAGTATTTTCACCAAATTATGTTAAATCTTCTTATTTTATTTGAACTTATGTCAATTTTTCTATATTTCAGGTAATTTGAGCATTTAGAAGGCAGTTTGGTGCCACCGACATATAGTCAGTGGTACCGACTTAATGCGGAATTCCAATCGAGAACTTAAAGAAATGTCAGTGCTACCGAGATACAAATCCATCCTACAGAGACTGGATTTGAGGCCACCAAAATGCTAAGTCAGTGCAACCGACTTATGGTCTAGAGAGCATAAGCAACTGAGGTTTATCAACTTATTGCTACCAACATCCAATTTGGTAGTATCGACTTTCATAAAAAAAGTAGAAGTCAGAACTCACAAAATGGAATCTTGGTGCTACCGACCCACCAATCAGTAGTACCAACACTCATTGAGAGGTTTGAGTCAACCAACTACTAGGTTCCATCGACATCTAGTCATTGGTACTGACTTAGCACGATCAGTGTAGATTGATAATCAATCCAATTCCAATTCTTGGGACTTAATGACGGCTCAAGTCACACTTAGGACCTAAGGGGAGTTCAAATATACCTATAAATCATGTTATATTCTATTGCAACTGAGTATAGAGTTGAGAGAGGAGGAGGAGAAAAAGGACATAGCCACATCCCAGATAATTCAGACACCTATGGAGAGAAGATTTGCAGTTGGAATGCTACAGATCAAGACATTTACCCAAGGGGATCTTTCAGACCAGTTGAGTAGAGGAATACTCCCCAGATGGCTCATAGGCCATTTTAGTTCCAAGTAGATGGTTCTTTCGAGCTCGATTGTTGTGGATCCTACATCGCTTGGTGGTTTCTCTTCATACCTTCCATCTTGGCTTCTCATCTCGACAACATTGGCACTGTTCGATGTGTCTCTTGGTGGCAGGTGGGGTTCCTGTGGCCCCTACCATAGCCACAGCCCCAGCTTGGGCTTCTGGTCATCAAGAGTTGGTAGATTCTTGCATGCGTCCTCACAACTTGATTGATCTACAAGATTGTTTTTTTCTTGTAGGTTTCTCTTGGGAGTAGGTTTCAGGATGGTTCTTTAACTGTATATGATGCTTATTGGTGATTTTAGTACCTTTTGAATAAGGTTTGTTCATCCTTCCTCTTTGAAGGTGGTGGGGTTTTGGGTTTCCCCTGGTGATTCAACCTAAAGGAGTTTTACTACATGAGTGAGATTTGTCTTAGTATAGGTATTGAATTGCTATGTGGGAGAGGGCAATACTTGTTATAGATCCTTAGACCACGGTTAAGGGTAAATTCTTATTAATGAAATGGAGTTAAATGTAATGTATATGGTGTTGAAACTATAATATTAAGGAATCCACCAATCTATGATCACAATCCACTTAATTTGGATTTCAATTCTTGCAAATAGTTATTATCAAACAACCAATCACCTTTTCCTTATGTTTAGCTGATTAGGTTATAGTTAGTAGCAGTCTCTGGAGTAAGTTTCCCTGAGATTGACCTTCGGACCTTATAGGCATATACTACTTGACATGTACACTTGCATTTTGCAGGCATATTTTAGGCATGTCAATTTTTTGTCGTCGTTGTCAGAGAAACAACAACTCCAACACTACTAGTGTTGTCACCGGCCAATCTAGATTATGTTTTTTAATGCTTACTTTTCTTTCATTAAATTTGTGCTTGAACTGAAAATTTTATGTTTGCAACTAAAATTCACTAGTACTCATTCTCACTCACTACTATTTCATTCTCAAGTACTAGTATATGGTTCAGACTAGAAAAACAGACTACGGGAATCAACTCCATAGGGTATAGGCCTAGAAGAATTGTAAGGAGGCAGGATCGCCCCCTTACTAAAGAAAAATTGTAGAATAAAACATCCATTCCAAACACACTCAAAGGTATGCTAGAATAGGTGCAAAATTTTCAAATTTCAATAAATGGTATTCAAAACAACCAAAGTATAGCAGCGGAATAAAAAAGTTGACTATGTTCAATTTATCACAAGGTTACAAAAGTACATCATAATATCACATAAGGGCTTACTTGTATGATACAACATAAGGATCTAAGTAGAGGGAAATCTAAACCATAACAACTTTGTCTCCAAGCTTTAACTCCTTAAGCTAGTCCAAAACTTCATTCCTTATCATACAAGTCCTTCACCTAGGATTGGAAGCATACCCCAACAAGAAGATAAAATATATTACATCAGCAAATGCAAGTATGTGCATACTAAACAGGAAATTGTGCAATATATGGAATAAAGGACATCAAATGTAAAAGGCTTCCCATAGAAAGGATAAGGACCACCCAAATGGGTATCAAGAGAAAAGGAATTGAAATCATATGATAATAAAAGAATAATTGCCATTCATAAAATATAAAGATTCTGCCACACAAGCACATGTAAAGAATTAGGGCACACACCCCATATCATCAACCTACCTGCATGTGAGATAAACATAGCCCTAGAACAATATAAAACAAAAGAGGCCAAGTCTCATAAACTTGAAACCTAATAGAGAAAGGAATATTGCCAATCTCCCAAATATATAAAACATGGGCCAAGAATCACACATGTTTCCCTGGATTTGAGGTTCCTTTCCATCCCAAAAGAGCAGGAAATATCACATCTGCTCAGCAGGAACTAACACATCTGCCATAAAAACCAATGCAATTACACTACTCTAGTGCTACTAAATCACAAAGCATGTTAAATGTACAGGCAAGTAGAAAGTATAGTCAGAATATATAAACTAGTCACCACATAAGTGACCAACATATATATCCACCTCAGAAGTGGGCAAAAGACTTCACTTGTCTTCTTTTCGAGTTCCATCATGAACAAAGCATAAGATAAGAGTTCAAACGAATATCCATGATCACATGATCAATATCAAATAAGGTAGTTCACATGAACCATGATTTTTAAAAGAAAATACATTGTGTATAGGCTAATGTCCATAGGACAAAGATAATGAATAAGCATAGGTGAATTGCTCAACATAGAAGAATAGGGGATACATCATAAATTTAGAGTGAAGAATTAGAAATTTCTCAATATAGAACTAATGTGGGGTGCTATCATACCTCAACTTCAGATTTTAAATAGTCCAAGTCAGTCCAAGATCCAAGCCTAGGCCTCGAAAGAACCTCTAGAGAAGGTGGACAGGTCCAATAAGTAAGGTTCCCAAGCATAGAAAGGATGGTTTCTCCAACAAAGCTCCTATCTTGAGCAAGAAGAACCTTCTCCACTTTAGAGGTGAAAAACACTAACAAAATAACATGGAGATGGGGGTGTTTAAGGGCTCTAGGTGGGGTTTCACCATGGAAGACCAGACATCTGTCCTAGAGGAAGGTGGAAGGAAGACTAACAACATGAAAATAGGGAAGTAAAGGAGGATACTTACTAGTTTTGGTCAAAATCACCAAGGAGGAGCTTAAGAAATCCTAAATAAAGAAATTTGGAACCCTAGGATACTTCTTCACCAAGGTAGGCACCTCTATTTACCTTGGGACAACACCTTCGTGGAAAAATAGAGTAGGAATGATTCTCTAAGCTAGAGAAAATAAAGGAGAGCAAGAGTTTTCGAATTGGGAGTTGGGAGGGGTAGATATGGATATATAAAGGAATAGGTCAAGTATGAGGTGTCTATGAGACTTTCCATGTGTCATGTATAAGGGTGTCCATGGACATGCAAGCCTTTATGGTTAAGGAAGAAGGCAAGCATGAGGTGTCAAGTTACTTTCCATGCGTCCTTAGCCTAGGGATTTCATGGCCATGCAAGAGGATAGCTCATAGAGGATTCTTTAATATCAAATGTCAGCTTATGGACACTTATAGGCCATCCCAACCGACCTCCAATCAAAGAAATAACCCCATTGGTTGATAACTTCTAAAGATAAGCTCATTTATAAAGAGAGTAATCCCTAAAATGCCCTTGGAAAGAAACGCCTTCAAACGAAGGTGCAATTAGGCACCCTATGGTTCAAAAACTCGAGGATGGTAAGAGAATATATAGGGATTATAATGCATCTGACAATTTGCAAAGAAAACTTCCCAATTGGGTAAATTGTAGAAAAGTCCAAAATGTACCTAAAATTGCATAACTTGCACAAACAACATCCAAATTGGACCAAACTTCATCCACAAGTTATATTTGATGTGTTGAATATGAATTTGCCATTATTTACATATTTTGAGGTTATATAATCACATTATTCATTACTTATTCCTTTTACTCATTTTCTCTCTCCTAAACTTATCCTAATATTTCAAGGTGGTCCAAATTAGATGAAATTTGACATGTAGGCTAATTTTGATATGTAGATTTTGAATTTAAAGTTTGTTTCCACTTTTGAGACTTATTTTTATGAGATATGTCATATGGCCCATTAACGACCCATTATCTAAATTATTCATCCAATTAAGTTCATTATCTTCACATTACCACCAAAATGAGTTATGTGGCATATTTTATATATCCATTATAAACCTAAGATTAATGTTAGAACATTATGTTACATTAAGGTGATATATACATGCATTGCCTCATTGGAGTTATACTAAACATATATTTAGGTCTAACCTTCAATCTTGTTTGGTTAAGTCCAAAATGTCAACTTCCAGGGTAGGGTTCGAGATCTAGTATGTTACAACACACCACCCCTTAAAGGTATTTCATCCTCAAAATCAAAACATCCACATATGAGAAAACAAAATATTCACCACCCATTAAAGGATTCATCTTATTAAGTCAAAACTATTCTTTAGGTATAAAAGGTTCAACTACACTTCCTTTCATCCAACTACATAAGCATCATGCAAAAAAAACATAACTTGTAAAGACTGACTATGAACTATGGGTTAACTTGCTCTTGTCCATCCTCAAAAAAGTCTTTACACCTGGGAGACAAGTTCAACATATTAGGTTCCCTAAAGATAAAACATATAGATGTCTAAGGCCACTATTGCCTAAAGCATGTTGTTTCAGAGAATTCATATCAACTCAGGCCAGGTCGGTGGTGTGGAGGAAAACTTTGCCAGCCCCCAAACCCTAATCCTTTCTAGACACCATTGCTTTCAACTTCATGTCCTATTAGCTACCTAAAGGCCAAGCTAAACAACCTCAAGTTACTATGGTTACTTATGCATCTTTTAGTTGTAAGTATTTTAGGGGTCTATTCATCATTATTCTAATGTGAAACTATAGGATCCTAAATCAACCCTTCATCATATGTTGATCAACTCTAGGGCAAACATTTCACTTAAAGGTAAGGCAAGGATTCTAACCAGGGAGAAAAAAATGAAATAGTCAGATTCTGACTACCACGGGCTCTGATACCAGGCTGTAAGGAGTGCGAGATCACTCCCTTACTATTTTTTTTGAAGAATTAACATCCATTCCAAACACACTCAAAGGTATGTTGGAATAGGTATAATTTTTCCAAATTTATTATAATGGTATGTAAAAGACCAAAGTATAGCATCAGAATAAAAATGTTGACTATGTTCAATTTATCATAAGGTTACAAAAGTACATCATAATATCCCATAAGGGTTTATATGTATGATACAACATAAGGATCTAAATAGATGGAAATGTAAACTATAACAACTTTGTATCCAAGCTTTAACTCCTTAAGCTAGTCCAAAACATCATTCCTTATCATCCAAGTCCTTCACCTAGGGTTGGAAGCATACCCTAACAAGAAGAGAAAATAGATTACATCAGCAAAGGCTGGTATGTGCATACTACATAGGAAATTGAGCAATATATGGAATAAAGGACATCAAATATAAAAGGCTTCCCATAGAAAGGATAAGGACCACCCAAATGGGTATCAAGAGAAAATGAATTGAAATCATATGATAACAAAAGAATACTTGCCATTAATAAAACATAAAGATTGTGCCACACTAGCACATGTAAAGAATTAGGGCACACACCCCATATCATCAACCTACATGCATGTGAGATAAACATTGCCCTAGAAAAATATAAAAACAAAGGAGGCAAAGTCTCATAAACTAGAAACCTAATAGAGAAAGGAATACTACCAATCTCCCAAATGTATAAAACATGGGCCAAGAATTACACATCTTGCCCTGGGTATGAGGTTCCTTTCCATCCCAAAAGAGCAAGAAATATCACATCTGCTCGGAAGAAAATAACACATCTTCCATAAAAACTAATGCAATTACACTACTCTAGTGCTACTGAATCACAAAACATGTTAAATGTAGAGGCAAGTAGAAAGTATAGTTAGAATATATAAACTAGTCACCACATAAGTGACCAACATATATATCCACCTCATAAGTTGGCAAAAGACATCACTTGTCATCTTTTAGAGTTCCATCATGAACAAATCATAAGATAAGAGTTCAAAAGGATATCCATTATCACATGATCAATATCAAATAAGGTAGTTCACATGAACCATGATTTTCAAAAGAAAAGACATTGTGTATAGGCTAATGTCCATAGGACAAAGAGAATGAACAAGCATAGGTGAATTGCTCAACATAGAAGAATAGGGGATACATCATACATTTAGAGTGAAGAATTAGAAATTGCTCAATATAGAAATAATGGGGGATGCTATCATACCTCAACTTCAGAGTCTAAACAGTCCAAGTCAGTCCTAGATCCAAGCCTAGGCCTCGAAAGAACCTCTAGAGAAGGTGGACAGGTCTAATAAGTAAGGTTCCCAAGCTTAGAGAGGTTGGTTTCTCCAACAAAGTTCCTATCTAGAGCAATAAGCACCTACTACACTTTAGAGGTGAAAAACCCTAACAAAAGAACATGGAGATGGGGTGTTTAAGGGCTCTAGGTGGGGTTTCACCATGGAACACCAGGCATCTGTCCTGGATGAAGGTGGAAGAAAGACTAACAACATGAAAATAGGGAAGTAAAGGAGGATACTTACTAGTTTTGGTCCAAATCACCAAAGAGGAGCTTAAGAAATCCTAAATAGAGAAATTTGGAACCCTAGGAGCCTTCTTCACTAAGGTAGGCACCTCCTTTTACCTTGGGACAACACCTTCGTGGCAAAAAAGAGTAGGAATGATTCTCTAAGCTATAGGAAATAAAGGAGAGCAAGAGTTTTCGAATTGGGAGTTGGTAGGGGTAGATATGGATATATAAATTAAGAGGTCAAGTATGAGGTGTCTATGAGACTTTCCATGTGTCATGTATAAGGGTGTCCATGGACACGCAAGCCATTATGGTTAAGGAAGAAGTCAAGCATGAGGCGTCAAGTTACTTTCCATGTGTCCTTAGCCTAGGGATTTCATGGCCATGCAAGAGGGAAGCTCATAGAGGCTTCTTGAATATCAAATGTTAGTTTAAGGAACTTATAGGCCATCCCAACTGACGTCCAATCAAAGAACTAACCCCATTGGTTGATAGCTTCTAAAGATAAGCTCATTTATAAAGAGACTAATCCCTAAAATGCCCTTGGAAAGAAACACCTTCAAACCAAGGTGAAACTAGGAGCCCTATGATTCAAAAACTCGAGGATGGTAAGGGAATATATAAGGATTATAATGCATGTGACAATTTGCAAAGAAAACCTCCCAATTGGGTAAATTGTAGAAAAGTCTAGAATGTACCTAAAATTGCATAACTTGCACAAACAACATCCAAGTTGGACCAAACTTCATCCACAAGTTATCTTTGATGTGTTGAATATGATATTGCCATGATTTCCATCTTTTGAAGTTATATAATCACATTATTTATTACTTATGCCTTTTGATCATTTTCTCTTTCCTAAACTTATCCTTATATTTCAAGGTGGTCAAAATTAGATGAAATTTGACATGTAGGCTAATTTTGATATGTATAATTTGAATTTGAAGTTTGTTTCCACTTTTGAGACTTATTTTTATGAGATATGTCATATGGCCTATTAGCAGCCCATTATCTAAATTATTCATCCAATTAAGTTCCTTATCTTCATATTACCACCAAAAAGAGTTATGTGGCATATTTTATGTATCCATTATAAACCTAAGATTAATATTAGAACATTAGGTTACATTAAGGTGATATATACATGCATTAGCTCATTGGAGTTATACTAAACATATATTTAGGTCTAACCTTCAACCTTGTTTGGATAAGTCCAAAATGTCAACTTCCAGAGTAGGGTCCGAGATCTAGTATGTTACAACACACCACCCCTTAAAGGGATTTCATCCTCAAAATCAAAACAACCACATATGAGAAAACAACTTATTCACCTCCCCTTAAAGGATTCATCTTATTAAGTCAAAATTATTCTTTAGGTACAAAAGGTTCAACTACACTTCCTTTCATCCAACTACATAAGCATCATGCAAAAAAAACATAACTTGTAAAGACTGACTATGAACTATGGGTTAACTTGCTCATTTCCATCCTCAAACAAGTCTTTACACGTGGGAGACAAGTTCAACATAATAGGGTCCCTAAAGATAAATCATATAGATGTCTAAGGCCACTATTTCCCAAAAGCATGTTGTTTTAGACAATTCATATCAGCTCAGGCTAGGCCAGTGGTGCGGAGGAAAATCTTGTCAGTCCCCGAACCCTAATCCTTTCTAGACACCTTTGCTTTCAACTTCATGTCCTAGTAGCTACCTAAAGGCCAAGCTAAACAACCTCAAGTTACTATGGTTACTTATGCATCTTTTAGTTGTAAGTATTTTAGGGATCTATTCATCATTATTCTAATGTGAAACTATAGGATCCTAAATCAACCCTTCATCATCTATTGATTTACTCTAGGGCAAACATGTCACTTAAAGGTAAGGCAAGGATTCTAACTAGGGAGAAAAAATTGAAATAGTTTGATTCTGACTACCATGGGCTCTGATACCAGGCTATAAGGAGTGCGAGATCACCCCCTTACTAAATTTTTTGTGAAGAATTAACATCCATTCCAAACACACTCAAAGGTATGTTGGAATAGGTATAATTTTTCCAAATTTATTATAATGGTATGTAAAAGACCAAAGTATAGCATCTAAATAAAAATCTTAACTTTGTTAAATTTATCATAAGGTTACAAAAGTACATCATAATATCCCATTAGGATTTACATGTATGATACAACATAAGGATCTAAGTAGAGGGAAATCTAAACCATAACAACTTTGTCTTCAAGCTTTAACTCCTTAAGCTAGTCCAAAATGTCATTCCTTATCATCCAAGTCCTTCACCTAGGGTTGGAAGCATACCCCAACAAGAAGAGATAATAGATTACATCAGCAAAGGATGGTATGTGCATACTAAATAGGAAATTGAGAAATATATGGAATAAAAGTCATCAAATATAAAAGGCTTCCCATAGAAAGGATAAGGACCACCCAAATGGGTATCAAGAGAAAAGGAATTGAAATCATATGATAAAAAAAGAATATTTGCCATTAATAAAACATAAAGATTGTGCCACACAAACACATGTAAAGAATTAGGGCACACACCCCATATCATCAACCTGCATGCATGTGAGATAAACATAGCCCTAGAACAATATAAAAACAAAGGAGGCCAAGTATCATAAACTTGAAACCTGATAGAGAAAGGAATACTACCAATTTCCCAAATATATAAAACATGGGCCAAGCATCACACATCTTGACCTGGGTATGAGGTTCCTTTCCATCCCAAAAGAGCAGGAAATATCACATCTGCTCGGAAGGAAATAACACATCTACCATAAAAACCAATGCAATTACACTACTCTAGTGCTACTGAATCACAAAGCATGTTAAATGTATAGGCAAGTAAAAAGTATAGTCAGAATATATAAACTAGTGACCAACATATATATCCACCTCATAAGTTGGCAAAAGACATCACTTGTCATCTTTTAGAGTTCCATAATGAACAAAGCATAAGATAAGAGTTCAAAAGAATATCCATGATCACATTATCAATATCAAATAAGGTAGTTCACATGAACCATGATTTTCAAAAGAAAAGACATTATGTATAGGCTAATGTCCATAGGATAAAGAGAATGAATAAGCATAGGTGAATTGATCAACATAGAAGAATAGGGGATACATCATACATTTAGAGTGAAGAATTAGAAATTGATCAATATAGAATAATGTGGGATGTTATCATACCTCAACTTCAGAGTCTAAAAAGTCCAAGTCATTCCTAGATCCAAGACTAGGCCTTGAAAGAACCTCTAGAGAAGATGGACATGTCCAATAAGTAAGGTTCCCAAGGTTAGAGAGGTTGGTTTCTCCAACAAAGCTCCTATCTAGAGAAATAAGCACCTTCTCCACTTTATAGGTGAAAAAACCTAACAAACGAACATGAAGATGGGGTGTTTAAGGGCTCTAGGTGGGGTTTCACCATGGAACACCAAGCATCTATCCTGGAGGAAGGTGGAAGGAAGACTAACAACATGAAAATAGGGAAGTAAAGGAGGATACTTACTAGTTTTGGTCAAAATCACCAAGGAGGAGCTTAAGAATTCCTAAATAGAGAAATTTGGAACCCTAGGAGCCTTCTTCACCAAGGTAGGCCCCTTCTTTTACCTTGGGACAACACCTTCGTGGCAAAATAGAGTAGGAATGATTCTCTAAGCTAGAGGAAATAAAGGAGAGCAAGAATTTTTGAATTGGGAGTTGGTAGGGGTAGATATGTATATATAAAGGAAGAGGTCAAGTATGAGTTGCCTATGAGACTTTCCATGTGTCATGTATAAGGGTGTCCATGGACACACAAGCCATTATGGTTAAGGAAGAAGTCAAGCATGAGGCGTCAAGTTACTTTCCATGTGTCCTTAGCCTAGGGATTTCATGGCCATGCAAGAGGACAACTCATAAAGGCTTATTGAATATCAAATGTCAGTTTAAGGACACTTATAGGCCATTCCAACCGACCTTCAATCAAATAAATAACCCTATTGGTTGATAGCTTCTAAAGATAAGCTCATTTATAAAGAGACTAATCCCTAAAATGCCCTTGGAAAGAAACACCTTCATACCAAGGTGCAACTAGGTGCCCTATGATTAAAAAACTTGACGATGGTAAGGGAATATATAAGGATTATAATGAATGTGACAATTTGCAAAGAAAATCTCCCAATTGGGTAAATTGTAGAGAAGTCCAGAATGTACCTAAAATTGCATAACTTGCACAAACAACATCCAAAATGGACCAAACTTCATCCACAAGTTATATTTGATGTGTTGAATATTAATTTGCCATTATTTCCATCTTTTGAAGTTATATAATCACATTATTCATTACGTATGCCTTTTACTCATTTTCTCTCTCCCAAACTTATCCTAATATTTCAAGGTGGTCCAAATTAGATGACATTTGACGTGTAGGCTAATTTTGATATGTAAATTTTGAATTTGAAGTTTGTTTCCACTTTTGAGACTTATTTTTATGAGATATGTCATATGTCCCATTAACGACCCATTATCTAATTATTCATCCAATTAAGTTCCTTATCATCATATTACCACCAAAATGAGTTATGTGGCATATTTTATGTATCCATTGTCAACCTAAGATTAATGTTAGAACATTATGTTACATTAAGGTGATATATACATGCATTAGCTCATTGGAGTTATACTAAACATATATTTAGGTCTAACCTTCAACCTTGTTTGGCTAAGTCCAAAATGTCAACTTCTAGGGTAGGGTCTGAGATCTAGTATGATACAACACACCATCCCTTAAAGGGATTTCATCCTCAAAATCAAAACATCCACATATGAGAAAACAACTTATTCACCACCCCTTAAAGGATTCATCTTATTAAGTCAAAACTATTCTTTTGGTACAAAAGGTTCAACTACAATTCCTTTCATCCAACTACATAAGCATCTTGCAAAAAAAACATAACTTGTAAAGACTAACAGTGAACTATGGGTTAACTTGCTCTTGTCCATCCTCAAACAAGTCTTTACACCTGGGAGACTAGTTCAACATAATATCGTCCCTAAAGATAAATCATATAGATGTCTAAGGCTACTATTTCCTAAAAGCATGTTGTTTCTAACAATTCATATCAGCTCAGGCCAGGCCGATATCATATGGATTTGGGAGTCCTCGTAAACTAAGCTAGTGGTGCGGAGGAAAATATTAACAAACCCCAAACCCTTATCCTTTCTAGACACCTTTCTTTCAAATTCATGTCCTAATAGCTACCTTAAGGCCAAGCTAAGCAACCTCAAGTTACTATGGTTACTTATGCATCTTTTAGTTGTAAGTATTTTAGGGATCTATTCATCATTATTCTAATGTGAAAGTATAGGATCCTAAATCAACCCTTCATAATTTGTTGATCAACTCTAGGGCAAACATGAAACTTAAAGGTAAGGCAAGGATTCTAACTAGGGAGACAAAATTGAAATAGTCAGATTCCGACTACCATGGGCTCTGATACGATGTTGTAAGGAGTACGAGATCACACCCTTACTAATTGTTTTTTGAAGAATTAACATCCATTCCAAACACACTCAAAGGTATGTTTGAATAGGTATAAATTTTCCAAATTTATTATAATGGTATGTAAAAGACCAAAGTATAGCAGCGGAATAAAAATGTTGACTATGTTCAATTTATCACAAGGTTACAAAAGTACATCATAATATCCCATAAGGGTTTACATGTATGATACAACATAAGGATCTAAGTAGAGGGAAATATAAACCATAACAACTTTGTCTTCAAGCTTTAACTCCTTAAGATAGTCCAAAACTTCATGCCTTATCATCCAAGTCCTTCACCTAGAGTTGGAAGCATAACCCAGCAACAAGGGAAAATAGATTACATCAGCAAAGGTTGGTATGTGCATACTAAATAGGAAATTGAGAAATATATGGAATAAAGGACATCAAATATAAAAGGCTTCCCATAGAAAGGATAAGGACCACCCAAAAGGGCATCAAGAGAAAAGGAATTGAAATCATATGATAACAAAATATTACTTGCAATTAATAAAACATAAAGATTGTTCCACATAAGCACATGTAAAGAAGTAGGGCACACACCCCATATCATCAACTTACATGCATGTGAGATACGCGTATCCCTAGAACAATATAAAAACAAAGGAGGCCAAGTCTCATAAACTTGAAACCTAATAGAGAAAGGAATATTGCCAATCTCCCAAATATATAATACATGGGCCAAGAATCACACATCTTACCATGGGTATGAGGTTCCTTTCCATCCCAAAAGAGTAGGAAATATCACATCTGCTCGACAGGAAATAACAAATCTGCCATAAAAACCAATGCAATTACACTACTCTAGTGATACTGAATCACAAAGCATATTAAATGTAGAGGCAAGTAGAAAGTATAGTCAGAATATACAAACTAGTCACCACATAAGTGACCAACATATATATCCACCTCATAAGTGGGAAAAAGACATCACTTGTCATCTTTTAGAGTTCCATCATGAACAAAGAATAAGATAAGAGTTTAAAATAATATCCATGATCACATGATCAATATCAAATAAGGTAGTTCACATGAACCATGATTTTCAAAAGAAAAGACATTGTGTATAGGCTAACGTCCATAGGACAAAGAGAATGAATAAGCATAGGTGAATTGCTCAACATAGAAGAATAGGAGATACATCATACATTTAGAGTGAAGAATTAGAAATTACTCAATATAGAAATAATGTGGGATGCTATCATACCTCAACTTCAGAGTCTAAACTGTCCAAGTCAATCCTAGATCCAAGCCTAGGCCTCGAAAGAACCTCTAGAGAAGGTGGGCAGGTCCAATAAATAAGGTTCCCAAGCTTAGAGAGGTTGGTTTCTCCAACAAAGCTCCTATCTCGAGTAAGAAGCACCTTATCCACTTTAGAGGTGAAAAACTCTAACAAAAGAACATGGAGATGGGGTGTTTAAGGGCTCTAGGTGGGGTTTCACCATGGAAGACCAGACATCTGTCCTAAAGGAAGGTGGAAGGAAGACTAACGACATGAAAATAGGGAAGTAAAGGAGGATACTTACTAGTTTTGGTCAAAATCACCAAGGAGGAGCTTAAGAAATCCTAAATAAAGAAATTTGGAACCCTAGGAGCCTTCTTCACCAAGGTAGGCACCTCCTTTTACCTTGGGACAACACCTTCGTGGAAAAATAGAGTAGGAATGATTCTCTAAGCTAGAGGAAATAAAGGAGAGAAAGTTTTTTTGAATTGGGAGTTGGGAGGGGTAGATATGGATATATAAAGGAAGAGTTCAAGTATGAGGTGTCTATGAGACTTACCATGTGTCATGTATAAGGATGTCCATGGACATGCAAGCTTTTATGGTCAAGGAAGAAGTCAAGCATGAGGTGTCAAGTTACTTTCTATGTAGGGATTTCATGGCCATGCAAGAGGAAAAATCATAGAGGCTTCTTGAATATCAAATGTCAGTTTATGGATACTTATAGGGCATCCCAAACGACCTCCAATCAAAGAAATAGCCCCATTGGTTGATAGCTTCTAAAGATAAGCTCATTTATAAAGAGTGTAATCGCTAAAATTCCATTGGAAAGAAACACCTTCAAACCAAGGTGAAACTATGATCCCTATGGTTCAAAAACTCTAGGATGGTAAAGGAATATATAAGGATTATATTGCATGTTACAATTTGCAAAGAAAACCTCCCAATTGGGTAAATTGTAGAAAAGTCCAGAATGTACCTAAAATTGCATAACTTGCACGAACAACATCCAAATTGGACCAGACTTCATCCACAAGTTATCTTTGATGTGTTGAATATGAATTTACCTTTTTTCCATCTTTTGAAGTTATATAATCACATTATTCATTACTTATGCCTTTTACTCATTTTCTCTCTCCTAAACTTATCATAATATTTCAAGGTGGTCCAAATTAGACAAAATTTGACATGTAGGCTAATTTTGATATGTAGATTTTGAATTTGAAGTTTATTTCCACTTTTGAGACTTCTTTTTATGAGATATGTCATATGTCCCATTAACGACCCATTATCTAAATTATTCATCCAACGAAGTTCCTTATCTTCATATTATCACCAAAATGAGTTATGTGGCATATTTTATGTATCCATTATAAACCTAAGATTAATGTTAAAACATTAGGTTACATTAAGGTGATATATACATACATTATCTCATTGGAGTTATACTAAACATATATTTAGGTCTAACCTTCAACCTTGTTTAGCTAAGTCCAAAATGTCAACTTCCAGGGTAGGGTCCAAGACCTAGTATGTTACAAGAACTTTGTGGCAAAGCAAGAGAATTTAGGACTTCTATGAAAAATTTCTCCATACCCCACCCCACAAGTAGAGAAAGAACATGAAGGTGACATGGATCTTAATGGTGAAGAATGTTTTGGGTACAAGCTTAAAGAATAGACTATCTAGGAGAAAATTGAGGCATCTTCATCCACAACACTGTTAGGGCCAATGAAATGGAAAGTAGTCAACTTGGGAAGCTACAAAATAGACCGTAGGCTGGTGGCACTTAATAAATCCCAATCATTTCATTGCCACAGTATGGATGACCCAATGGCACACATTAAAGGCTTTGTGGAGAGATATGACATGTTGAAGATTGATAGGGTCCCAGCCATAGTAATTTACTTGAAGTTGTTCTCCTACTCATTATCAAACAAGAAACAGCATGGTTCCTCACTCTTTCTTTTAAATACATAGAGACATGTGATGAGATGCTAGATGGTTTCTTTGAGAGGTATTTCCCATCACAGAAGACGCAAGACTGGTCGGATGAATCTACAATTTCAAACAACATGCTGAGGAAACCTATTCAGAATCCAAGGAGAGATTTCTGAACATGCTAAGTAAGGTTCCCCATTATGGGATTGATCTTTATGGCCAGGCAAAGACATTTTACTGTGGGCTATACAAGGGGGAGATAACTACTCTTGATAGCAAAGGAGCAAGTTTCTTTCTGAAAAATAAAGCCACAAGGTGTCACAGGATATTAAAGAATATGTCAAAGAATCAATCTTGTTGAGAAAAACATGACTCACCAATGATTGTCAAAAGTGTTTTGGAATCAAAGGAGATCACCCTATTGAAGGAGAAGATGGAAAACCTCATAAGGAGATTTGAGAAGAAACCAGGAACCTCATCTGGAGGTCAAGAGGAAGAGTGCATGTATATGTGGAAGTAGAACAACTGAGTCAGAAGTAATTATGCATGGAGTAAGGATTCCAAGTTCTCATGGAAAGATCCTAAAATTTTTAGCAAGACATGTCACAAGTGCAATGACCCAAATAGCAGAAGCAAAACATGTCTCAACTATAATAGTAGTATAGGAGTCCTAGTAAGATAGACCGGATAGAAGACAAGTTAGGCAGCTTGATGAATCAAAATGAGGTACTCTTGAACCAAATGAAGAGAGAGAAATAGAATCAAGGGGCACAAAATTGTAGCATAGAAAATCATATTTCTCAACTAGCAGAGCAAATGGCATACCTTAAGAAGCCCGACCAACAAGATTTTCCAGAGAACACAAATATCCCATCCAAAAATCATCAGGAAAATAATTCTTCTTCATAGTGGTAAAGAGTTGATGAAAGACCAAAATGTGGCTCTAAAGAAGAACACCACCACAACTAACATAGGGGAGGTGACAAAGACTATTCCTCTAGAGCAACCATAGGACACCACACCATAGGGGGGAGAGCTAAGAAGAGGAGTCAACTGAGAAGAAAGAGAATAAGAAGGAATCATGCATTACACCCCATCAATGAAAAACTATTACTCTAATACCATTTCCCAATAGCTTAAAGGACAAGAAGGTTGATTGGTAGTTTAAGAAATTTCTAGACATATTCAAGAAACTCCAACTCAACCTAACGTTGATATATGCCCTTGAGAAAATTCCTTCCTAAGGATATTACCAATAAGAAGAGGAGGATAGATGATTATGATTTCATTGTCTTAAAGGAGGAAGTCAACACACTGATACAAAGAAAACTACCATAGAATAAGAAAGATCCATGTTGTTTCAACATACCATGCTACATTGGCAGGGTAAAGTTTGGATATGCTCTTTGTGATTCTTGGGCAAGAATCGATCTGATGATGTTGACTACATTCTAGAAATTGGGACAAAAAAGATCTAGGAAGAGAAACATGAGTATTCAGCTGACAAACAACCCTGTGGCGAGACCAATTGGTATATATGAAGATGTACTTGTAAATGTTGACAAATTTATTTTTCTAGCAGATTTTTTTGTCATGGAGATGTAGGATGATTATGGAAATGAAATACTTTTCAACTGCCCATTCCAAGCCATAGAAAGTGTCATATTATAAATGGGTAGAGGAAGATTGACATTGGGAATTCAAGAGAGGAAGATTGACATTGGGAATTCAAGATGAACAGTTTGAGACTAAGTTAGATGATTATCAACCATTGCATAAGGAAAGTGCAAATGCCACATGATGCAGCAATTGGGAAATCCATTTCCAGTACTCTTGGGAAAGCCATTTCTAGATATGGATAATGTAATGACAAAGGTCAACAAGGTTACTCTTGATGTTGACATAATCAAGAAAACAAGTAGATTTCTATGATGAAATTTGTAAAGTATCATGATGATCCAAAGGAAGAGGAGTGTTCGATGATATTTGAAGACGTAGTGATTCTTCAATGTTGCAGACATATCTACAACTACCATTAGAAGCTTGTCTCATGAATATGGTGCATGGCTACATTCACTATCACTTATTGGAGGAGTGTGCACTATTTCTAAAGACCTTTCTGTGTTTCTACATGAGACTCTATGAAGACATGGAACCTCCATCGCCACCATTAGTCCCATCTTTGCAGTGTCCTCCTAAGATGAAATTGAAGCCACTACCACTGCATCTGAATACACATTCTTGGAAGTGGATAACAAGCTATAGTGATGATTCTAGCAATAATGAGTGTGAAAGAGTAGGACCAGCTACTCATGGTTCTGAAGAATCACCGATCCGCATTTGGGTGGTCCATTATAGACATAAAGGGTATCTTCCCTATTTTATGTCAACACAAGATCTAGATTGAAGAAGCAACAAAACTTATAGCACAACCTCAATGGTGTCTAAACCCGATCATGATAGAGGTGGCGAAGAAAGTGCTAGTTATACTTTTTCCAGTAGGTATAATTTATTCTATCTCTGATTCTAAATGGGTTAGTCATACATAAGTTGTTCCTAAGAAAGGGGGATTCATGGTCACAACAAATTCTTCTAGTGAATTGGTCTCAAATTGGCTAGTGACCGAGTGGCGAGTGTGCATTGACTATCATCATCTGAACACTGCTAATTTAAAAGATCATTTTCCATTTCCATTTATAGATCAAATTCATGAGAGGATTGTCGATCACTCACATTTTTGTTTTCTTAATTGGTATTTGAGTTACAAACAAATTTCTATCAAACCATAAGATCAAGAAAAGTTTACCTCTATATTTTTTATTTTGGTACTTTTGCATATCACTGGATGCCCTTTGGTCTTTGTAATGTACTGACAATATTTCAAAGATGCATTCTTGCAATCTATTTTTCCATTGTGGAACATTGTTTCAAGATTTTTATGGATGATTTATTGATATACAAAGAGTTTTTTGAGGGATTCCTTGCCAATCTAGATAAAGTTTTATAAATATGTGAGGACACTCATCTTGTTTTGAACTAGGAGAAATTTCATATGATAATGGGTGAAGGAATTGTGTTGGGACACAAGGTGTCTAACAAAGGGATGGAAGTCAACTAGTAAAAATAGAGGTGATCTCTAAACTACCTCCATCATAATCAGTGAAGGGAGTTATGAGATTTTTGGGACATGCTAAATTTTATCGATGATTTATAAAAGATGTTTCAAAAATTTCTAAACTGCTTCTGAATTGTTAGAGAAGGATGTGGATTTCCAGTTTGATGAATGATGTCCCAAAGCTTTTTAGGTTTTAAAAGAGAAAGTGATTTTTGCACCTGTGATGGTGGCTCCATATTGGAGTTAGCCATTTGGGTTGATGTGTGATGCATTTGATTTTATAGTAGAGGTTGTACTAAAACTTAATGTTGCACGAATAAATTATACCACCACAGAAAAAGAACTTCTACTGGTAGTCTTTGCCTTTAATAGATTTAGACAATATTTGGTAGGGAGAAAAGTAATAGTATGGACTGACTCATGCAACTATTATATATATTTTGTAGAAGAAGGATGCTAAATTGAGGCTAAGTAGATGGATTTTTTTACTATAGAGTTTGATATAAAAATCAAGGACAAAGATGGAGCAGAAAATGTGGTAGAGGATCACTTGTCTAGGTCAGACTGAGTGGATTAATCTGGGTTGGAGGTACCCACTGTTAAGCAGTCCCTGATGCGGAACTTTTTATCATAAGGAACAAGGATCCATGGTCTACACACATAGTAAAATATTTAGCATGTGGGAAGATACCAGAGGATTGGGGATATCATGATAAGAAAATATTCTTCCGATTTTTGGGATTTTATGTACATGACGACCCCATCTTGCTTAAATAGTACAAGGATGACATTTGAGGAAGTACGTGGTAGAGTTTGAGTTTGAGAACATACTTTCTTATTGCCATTCCTTACCTACCAGGGGACACTGTGCTAGTTCCAGGACCGCAACTAAGGTTTTTGAATGTGTTTTTTATAGGCCATTTTTATTTAAAGATTCTTACAACTATGTGCGGAGGTGTGATGCAAGTCAACTGGAAGGTAATATATCTAGGAGGGACAAAATGCCTCTTGATATCTTTCAGGAGGAGAGGTCTTTGATTTATGGGGAATTGATTTCATGGGACCTTTTGTGTCTTTGAATTCTAATTTGTATATCTTTCTTTAAGTGGTCTATGTGTCTAAATGGGCGGAAGCGATTCCAACCTGAACCAACAAAGAACATGTTATGTGTAAGTTTGTGAAGGACCATATTTTCTGCAGGTTTGGGGTACCTAGACTAATTATCAGTGATGGGGGAAATCACTTCACAAAAATGAAGTTTGGTATTTTATTGAGTAAGTATGGAGTAAGGCACAAAGTAGGTGCCCCATACCATACCCAAACTCAAGGCCAAGTTAAGGTGTCTAATAGAGAAATTAGGATGATCATAGAAAAGATTGTCTCCACCACTAGGACTAATTGGGGCATGCAATTGAATGATGTGAGGGCTTATAAGACCGCTTTCAAGACACCAATAGACACGACTCCCTATAAACTATTCTATGGGCGGGCATGTCATTTTCCCGTAGAGCTAGAGCATAAAGCCAAGTGGGCTTTGAGGAAATATAATTTCAATCTCTCTAGTGTACGTAAGAAATGGAGACTAGAGCTCAATGAATTAGATGAAATTATCCTAGATGCCTACGAGAGTTCTAGAATCTAAAAAGGTAGGACTAAGAAATTACATGATCTCCATTCTCCATAGGGTGTTTCTATCGAGCCAATAGATTTCACTATTTAATTCTAGGATGAAATTGCATCCTAGGAAGTTAAGGTCTTGGTGGAGTGGACTTATGTGGTTGTCAAGGCATTACCTCATGGGTCTATTGAAATCTGTGATGGTTCTAAATCCTTTATGAAAAATGGACATTGCCTCAAACATTACTATGGGGGAGATATAGACCATTAGGAGGAAGAGTTGAATCTCATTGAGATTTCTTGAGCATTCAAGCAATTAAAGATTTTGAATCCTAGGACGTAAAACAAGGGCACTTCTGGGAGGCAACCCATAGTTTAATTTTTTGTTCTTTATTTTTCATCTAAACTTGTTTAGGAGTAACTTTGTATTTGCATTTTGAATTGTTTTGTAGACATAACAAATGTACCTTAATGATTATTGTTTGGTGTGCAGGCAGTGACAAATATGGTACCACTGACAAACCATTCAGTGGCACCGATAAATGTGTGAAATCAATAGAAACGAAATTAAAATTTTGGTACCACTAATAGGCTGGTCGGTGGCACCAACTCCTTGCAGACAAAGTGGAATAGAAATATGAAAAAGGTCGGTAACACCAACAACTTGCGTTGGTGGCACTGACATCTTTGAGACAAATACTGCTCCTGGATCAATACTCCAAGAGGACGTTCACACTGAAGAAGTATGAAAAAATGACATAGCTCGGTACCACCAACTACCAAGTCAATGGAATACAAAATGATGCAGAAGCAAGCTCAATTTCACTCAGTACCATAGATAGCACAGTTGGTGGCACCAACACAAAGTCATGTAACCTAAAAGAATAAACTCGGTCCCATTGACATCTTTTCGTTGGCATTGACTCTTGAAGAAAAGAATCTATGAGACCAACATCAACGATCGAGTTAATTTGCATGCTTCAGTCTGTGGCACCGATGTAGACCCACATTCTAAAAGTTAGTACCACCAACACGAAGTGATCTGTGGGTTGGTACATCAATAGATCTAGGTCATTGGTATCAATGAACGACAGTGACAAGACCACATATAGAGATAAACTTGGTACCACTAACTCTGTAGGTCAGTGACACCGACTTGGTGTGGCATAGACCCCTATATATGTGGATGCAATAGGGGATATCCATTCATGCCCAAAGCATTCCCTTGCACTCCAGAAGGCATCTAGAACTCCCGATGTCCTTGAGTCTCCATCAAGCTCTCCTTCTCAATCTAATTTCTCTCTCCAACATCAATGGTTTCAAGAAGACAAGCATCATCAGTAAGAGTAGTTGAGCATATGGTATTGAATCTATATAGGATGGCTTTAATACATTAATACTAGAAGAATCTCTTTACAACTTGATGAAGAGGGATATTATACCCATGCAGTACAGTGACCACACCTTCATTAACATCATTAGTTTCCTTGAGGCCTCTGCTAAGTCTACTATAAGAAGGGGATGGTGGGCGATCACCCCTTCTTTGGTGATCGTCCCACCAATAGATCATATGTGACTTTCTCATATCACTTGAGGTATGTTGCATCCCCTAACATAGGGAAGATTGGGAAGAGTAATGGATCAAGTTCAGACTTTACAATGCCACCCATCACCTCATGCTAGCAGAATTTAATACAATATGTGGATGGCCAGTTGGTGGAGTATGCTTCACCCCCAACAACTTTGACTACACCATGTCTTGGAGGAAGATGATAGGCCAGCCATAGGGGTTCATTGTCAACTGGCACCAGGCCTTGGTGATGGACATTGAGCATCCCTTCGTCCAGATTCTACATAGATACCCGATGAATATGATATTTCCTAGGTCCACCCAAGGATAAAGGAAGCGGTAGAAGGTGGACTTGTATGTTCTATAGACATTTCTCACACTAGGGAGAGATAAAATCGACCCCAGCTCATTCTTCTTGCAGCACATGGTAGCAGTGAAGAGGCAAGCACATAGGAAGCCTCTAATTCATTTGGGGTAATTACCCATGCCTTTGGCTCTCCACCTTCATCTAGACCTCTCCAAGGCCACTGCATTCCATACATGCTCAATGCTCAATTTCAAGCATTTTAAGCATGGGATCATATCATCTCCAACGCAAGGTGTATGCATGTTGCACTATCAGTGTGCAGATGAAGGAAATGACTCTCTTTGACCCCATCATCTACTTCTGAGGAGTGTGGTTCCTCAGATGGCCAGCAGACAATACATCACCATTCCCAAAGGAGGAGGATGAAGAGGAAGATTCAGAGTCATAAGAAGAAGAAAAAAGAGGATGAAGAGGAGGAGGCAATTCCTTTTACACATAGGCAACATCTACATAAGGTTCCATGTAGATATGTAAATCCGGCTCCACAGCTTCACCACCTCCATCGCCTGGAGATTATTTCTCTATGGACGGTATTTATGGAATGATCTTGTCTATACATAAGGGACAATAGCAATAGTCAGCCACCTTGACACAAATAAATGGGGTCCAAGAGTAGCTACACCAGTAGAAACATGCGATATTTGCCAATGAGCATCTTCTCCTGGTCAAGTGAGAGAATATGAATACTCACCTGCAATACAATGAGTACCACCAGCAACCACTCTATGACTAGTATTGGAGTCAGGGAAACTTTGCTAGCTATTAGAAACCACCTCCTATGCCAGCAAACCCACTCATGTTCACTGACACCTTCTACCCTCATGATGCTGAGTTTCCATTAGGAATGTTTCAGCTACCACCACCATTCTCACCACACTTTACGAACATTCCACCTCTTTGTTTGAATTATCAATATGAGGATGTAGTCATTTTCAAGATTAGGGGGGTGTCAGAATGACTTTATATTTTTTATCCTTTATTTTCTTATTAGTTATTTTATTTTGCAAGTATAGGATTCACATCTATCTAGTGTAATCATGGGGATTAATTGTCATGATTTCATCTTTCATCAAAGAGAAATATGTTTCTTGTATTTGAAATGAAATTTAAATTTTTAAATGGTCATATTTTGTTAAGCTAAATTTGCAAAGTCTAAGACAACAACACCTAGAGGAAGTGTATGGTTTAGTTAGCTTGAGGAAACTTAATATGAATGAAAATCTTAATTTATCCAAGAGTTGTGGATGATGATGGTGTTTGACAATGGGATCTTAAATGGAAATTTTAGAAAGAAAATTGAAGGTTACCCTATACATAGGTTGATAAGAGAGGGACATATCATAGTTTAAGATAGACATTGTCTCTCAATCATGTGATTCCACTCACCTTTCATGACATTTCATTCACCACCTTAAGATGATCAAGTAATCCAAATTGTTTCCTCTTGATTGCATTGCATTGCATAATAGGTGGCATGATAACTAGTATTTTTATTGGACTAGTTTGAAAAATAAAAAATAAATTTTTGGACATGTGCATAACAAGTACTTGCATAATGAATTCAATGTAGTTTGCATTTTCTCCTTGCATCATTCCTTACATCATGTATCTACATAGCTTTCTCCACATTTTTAAAGTAAAAGGGTACACATCCACAACCCTCCCAAATGAAAAAATGATATGTTGAAGAAAAGACCGAGAATAAATGATAAATCATGCTAAATAAGAGGGCAGAGTGAAAAAAAGAAAATCGAATAAAGAGAGAGAAAAGGATGCCTAGAACTCAAATTGAATTTTCCTTCAAGGAGAAGAGAAAATAGTTACATGCAAGCATTCTTTTATCCCATACTCATCAATGTGATGAGATCTTCAATGCATTCATCATTCCACCAAAATAGTAGGAAATAAGACTCATGCATTTCTCAATTCCTTCATTTTATAAGTTCAGCATATTTCATTTTTGCATAAATGATTCAGATGTTACTTATATTTCTTATTCATAGCCACCTTATTCATTCAACACATTGCTCTTTATGGTAGGCCACATATATAATTGATCATCTCATTCATTTCCATATGGGGAACCACTTCCAATGTAGTTTAGTAGGTATACAAGAGCAATATCGATAGGGAATTACATGGTGTATTAAGAGGATGCCCTATCTCATGATATTAATTGCTCCATTAATTATATTTAATTGATTTAAGAGTGGACGTATTTAGTGAACATTTTTGGACTATAGAGTAGTTTTTAGTTTAGTGGTTGGTAAGCGCTGATTCAGGATGGTCAAGGGGTATGTAGTTCATATTGTTTGTCCTCTTGGTGACTAATTTCAAATAGATCCAAAGGTAGTGTTGCTTGAGGGGGAGCAACATTTGAGCTTAGGGGATTTTAATGCATCAAGTTTTATTTGCTTTTCACAAGTTATTTTCCATGTGTTTCATGCATTATTGTTCATTTTTATATTATTTATGCATCATTTATTGTCATTAGCCTAAGAAGGGTTATTGCATCAAATAATAAGTATTTTCACCACATTCAGTCAATTTGTCATTTCATTCGGAAGTATTATTGAGTTTTCCATATTCCAGTCAGATGTGAGCACTTACAAGGTAGCTCAGTGCCACCGACACACAGTCGGTGGTGTAGACTTAATGCTAAAATCCAACTGGAACCTTAAAGAAATATCAGTGCTACTGAAATATGACTTGGCGCTACTGATATTGGGTTTGAGGCCACTGAAATGCTAAGTCGATGCAACCTACTTATGGTCTAGAGAGCATCAACAACCTAGGTTTATCAACTTAGTACCACTGACACCCAAGTTAGTAGTAGTGACTTTCATAAGCAGAAGAAGTAAAATGACAACCTGGTACTACCGACCCACCTGTCGATAGTACTAACACTTTGTGAGATGTTCAAGTCAACCGACGACTTGGTGCCACTGACATCCAGTCAATGGTACTGATTTAGCACGATCAATGCATATTGAATATCATTCCAGATCCCACGACTAGGACTTAATGACAGCCTGAGTCCCACTTACGACCTAACATGTGTTTGTCTAGACCTAGTAATCATGTTCTATTCTATTGTGACCGAGCACAGAGCTGAGAGAGGAGGATATGAAGGAGACAACCATGTCCCAGACAATTCTGACACCTCCGAGGAGCAAAGCTACAGTCAGAATGCTATTGATCGAGATGTTCTACAAATAGAATCTTGTCGACCAGTTTCTCTAGGGGTTTATATTAGTTTGTTATGTTTACCATGTTTTCTCTTTTCTCCTCCATGTATGAGACAATAGAAATAATTCAAGGCTAATACCCTTGTTCTTTAGGACCAAAGAGTAGCATGGTATTGTATTATAATTGACTTCCATAATTTATTATAGTTATTTATTTGAATTATGGACAAAAATCTATGATTGCTTAACGAATTTCCTATACTTGATCACCATAGTCAACTACTCACACTACAAATTATTTCGGGATAGGGATTAAGGGTTGGAAAGATTGTAAATTTACATAGATTATATCGTGTCTCAGGATAGGACTTATGGTTGTGAAGGGTATAACCTAGAAGTATTGTTAACACACCTATATGATTCCTAAATCATCATGAGAGTGGGATTTGTCTTAGTATAAGTAGTGTATTACACCGCAGGAGTGAGTAATACTTGCTATAGGTAGTCCAGTGTTAAGGGTAAATGCTTATTAATGAAATGGAATTAAATGCAATGTATACCATGGTGAAACTGTAATCCTAAGAAATCCACATATGTGATCACAATGCACTTAATTTTGAATTCAATTCTTATATTTGATTATAATAAAACAACCAATCACCTTTTCCTTAGGCCTAGTTAATTAGGTTATAGTTAGTAGTACTCTCTAGAGTATGTTTCCTTGAGTTTGACATTTGGGCCTCATAGTCCTATACTACTCGACGTGTACACTTGTCTTTTGCATGCCTAGTTTTGGCGTGTCACTTGACCATGTATCCTCATATTTTCCTTTGTTTAAATTATGGACATTAGACAAATCCTAGTGCCTTCAACACAATTCAACACCACTGATCTTTCACTTTTATCACAAATTAGGGCTTCAAGTCTCAGTGCCATCAAATTGGGTTGGTGGTGCTGATAATCTTTTTTATGGTTCCTCTCCTTTATTTGAAGTTCTTCTTTTCCTATTGTTAGTTTCTTCTCTTGTCAATATTAGCATCATAAGTTGATGTTACCTAATTTCTTATGTTTTTCTCTATCAAGTTGCAATAAAGAAGCAATATGTTAGGTAAATAATAACATAAAGAAATTTTGACCTAAATACATGTAAAGTGCAAAGCGTTAAAGTACAAGGTATTTTAGGCATTTTAGGTAAACTATTCACAAAACACATAAATATGAGATAAATCTTCCTAAAACATGGCCAAATATGCCACAATTTTGGTATAAAAATCATGTTTAAAAAATACACCCTAAGCTCAAATGTTGCTCACCCTCAAGAAATACTACTTTGGATTTGGTATAAAAAGTTAAAAGAAAGACACATATGTGAACTAAATCATTCTAATCATTCTTAACGGTCCCAAATTAGTCCTCTAAAACCTCAGAGCAAACAACTACTATATAAGTGTCCAATTATAAAAGAAAAAACATCAAAATTAGACATCTGAAGACATATGTAAACCAATGCAGGGAGACATCATGGAAAGTCTAAGGTGTACAGAGTGTGTCACACGATCTCCCTACCTACACTCCTCTATTAAAAAATTCTACTATGGATGTGGTCCCATGAATATAATTGAATAAAGGGAATAAATAGTCTTGGTTTCCTACCATATATGATAGTTTTTGAATGAAATTTGTGGTTGTAATCCAAAACATTTATGTAGGAGAAAAATGATCTAACTATAGGAAGGATGAACCGAAGCTTAAATTTATCCCATTACTACTATGTTTGGTGGTATGATGAATTATGTAATGAATCATCCTAATGATGAGTGGAGGAAGGTGATTTAACATAGAATTTCACATAATTATTTCTTATACAAGAGATACATGATTCTTTTCCTTTTCATCTTTTATCCTCCATTCGCCTTTTTGTTTCTCTTTTTTTGAAGAGTAAGTAATTATCCATACAAAATTGATGCATAGATACAAATTTTTACAACTTGAAGGAGCAAGGATATATATAATTTTTGTCACTCTTTACATTAAAAAAGGATGCAAAAACATATATTGCACCATTGTGAATCATGAAATCCAAAATACAACTATATGGAACTTTGTTTTGCAATCTAACTTATGTGAACGAACTATATATATGCAACTATGTTTTAATTTTCTAATGCTAATATAGACTACATACTTCCTAACATGATGAGGTGTAATGAAAGAGAGAAAATGACTTAAATCATGTATAAAGTTTTGATGGTGATGGAATGAAGTGAGCGTAAATGAGATCAAGTGACTAAGATACACACTCTTCCTAACCATGATACATCTCTATTTTATTAGCTAAATATGTGAAGGTGATCCAAAATTTTATTCTTGTATCAATATGAAAGGTTACACTAATGCTTGGTTAGATCATATTCAAGCACCGTCTTCATTCAAAAAGTCAATGGTAGAATTAGGTGTTCAGTTCCTTACATGTATCTCTAAATTGACTAATTCCTTAATCTCCTGATGTAGTGTATTCTTAAATAAGAAAAACAATTTTTTAAAGATAAGAGTACACATACATCACTACTTCAATCAAATCATTAAGCATTTTTCTAAAATCCATTTTTACACTAAATGGATGTAGATACATGCAGGAAAATGAAAACTGTAATAACAACAAAAACGAACTAGCTATGATGCAAAAGAAAACTAAGATGCAAACAAACAAACCAAAAAATTTAAAAAAATAGTAAGATAGATAGATGCAACATATGATGAATGCAAGATAAATCCCATTCCATACCCCCTAAGCTTGAAATCTAGAATGCCCTCATTATCAAAAACAAACTGAGAGATGGAACATGTGTACTAGATGATCAGGGGATCTAATGTGGTGGAATGTTCCCAATGACATGTTGGGATCATGTAGGTAGAATGTGATAGTGAACTAGGGTGGGTTGGATGACATGGGTGGTGTCTATGGGTAGTTAGGGAAGTGCTCCTAGATCTAGTAGAGATTGTAGACAGGTTAATGAATGTGCTCCACATGTTGCAGGCAATGGTGGAAGTTCTCATGATTATTCAGGACACAAGGCTCTTATTGTCAAACATTTCCTACTAGTGCATGAAGATCTACTCCTAGTTGTGGAATATACTCTCTTATTGGGAGGTAAGTTGAGTCATCACCTCTTTCTGATGTTGTTGTTAACCTATCAAAATAGTAATAAGCATGTGATACCTTCCCTCAAATGAATGCATCTCAAATTATGATAGAGGCAGGGTAGAAGATTAGATGCCATGAGTATGCAGCCTATGGTGTGACCTCATGTGAGTCCTTTCATGGTAGAACCACTACCTCCTTGATCTCATCGTCATCCTCACCAGCTTCCTTGTTGGAGTTCTCCTCCTTGTTTGTGACTCTGACATCGTCGTCTAACCATTGTAAATGATCAAGATCAATGATGTTGAAGATGGGGTTTGGATTCTCTTATGCTCATTTTAGATATTGCACGTATTCTACCTCCAATCTGGTCAAAGAGCTTGGCATTGCAAAAATTCCTAAAATATAGTTCCCCTTTGACACTACAAGCTGAGGACCAGAGAGACTGGGATTGTAGTGGATGGAAAGTCTCATGATAAGATTGCAAAAATGGATGGGCAACTTCCTTTTCTTGCTTTTGACCATAGAGTGTGCATGTCCAAGGAACTATGCACCCAAGTTGACCTTCTCTCTTTATTACAAGAGAAATTTTCAAAGTGCAAACATCTATGTGAATTGGACCTTCCCTTACCCTGAGTGGAGTTGGAAAATAGGGTGTTTTTCAAGAGTCAGTGAAGAAGGAAGGCAAAGCGGTGCTTGATGTTGGTGACACTGGAGTTATGCCACTTGACCTTGTCATGGGTCAATGTTATTATGAGTTTACTCCATTCCATGAAGTGACTAAAATCCTTGGGGAAGTATCTCATTATGTGGTTTGCCCACCCAAATATGGCATGAAATGCCTCAAAAGTAAGGTGATGGGTGGCATTATAGAGCCTGGAATTTACACAACCAGTCTCCCATTCGTCACCCTGAGTGTGATGTGTCAAGAAACAAACCTCCAGGGATGCTAGGAATTCCAATGTAATATCCATATACCTTGGCCATCCCCCTAGAAGGGGGTTAGTGGAAGCCATTCCCTGGCATGTACACACCTTGAGAGGGTTGTCGGTGAAGACAAGTTGCTTGATGAAGGCTACATCACTATAGCAGGGAGCCTCAAAGTCATGCTTCACAAGCTCAACATATCTTTTATTTTTCTCACTAGTCTCAAGTGCTAGTTGTGGTTTGAGAAGGAGTTGGGAAGGAGTTGTTGATGAGGAAGACGCTTCTTATTGGGACTGCTTTATTTCAATCTTTGAAGAAAGAGGGAGAGGATGAGAGCTTAGTGAAGTAGTTGCTTGGCATAGAAGATCTCATGGAAGATTTCACAAGAGTGTTTGAGGAATGGATGCTTGAGCTATGAGAATCCAAATGAAATCCTCCTCCTTATATAAGAGGATAGGTTCCCATCAGTAACAAGTTGGTGCCACCAACTTGGAAGTCGGTGGTACCAACTTGCACTCCAATTCATCTACTCTCTACATCAACCATTCATAATGTCGATTGTGATTACTTAGAGCACCAAATCACATATTTGCTTTGTTGGTGGCATCGTCTCGCAAGACTCTGTTACTTAGTTTCTTAATAAATGTTGGACTCATGCATGTGGGTTGTTCGATTTGGGCCACAAATCACACTCTTCACTCATCTCAGTGGTACTGAATCTAATCTGTGCCACTGCTTTCTTCCTGTTTAGAGAATTGTTGCACATTACTTAGTTGGGTCAATGCCACCAATTGGTTGGTCAGTGGTACCATCATTTTACTATTAAAATACATTTACCCCATTAATGATGAGTTGGTGCCACCATCTTGTGCCATTGGTATTTCCCTATTTTGTGCACCAAATAAATTTATCATGCACCATCAAAATTAATTAAAAGAATATAATGTGCATGCAGTCCAGGCATGTCGGAAAGGGTTTTCCATGGTGATGTAGCCACCCTTATGCTGGTATTTCATGATCGGGAGTTGGATATCCATGAGGCATTCTGGGTTTGTATTGAAATAGGGAAATATTATGAGGCCATATAATTGAGCCTTGATGAGGATGTCAGGAGTCTAAGTGGGCGAGATTGCAACATCCTAGGATTGGAGGTCTCAGATAAAATGGTCTTATAAGGAATGATTGGAATACCCATATCACCAAGGTGCACATCCTTTCCAGGGAGCCCATCACTGAGAACTCCATAGTTAATCGTGCTCAGCTTGGAGTAGTACTAGGATGGGTGACCAGTCGGGAAGTTTATCCTGGCTTGTGCATGAGTGAGGACAAAGCACACAGTTCAGACTAGTGGAGGTCTGTGGGGCCAGTCATCATTCCTAAAAATATACTACAATCTTTGGCATTGGGACAAAGCTTTATAGTAGGTTACCTCATTCCAAGCCTTTTAAATGTGGAAAGAGGCATTAAATTGATGCTTGCCTTGGAATTATAGACTGCTTCTCTAAATTTTATGCGCCCAATAGAACAAGAGATGTTGTAACATATGGGGACCTTCTTAGAGGGGAGTTTCCTCTGAATTAATGTGTTGACAACCCCATTAATAACAAAATGGTTTGAGTCTTTTATGTGCCTCTTCTTGTTGATGACTTGCTTCAGAGGTCTTCCATTACATGGAATGTTCTTAGGAAAATCCATCAAAGGAAGGTTGATGTGGAGTTTGCAAAAAATATTCAAGATGTCCTTGAATTGCTCTTCTTTGTCTTTTCACTTTGGGCTATCCCTAGATTCAGTCACATGAATACTAACTAGGAGCGACAAGATAATAACTATGTAGAGGACTGACCAGGAGAGACAAGATGAGGCAACTATATAGAAGATATATGATTTCTTGGGGCTTCGTCCCCCTAATATTGAATTTGTATCATATTATATTTCAATGGAACTCAACAAAAAAAGGATTGGTCTTGCCTTACAAAACATGGACACCTCCTTATTGATCATGAGCATTCGACTTCCAAGTAGAACATTCACATGTATTGGATGTAGAGGCTAAACTTGAGGAGTGATTGGCACTTCTTTGTTGCTCTTCATGGACTCCTCAATGCGTTAAACTATTGCCTATGCACAAATAACCTATTCATCTATGTTTCCAAGGGTTGCGGTTCGAATGACTGCATGCGCCCTAAGAAATTTAGGTCAGGATTGTATTTTGTAGTGCATATGATGTAATACAATCACATATTTTGAAATCGTCATTTAAGTAGTATTGATAATGTTCCTTTAATTCCCTTGTGTTTTTGGGTTATTTGATATTTTCGCAGTCAATTTTTGTAAGGCCCCTAACCTTTCTGAACTCATAAACTTAATTGTTTGGTTTAATTGGATTAGTTTGATGATTATTCTTGAAATTTAACTCTGGATGATGATGTCACACTAGATAACAAAACTATGTTTAAAACTTTAATAAAAATATACTTTGATTTCTCGGTTATATAACTTCATGTAAATTTTGTACCTTTATGTAAACTACCCATTTTGGGGGGTGTAAATATAATTATAATATTTTCTTGAATAACTTTATAATTTTCTTAAAATCTTACAATTTTACATAACATTTGGATTTTTTTAACTTGCTTTCTTGGGGTTTATATGAGCTTCATGAGGTGGTAGTGTAGTTTTTCCATTGGTGCCTAATTAGATTTTTAGTTCCTGATGAGATTCTCCGTGCCTGCTTGGATTTTAGAGACCACTTGGTTTTTTGATGAATGTTTGGATTTTTTGGTGACCAGTTGGATTCTTAGTGTCCACTTGGATTCTCGTTACCACTTGGATTTTCAGTGACCACTTGGATTCTCAGTGACCACTTGGATTTTCATTGACTACTTGGATTCTCAATGACCACTTGGAATTTTGTTGACCACTTGGATTTTTGGTGCCCACTTGGATTTCTAAATAGCACCAAACCTCCAACCACCTATAAATGGCCACACTCTTTCTCTCTTCTCATATTGGAAATCTTGGTGCTACTTTCCAGAGGCCGATGAGAACCCCTCAAGGTCGATGATCATGGGCTCTTCATGGATGCATGTGTGAGAACTGAGGCTCCTTGAACTGATCTAGAAACATTGATCATTTTCCTTGCTTCTTTCATGTAAGATTCTTACTATTTTACTCATTTTAATTATTATTCTTTATCCTTCTTCCTCCTATGACTGAATTTCTTAGTGTTCTTGCTGGAAGCCTACACAGAAGGGTTGAGAACTCTCTTTTTCTTCTTCCTTGCTCTAGTTCCACCCTTTTTGTGGAAAGAGGAGATGGTTTTGAAACTTTGTTGGGTTGAGCTTGATGTTTGGGTGCTGATTTTGAAGTTTTCCATCTTGTATTTTGAATTTCCTCTCTTTCTCTAGCAGGTGAGTTATATAAATTTGAATGCATTTCTTGCCTGCCTTCTACATGCATGCCATTAATCTTACTTTATAACTCATAATATGAGAAAACAAGGATTTTGCGAGTATTGTTTGACATGAAAATGATTATAATATGAGTTTTTAAGCCTTACTTGGACCTTATGGACGTTCATCTTCTATAAAATGAGTTTTTTTAACTTGAAAGGTCTAAAATTAGAAATATAGGTGTAAAAACTCCTATAGATGTCACATAGGTGATGTTTTGGTACCTAATGCTTAGATATCCTATCCACACATTAAAATTTATTGTATAGTGGTTAACTTATGGTGATTATAATGCTTTTATATGCTATTATGTTGCTGATATGACAGTTGGATGAAAACATAGTATTGAAACTAGGTCATCCATGTTAGGATTCAAACATCTTATAAATTCCACAACTTTTATGTACAATGAACATTTATGATGAAATTTTGGATGATGTCTTTTCTTTTATTAATTAGTCTCTGTGAATTATTTTGAGGATAATGATGTTCCTATAAAAAGTTAATACTATTTTTGTATAAATGACGTTTTGGGTTGTTTTGTGCCCTAGTTGGAGGTTTAGTCCTCTTTATGGATAATGATGGATCAATATACCACGATGAAGTAATAAGAAACATGTTTCCTACTTTTTATATCTTCTAAAGTTGCAATCTAAAAATTATTTTGTAAAGATTATTTAGGAGCTTGTGTGTAACTTGATTGATGCAATCCAAAAATGTTAAATTCTTAAATAATCAAGTACAACCCTAAGCAAGTAGTATCCTGAGTCCATATAACTATTCCAGTGTCATGACTTGCTGAATAGTGAAATGAGTAATATTAAAGGAGCTCAGAATCATATACTGTTGAGTATATGCACGTGCGGGGAGGGTATTTCCTTATCATCTTAATGCCCAAGGTTTTGAGAGTGGTTAAGGTCGTGTCTCATATGTGGATGTGATTGAGAGTGATTGTGGTCATAAATCAGATAGGATGCTTTATACCCTGGCTTCTAGTGTCTTGGCATATGAACCCACTATGGACTAGGTTGTCTTAGTAGTTAGGTTGATGCACCACTATAGTTGTTACACATACTGATCGAGGGAAATAGATCTTAGGATTCTAGACATCCTAGATCTTATACATGTCTGATTTTGACTTCACACTGGACAAGTAGTAGTTTGAGTGGTACATCTCAAACTACCTAGGACTTAATAAAATATGTAATCCAAACGTGTAACATTTCTATTAGGGTTACTTGGTGAATAACATTGGATAATGATCATTGCTTTGTTGCTTTTAATTTGTAGATGATTTATAACACAATAAGAGAAATCAATTTTACTTATAACCATAGCTATGCCTTGTATTTGTGCAAGTTATATAGTCTTTCAACTCTGTAATACTATCTGCTTAATTTGCTTAAATATAAGATTTGCGTATGCAATAGATGCCTTTGTAGTTATATCTCTTACTAGAACATGGGTCTCACCTCGTGGGTCACCACATCTTTTTTTTAATTATCAGCAACAGCGTCAAACACAGTGTGATGAGGAAGTGCAGTTTGAAGATCAATAGTAGTAGAAGATTGATTGTTAGTATAGAGTACTAGAGTCATCCTTGTGTTCTCAGGTCCAAGTGAGGAGTTTTTGCATATCGAGGAGTTTTTGTATATCATGTATATCAACTAAAGATTTGTTTCTTGTATGACTTTAGCAATGTAAATAATGTAATTATGTTGGCTACATCTTTTGTATATAGGCTTTGGCTGGGGCCTTGGAACTTATGAAAAGATGCCTAGTATGGATATACAATGCAATTGGACATTTATGCATATTCTTCCTTTAACATGTTTGGAATTTTAATATGGTTTCAATTATGAACCTTTTTGGTAATGTGATTAATAAGTTTTTGATCAGCGCTTTGGTTTTGAGCAATATCATTTAGTGTGGCAGGTTGCCATAGTTTTGTAAAGCCTATGGTTTAGTCCAGCATTGGCTGCTTGTTTAGTTAGATGATTTTAAATGCCTATATATAGGCTTTGTAAGGTGAAAAACCACTAGAGGGGGGGTGAATAGGGTTTTATAAATATTTTAACAATAATTCAACTCAAACAACCACAATTGAAACTTTAAGATGGAGGCAAGGTGTTTAGAGTGGTTCCACTTTTAGCAAAAACTAAAGGAGTCAGTCCACTACCCAATTGTTTCCAATTAGGATTTTGAAAATATTTAAATTGTATTACCTCACAAGGATGTTACATAAAATTACAAATACTTTCACCACCCTTTGGACAGCCTTCACCATGAAGTAGTCCCACCAACCTCGAAGCAGCCTTCCTCGAAGTAACTTCAAGATCCCCCTTGAAGTAGCTTCCCATTGAGACAGCCTTCTTGAAGTAGTCCAAAGTCCTCCTTCTCCTCCGAGAAGATCAAACCCTTTCCAATCCGCAGCCTCCAACCCTAGGAGTAGCAAGGAGAGTACAAGCAATAAGAAAGAACAAGAAGGGAAAATGGAAATTACAATTATAGTTGTAGTACAAGGATTGATTTCCTATATCAAGCATTTTCATCTCCTAACCAATGTGTATGGAAGTGGAAGTGCAGTAGATAGGAGATTCTAGCCTATAGGACATGAATTTGGAGCAGTGGAAATGAATAGCAAATGTTGGAGTTGCTCAATTGCTCACAAGAATGGATTGCCAATTGCAAGTATGTATGCTCAAGTATTGCACAAGTGTTTATTGGGTGTCCTAAGGCATGTCCTATTTATAGAAATGGCCTATGAATGCTTAAGGACGTTCTAGACACTTTCTAGGGGGTTCTTAGTGCTTAACTAGTTGTTAGTTGTCCACTAATTGCTTTAGCAATGGCTAGTTAATTAATTCTAAAAAGTGTAGATAGAGTTCTTCTCAGTCGAGGAATTGTCGACTGAGACATCAATCATTCGAAGACTTTGTCGACCGAGAGATGGTCTGGAGCAAGTGTATATAACGTTTGATTACAACTTCCAACCACCTTGTATGCTGGGTCTAACGGCTATTTGAGTCAATTCTCGGTCGAGGAATTTTTCGACTGAGAGTGTCTCGGTCGAGAAGTTTTTCGACTGAGAATGACTCTGTTTCAATATTTTGAACTATGTACTAAGTGTGTGTATGAGTGTGTAGTTATGATACTATTATAGGGGATGACCTATCTAAGTGTTGTGAATGTCTAGGGAAGATCTAAATGCTTGATTTACATGATATCTAAGTACTTGTACATTATATACTTGTACACATTTTTACATTTGATTACAATCATGAAATTAAAGCATTTTGAGCATATAGATCTTCCAAAGGTTTTTTCATCCACCTTGTTCCTACAACACTCAAGTAGCACGTTAGATCGACAAGAATGAAATGTTTGTCATTATCAAAACAAAGGGAGTTAAATGATGTCCATTTAGCCAACAATCTCCCCCCTTTTTTAAGATGACAAACATTTCCAAGATATAAATCAAATAATCTTAAAATGAGTCGAGTTTCATACCTGAGATTTACCTTGTGTATTCCTTCTCTTGTTTATGAAATGTGTGCTTATTATTCCCAAAGATGTATGGAACATAAAATCTAACTCTTAGGGAATATAGCAACTTTTAATGTAAAGCCAAGAGATTATGAAACTCATTGATTCAGGTATTTAAGATTTACATTATTTCTCCCCCTTTGTTATTTCAAAAAGATATCCGTTAAAATCATGTGTTACAACTCCCCCTTAATTTGTTCTCCCCTTAAAAAGATAATCATCAAATCTTTTAAAAAGATGTCCATTTGAAGCTAAAATGTAAGGATAAAAAAACCAATCGATTTAAGAAGAACAAATGTCAAAGAAAACATCTTCTAAGGGAGTAATGAGTAGTTGCTTCCTTATTTTATTGAATTGATCTAATGGAAGCAGTTTTGTGAAAATATCAGCCAATTGATCTTCTGTATCAACATGATGAAGGGATACATGATTTTTAGAAATATGATCCCTTAGAAAATGATGACGGATTTCAATATGTTTAGCACGACTGTGTAAAATAGGATTATGTGCCAAATTTATAGCGCTTCTATTGTCACAAAAGATAGGCGTGGATGAAAATGTAAAACCATAATCATTTAAAAATTGTTGCCTATAAAGCACTTGAGAACAACAAGATCTGGTTGCCATATATTCAGCTTCAGTTGTAGAGAGGGCAACCGTGTTTTGTTTCTTTCTAAACCAAGATACTAAGGATCTTCCTAACAAGAAACAACTTCAGCTTGTGCTCTTTCGATCAATTTGACAACCAGCATAATCGACATCGGTATAAGATTTAAAGTCCAAAGATTGTCATTTAGGGTACCATAGACCATAACTTGTAGTGTCGGCTAAATATCTTAAAATCCATTTGATGGCTTGAAAATGAGTTTGCATAGGTTGTGATTGAAATCTAGCACAGAGTCCAACGGAAAACATGATGTTTGGTCTAGAAGCGGTTAAGTAAAGCAAGCTACCAATCATGGCCCTATATAAAGAATCATCAATGGGTTCCCCATTTTCATCCTTATCAATTTTAGTAGAGGTAGCCATTGGAGTGGTATCATGTTTGCAATGTTCCATTCTGAAACGTTTTAAAAGTTCATTTGTATATTTTTCTTGGCTTATAAAAATCCCAGCGGGCATTTTCTTTATTTGAAAACCAAGAAAGAAATTCAATTCTCCCATGAGACTCATTTCAAATTCCTTTTGCATAATATCACTAAATTGTTTACATAAAGATTCATTTGGTGCACCAAAGATAATATCATCAACATAAATTTGAACAACTAGAAAGTTGGATTCATATGTTTTGAAAAATAAAGTAGAATCTGAATTTCCAATTGAAAAGTTGTTATCAAAGAGATAGTTTTTGAGTCTTTCATACCAATTTCTAGGTGCTTGTTTTAAACCATAAAGTGCTTTCTTAAGTTTGTATACATAGTCACCTTTTTCCGATATTTCAAAAGTAGGTGGTTGGGTAACATATACTTCCTCTCGTATTATGCCATTTAGAAATGCACTTTTGACATCCATTTGGAATAGTTTGATGTTTTTGTGGGCAGCTATAGCTAGTAGCATTATAATGGCTTCAAGTCTTGCCACTGGTGCATAAGTTTCATCAAAGTCTATTCCTTCTTGTTGATTATACCCTTGTGCTACCAACCTAGCTTTATTTCTTACTACTTCCCCAGCTTCATTTAACTTATTTCTAAAAACCCACTTAGTTCCAATAATGGTTTTATCTTGCAGTTTAGGAACTAAGTCCCATACATCATTCTTAGTGAATTGGTTTAATTTTTCTTGCATTGCCATTATCCAACAATCATCTTTTAGAGCTTCAGTCACTTTCTTAGGTTCAATTATAGATACAAATGGCATATTTGCAACATATCTAAAAGATGAATGGGTTTTTACTTTATCATTAGGATTTCCAATGATTAGTTCTTGAGGATGATCCTTAATGAGTCTAGGAATGGGTTGTTGTGTCTCAAGTTGTTGATCATTTGTAGCATTTTGATCATCTTTAGTTGATGTGGTTAGATTTTCTACTTGATGAGTAATATCAACTACATCATAATTTTCAGTCCTTAGTTCTTCATGAAAAGTAATGTGAATCGATTCTTCAACTTTTCTAGAGATAGTGTTGTAAACTCTAAATGATTTACTAGAAGTTGAATATCCAAAAAAAAGGCTTTTTGTGATTTAGAGTCAAACTTTTCTCTATCATCTTTTGTGTTTAAGATATAGCAAGTTGATCCAAAAGTATGAAAATAGTCAACCCTTGGTTTCTTAGTATACATGATTTCATATGGGGTTTTCTTCAAATAAGAATGTACAGTTACTCTATTTAGCACATAACAAGTTGTATTTACTGCTTCAACCCAAAATGTTTTAGGTGTATTATGTTCAAGCATCATAGTCCTAGCCATTTCTTATAATGACCGATTTTTCCTTTCAACTATGCCATTTTGTTGTGGAGTGTGTGGAGCAGAAAAATTGTGAGTGTAGCCTTGAGATGTGTAGAATTCTTCAAATAGATGATTCACAAATTCTCCACCATGATCACTCCTAATTATGCATATTTTGTTTTGTAATTGATTTTCAATCTTTGTACAAAATTGTATGAAAACTTGAATAGTATCATCTTTATTTGCAAGAAAATGTACCCATGTATATCTATTGTAGTCATCAACAATAACAAAGCAATATCTTTTCCCACCAATAGATTGTGTCCTCATAGGTCTAAACAAATCCATACGAATAAGTTCTAGTGATCTACTGGTGTTAAGCATGTTTTTGGGTTTAGAAGAAGTTTTAGTTTGTTCACCCAAAGTACATGGTTCACAATTTTCAGATTGATCAAAAGATAAATTAGGCAAACCACGAACAAGATCATATTTAACTAGCTTTTTGATAACATATGAACTAGCATGCCCTAATTTTCTATGCCATAGTTGTAAAGTATTTTCTTTTGCAAGTAAGCATTTTCCAACTACAGATTGCATGGAGTTAGGTCTAAGGATATATAGATTTCCAACTCTTTTTCCTTCATAAACAACATTTGTAGTATTTTCTATTAGTAACTTGCAGCAATTTTTGTTGAATAAAACATCATATCCACTATCACATAATTGAGTGACATTTATTAAATTATGGTGCAAACCATCAACAAGTAAACCATTCTTTATTTCAAGGTTTGTACCAATATTACCTATTCCAACAATTTTACCTTTACCATTGTCTCCAAAAGTGAATGTTCCACTTTTCTTTTCCTCAAAATTTTGAAATGCATCCTTGTTCACTGTCATGTGTTTGGAACATCCACTGTCAACTACCCAATCTTGCAATAAAATATAAGTTTTGGTACCCATGTGATGGTCCATTATGGTTAGGTACATTTAATAACCAACTGAACATGTTTTGACAAAGTAAACTGAACAGAACTTCATTCAGTCGACAAATATTTCGACAGACAGATGTATCGGTCGAACAATTTTTCGATCGAGAAAGTTGTTGTTTTATAGGTTGAAACTGAACTAAAACAGAAATTCACTTGGGCAACAATTTCTCGACCGATTTTTGCTCCGATCGAACATTCTTCGACCGGAATAGTTGTTGTTTTCACTATAAATTTTGTTGTAGATTTTAGATTTGTCACAGGCATTCCCTCGGTCGAATATTTTCTTAATTGAGGATGTCTCGGTCGAACTGTTTGTCGACCAAGCATGTTTCTATTTGTTTCAGTTATTTGTTTTCATCAATTTGAATTTAAAGCAATACATAAAGCTATCTACTTAGTTGAGATAAGACATTTAGATGTTCAAATGAAGTGTTAGATCATATACCAACTAAATTACTTTAAAATGTTCTAAGTTTGAGGTTTGGGGACCCAAACTAATTCAGAATCCTTCTTCTTATAAGGGCATGAAAAAGAGTAATGTCCAAGACGCAAGCAATAATGACAACAAATAGAATCAATTTCATTTCTCTTTCTAGTATTTGGAGTTGTGTTCTTGGGTACAAACATGATCTTGGTCTTGGATGCTTGAGTTCTCCTAGGTTTAGGTTGATAGGATTTTTCTTTGGAACATATCCTAAACCTCTTCTTCCATTATAGCTAGAAGAGTATTTCAGAATATTATCAAGAACATCATTGCCCCTTAAACCATTAATTTCTCTTTGTAGTTTAGCAATCTCATCCATCTTCTTATTGATATCTACCCTTTCTTGATCTATATTAGATAATGAATAGTTTCTTTCCTTAACGGAAGCATCATAATCTAGATGATTACATAGAATAGGTTGAGTCTGAAAATTATTCAGTTTTACAAGAAAATCAACCTTTTCTTGAGAAAAAAGATCATGATTTGTTTCTAAAGTGAGCAACTTCATATTGCAATCATTTAAAGATGATTTCAAAGTCAAATTTTCAGAAGCAATATTTTCCTGTTCAAAAGAAAGATTATTCAATCTAGCATATAGATCCTCATTAGTTCTAGTAACCTTCTTTAGTTTCTTTTTGCAATCAACATATTTGTCATGAGTATCTTGTAGATTAACAATTAGATCTTCTTTTGGCAAATATTGTCACTATCATCTTCTTTGTCCATGAGACACTCCACATTCTCTTCTCCACTTTCACTATCACTTGACTCATCCCATGCAGCTTTGTATGCTTTTTCTCCCTTCTTCTTAGATGAGCTTTTCTTTCCTTTCTTTGCTTTAGGACATTCATTTTTGAGATGTCCCTTCTTTCCACATTCAAAACACCTAGGAGGGGAAGAAGAATAACCAACAACTTTGTTAGATCTAAATCTTCTATATTTCTTACCATTAACAATTAGAGCTTCATCACTTGTTTCATCACTTTCTTGCGTGATGATCTTTGAAGCTTTTAGGGCCATATCTTTCTTTCTTCCTTGTTGGAGTTCACGCTCTCGTCGTTCTTCTTCCTCCAAGGTTGCCTCATGTGCTTCTAAGTTGCCAATGAGTTGCTCCATCCTTAGTCGAGTGAGATCATTTGCTTCTTCAATAGCAGTCACCTTGGGCTTGTACTTGGGAGGAAGAGACCTAAGATTTTTTTATACTTGATCTTCTTCACTGATCACTTTACCTAAAGCATTTAAACCATTCACAATAGAAGAAAATTGTACATAAATTTCACTAATAGACTCATTTTGATCCATACGAAACTTTTCAAATTTTTGCTTAAGCATTTCGATTTTAGAATTCTTAACTGGAACAATTCCTTCATAGGTTATGGAAAATATATGCCATATTTCATATGTTGTTTCACAATTTGATATTCTTCATGGATCACTTTACCTAAAGCATTTAAACCATTCACAATAGAAGAAAATTTTGCATACATTTCACTAATAGACTCATTTTGATCCATACGAAACTATTCAAATTTTTGCTTAAGCATTCCGATTTTAGAATTCTTAACTTGAATAGTTCCTTCATAGGTTATGGAAAGTCTATGTCATATTTCATATGTTGTTTCACAATTTGATATTCTATTGAATTCACCAATGGAAATTGAACAATAGAGTATACTTATAGCTTTTGCATTCATTTGGGTTGATCTTACCGTATTAGCATCCCAATTTGCATACTCTATTTGAGGAAAGTCATATGGAGTTGATACCATCCTCCAGAGATCCCAACTAATTCCCTGGAAGTAGAACTACATCCTCCTCTTCCAGTAGGTGTAGTTAGTGCCATCAAAAGGTGGAGGTGTAGCCACGAGTGTCCCTTCCAAGTTGAGGTTGTTGAGTACCCCGTCACCCATTCTTCAAGACTTCGTTAGAGTTCCTTGAAGCCTTGATCTGATACCAAATGAAAAACCACTAGAGGGGGGTGAATAGGGTTTTATAAATATTTTAATAATAATTCAACTCAAACAACCACAATTGAAACTTTAAGAAGAAGGCAAGGTGTTTAGAGTGGTTCCACCTTTAGCAAAAACTAAAGGAGTTAGTCCACTACCCAATTGTTTCCAATTGGGATTTTGAAAGTATTTAAATTTTATTACCTCGCAAGGATGTTACATAAAATTACAAATACTTTGACCACCCTTTGGACATCCTTCACCTTGAAGTAGTCCCGCCAACCTTGAAGCAGCCTTCCTTGAAGTAACTTCAAGCTCCTCCTTAAAGTAGCCTTCCTCTTGAAGTAGCTTCCCGTTGAGACAACCTTCTCGAAGTAGTCCAAAGTCCTCCTTCTCCTCTGAGAATATCAAACCTTCTCCAATCCGTAGCCCCCAACCCTAGGAGTAGCAAGGAGAGTACAAGCAATAAGAAAGAACAAGAAGGGAAAATGGAAATTACAATTACCATTGTAGCACAAGGCTTGATTTCCTATCAAGTGTTTTGATCTCCTAACCAATGTGTATGGAAGTGGAAGTGCAGTGGGTAGGATATTCTAGCCTATAGGACATGAATTTGGAGCAGTGGAAATGAATAGCAAATGTTGGAGTTGTTCAATTGCTCATAAGAATGGATTGCCAATTGCAAGTATGTATGCTCAAGTATTGCAAAGGTGTGTATTGGGTGTCCTAAGGCATGTCTTATTTATATGAATGGCCTATGAGTGCTTAAGGACATTATAGACACTTTTTAGGGGGTTCTTAGTGCTTAACTAGTTGTTAGTTGTCCACTAATTGCTTTAGCAACGGCTAGTTAATTAATTCTAAAAAGTGCAGACAAAGTTCTTCTCGGTCGAGGAATTGTTGACCGAGACATCAGTCGATTGAAGACTTTGTCAACCGAGGGATGGTCTGGAGCAAGTGTATATAATGTTCAATTCCAACTTACAACCACCTTGTCTGCTGGGTCTAACGGCTATTTGAGGCAATTCTCAGTCGAGGAGTTTGTCGACTGAGAGTGTCTCGGTCGAGAAGTTTGTCGACCGAGAATGACTATGTTTCAATGTTTTGAACTATGTACTAAGTGTGTGTATGAGTGTGCAATTATGATACTATTATAGGGGATGACCTATCTATATGTTGTGAATGGCTAGGGAAGATATAAACGCTTGATTTACATGATATCTAAGTACTTGTACATTATATACTTGTACAAGTTTTAACATTTGATTACAATCATGAAATTAAAGCATTTTGAGCATATAGATCTTCCAAAGGTTTTGTCATCCACCTTGTTCCTACAACACTCAAGTGGCACGTTAGATCCACAAGAATGAAATGTTTATCATTATCAAAACAAAGGGAGTTAAATGATGTCCATTTAGCCAACATAAGGCCCTTTAGAAAACATACTAGATGATTAAAATATTTTGATAGACTATATTTCCTTATGATTAATTATTTAATATTAGTTTAGATCTTATAAATAGTTTAGATTTTAATCATTAAGTTCTCTCTAAGATGCTATAAAGAAGATGGGTGGCATCCATCAAAATGTGATACCATATTAAATTAGTACATTCAGAATATCTCTTTATAATATCTTCCATGTTAATTTAGGCCTACCTCTTCTATTATTAATTGTGCATGACTAAATAGCATTTCTTCATATAGGCACATTAGTTGGTCTATGTTGCACATGTCTATACCATATGAGTTGGCCCTCATGAAATTTCTCCTCAATGCTTATCATCCCCACTTTATGCCTGATATAATCATTTCTCAAACAGTATTTTCTTGACTTCCCTCACATCCATGTCAACATACACATTTCATCCATGTTCATCTTGTTGAGACCTTATTTCTTGACTACCCAACATTCACTCCCATAGAGTATGGATGATCATATAGCTATTCTATAAAACTTACTTGTTTATCTGAGAGGATCTTCCAGTCACATAATACTCCAATTGCATTCCTCCATTTCAACCATCGTGCATTGATCATGTGGAAAACATCATCTTGAGCATCACAGTTTATTTGAATGATAGAACCCAAGTAATGAAATTTATCACATTTTGGTATATCTAATCCATCCAACTTGGATCCACCATTCACACTGTGAAATTGGCTAAAATTGCAATGCATATACTCAATTTTTCTCCTACCAATCATCAATCCATTCAAATCCAATGACTTTCTCTAATGTTCAAATTTATCATTCAATCCATATTTAGTTTCATCAATCAACACAATATCATCAAAAAATAACATACACGAAGGAATATCATCCTAAACATTTTTGGCCAACTCATCCATAATAAGAATGAAGAGATATGGGCAAAGTGTGGGTCCTTGGTGTACCCCAATTGTGATAGGAAAGGTTAGTGTCTCTCCTCCAAGAGAGTTTGTAATTGTAGTTGATCTATCATAAATTCCTTTAATAAAGTCAATGTATTGGATTGGAACACCCTTTTTCTTCAAAGCTATCCACAACACTTCCATGATTACTCTAAAGTAAGCCTTTTCCAAATCAATAAAATCCATATGCAGATATATTTTTCTTTATCTATACTTCTACATAAGCCTCCTTGTCAAAAAATAGCATCTGTTATTGATCTTCCAGGCATGAAACCAAATTGGTTGTTTGATGTTTGTGTTATAGATCATAATCTATGTTCAACAATCCTCTCCCAAATTTGCTTAGTGTGACTCATCAATTTGATACCTCTATAGTTTATACAGATCTGGACATCTCCTTTGTTCTTATAAATGGGGACTATAGTACTATTCTCCACTTATCTAACATCTTTTTGGTATTCATAATTTTATTAAAAAAATCATTAACCACATATATCCTTCATCCCTCATACTCTTCCATACATTAATGGCATAGCGCCTGGTTCACATGCCTTTCTCATTTCATCATTTTTAAAGCATTCTTGACCTTAAATAGTGAAACTTTTTATGTGTAGATGATATTTCTCATATTTATGTGACACAAATCATTACATAACCACTTCCCACACATCATCCCATAAATTCCTAACCACTTCCCACATAACATCCCATAAATTCCCTTACCTCTACTTCTACAAGATAGATCCTTCTCCCCTTCTAGTCACCACAATCCTTCCCAACTACAAGCCACCAACCAGTCACAACCCCCTCCCACCACCAACACCCACAATACCACCATTCTACTTCTCACCCCTTCACCACACATACCTTTCGGAAAGCTACTCTACCTCCAGTCCAACAACAAATCCACCTAAGCAGCCACCCTTGCATCCAGGGATCACCCCTCACCACTTAGACTCCACAGAAACGTGACTCTTGCAAATATATCTACCATCAAACCTCCCACCAATGCCCTCCATCCCACTGGAGTCACCCATATCCTGTCACCAACCTTCTTCACCATAATTCCACCACACTCACCCACCCTGATCCCACATCAAACGCCAAACCTAATCCTACACCAAATTGTTGGTATGTATGCCAAGAGAGCCAATCATATGATGATTGTAATGGCATACCTTGTAAGCAATTTGATTAACAATAAAGGTAAACTTCCAATTTATTTTGTTTTATTCAGTTATGAGAAAATGATGTAACATAGTAAATGTCTAAAGAATGATGTTATTAAATGATGTGTGTCTTTGGGTTGAAACCTAAACAATGAGATCATACGAATGCTATGAGTATATGCATTCTTGAATGTATCTAGTCAGTTGTTATTTTGGAAGATCATAGACAACAATAAGACGTAAGACTAGAGTGTGTGTTGGTTGATGACAAAATCTCATTAGTCATGATATGTGATATCAAACTAAACACATATGTACTTGTTGGTGAATAGTGTAGCAAACAGACCCATCTTGAGAGTGATACATGGAAACCATTGAATGGTAGTGAAAATCAGCTCTCGTAGTGATGGTGGTGATTATGGTTCTTAGACTTGAAATCGCTACACGCATCACATGTCATTCTATATACTTTGGCATCATCAAATGTGACCTTGAATAAGGGTTGCCATAAAGGTGACACTCAAATGCATTATGACACATGGCGAATGAATGTGAGTGATATAGATAGGATTTGCCTCTCCTATGGGAGTATGATATCCTAGCCACTTGATAAATGAGGCTAAGAAATGCCTGGCCATGCTCTGTGAGTGAATATGTGATATTGAGCTTACATATATCTCAGACATTCCGCTCTAGTTCAAGGAACATGGATTGAATATTGAGAGGATGACAATTCCATGCCTTGAGTTCAATCTGGATATAAGAGAAAAAGGAGATGTAACACTAATCACATATTCTATGTTGAAGTTGTTCTCCAACTTCCCCAATTATGTGGGTGGTAATGATGTCTTGCTAGATACCGCTCATTGCTTGTGAAGTCATAAATCAATTGTGGACATTCACTGTCAACGTAACCTGGGATCTATAGGGTCACACACAAAGAATATACCCAGAATAGGATTTTATTCAAGAATGTATTTTAAACTTAATTATAAAGTGTTATGTATCCAATTTAAACAAGATTGGCATTCAAGACTCTGAAACAACTCCAAATACTTGAGTTGATCAGTTTAGGTTGTGAACCGACCGTTCGGTTGATCAATGCGATTGGATCCAAGATTGATGCTTACATCATATTGTGAATTAACAAAATATTAATTTCCAATACAATTGTGATTGGAAAACATAGTCAAACAACTAGTTTAAGGTTTGAACCGATCGACTCACATGTGAACTGACCAGTTTAGGAGTGAACTGACTGGTTCTACGTTCACAAGTTCCAAAAATTCATGAAAATATGTCTTTTCAACTATTTGTCAGACTAGAAGTCATGACCCTAACCTTCCTATAAGTAGAGGGATAGTAGAGGCCTTCTGGAGACACAACAATAAGCTCTGACAATTTTTTTCTTCTCATAGTTTTGGTAATGCTAGAACCCAAGCAAGTCCTACCTATCAAAGGGAGAGACAACAAGGGAGAGACAATTGGAAGAGAAAGTCAGCTCTAGCACAGTGACTAGAAGGGACAAATCCTTCTTGTCTATTAATCTAGAATGGTGGGAGTTCTTGATGGTCTGCATGGACTACAACTGTCATGACCTCCTTTATAAAACTAACACAACCATAGAAGAAGCATTTTCACATAATGGAGACCATGACAAATCGTGAAATGATATCATTAACCAAGCAAAATTCATAGAATAAAAAGAACCACAACGTACATGGTTACATGCCATAACTAAGGGACTCTAGGTCCAACATAAAGAGAGTTTTAAACTAAAAAGTTTCACATGAAAGACTAATAATAAAAGATAACTATCTAGAATGGCACCCAACCAGGTAGGATATGTCCTTCAGCTTGAGCCGATGTCCTTGAGATCTACTTCTTCTCCTTCTCCTTGTCTGTGAACATCTTGTCCCCAGCCCATGCAAGGCAATGTAAAACTATGTGAGTGGCACTGAGTAGTTATAATAGGAAAAGTAGCATATCATTGAAATGACATGAGATATCTTGAAAAACTTAGTGACTTAACATGGTGAACATGATTTCTTGAAACTTAATAAATTAACATGATAAATAATGGTGTGCAATTTAACTTGAGTTAATATAGCCTCTCTCTCTTAATGAACCCACAGTGCTCATAAGGCCAAGTAAGGCTCACATAAGGTCGGTTAAGGCTCACATAAGGCCGGTTATGGCTCACATAATACTCCCACAAAGCTCATAAGGCCACTTAAGGCTCACATAACATGATCGAGAGGACTTATATTAACATAGCATGGTTTCTTATACTTAAGCATGATCTTCATGACTTCTTGAATAATTAGCATGGTAGTGATTCATAGTATTTCCAATGATAAGTAGAATCATTAAATCAATAAGAAACATAAATTGATAGCATGTACATGATTTTCATGAGTATAACTGAGTAATCACATAATTTTACTTTAATTGAGTAATCATAAATACATGAGTGAATAATGTAACCCAGAACCCTATAAATATACTCAATGTGCATGATACACTCACCTAATCCTGAGGAGGTATACTACTAGTAGATGGAGTCCTGATCAGACCTAATATCCTATGAATAACATAATCATGGATTAATTACATTTCCTTAACATAGGGGTATGTCATCTAATTTAGATATGGGAATTTGGTTGAGAGACATAGTCTAATTGGATCATAGATGTATCTTATCTCGTAAGCTTTCCAGTGAGTATTTACACTTAATTTTCTGATGTCAGAATAAAAAGATATGAATTTATTGGGTTCTGACCAATTAGAGGATGGTAAATTGCCACACGTATGAATAAAATAATTTGAATGGGTATGTGCTCCACAGAGGTGGCCCAAATAGGGCCCGCCATGATGTATGGGGCTAGCTCAAAACCAAAAGTGTGTATATTGACAAGGTTACAAATGAAAAGACTAAAGTGTCTATGCATGTGTGACATTCATGAAAATCGATACAAGGGTAGACCAGTAAAATTGACACCTGGTAGGAACAATTCCATTGTTACTATAGACTGAGAACTCGAGTCAGAAGAAATTGGGATTTACAACCTCTGATCTAGTGAAAAAAGACTGAAAACGTATTGCGTTAGGGTCCTTGTGAGATTTCGGTCTTAGTGATCCATTGAAGAGGCCATATGGTGGTTAGGAGCTCAAGAATAGGCTCCCGCCATGGCTGGGAAGCTAGAGGAAAATTAAACTAGAGAATGATGGTAGAAACATGGTTGGCTAACATCATCAGTGAGTCCAGGAGGACTGGCCAAAATTGATTCAATGAAAACCAAGTCAAAACAGGGACAAGAGCCCCCACTATCACTGCCACCATGGCCAGAATAGGGGGCCCAACTCGAAAATGGGTTCTGATCAACCAACGATTGTAAAGAATAAATGAGGGTGAGGAAAGCTTCGTACTGATATGCCAAAGGTAGAGGAGGGTTTTTGTGACCTGAGCATGGACGAGAAGGTTGGTCGGTAGTCAGGTTTTGCAGACATAGAGCTACCCTTGTGGGTACAACATTGGGACGAATCACACTAGCAAAGCATATAAGGAAAAGCTTTAAAATAATGTGAAGAAGCTTACTAGAGGTTTAATTGAACTAAAAAGGCCAGAGCTCCAAGCTTGCCGGTGCCTCCAGAGTAGATCGAGTCTATGGTGGTTCTTCAGCTGGTCTCGTCCAAAATTAACGGCAGAGGAAGCTTTCTGCTAGCCCTAGGTTGCTTCTAGGGTAGCTAGACCTCGGTGCGATGTATAGTCGTGGTGAAAGAGGGTGGTTGCGTTGAATGAAGAGGAGACATGGTTTGGGAATTTTTGTGATGAGTGCCTATAGGGTTCAAGTTAGGGCTTGATGAACTCGCAGTGACCTCCCGATTCTATTGGTGGTGAGATAATCAGAATCTGTTAAGGGGAGAGAGAGATATTACTGGGCAAAATATTGGGCAACTATTCCCTCTCTCTGTGCAGAAACTGCAGGAGGTAGGGGATGAAGGTCCTACCCCTAGATCCACATTCGAAGGCTCACAAAGAGCTCGGTTCACTTAAGCTATATGTGATGCTCATTTATCTAGGACTTTGGAAAATCCTAGGATAATCATATGTATTATCAAGTTGATTAATCAAAGAAATGCCATTATCTCCTACTTTCTTCCTAATAACATTTGAGGCATCTAGGATTATCCAATACAAATCAAATTTGGTAGACAAGCTAATTCGACCATGAGGAATTCAATTATCCAATTTGATTTTTGATATGATTTGGGGATACATGTGTTTTAATATTAAATACTTAATGTAATTAATGCATTGATAATCACTGAAGAGTAATTGTATTACCAAAATTCGATGGAAGCTCTATTATTATATCATCTACTCATATACCAAAGAGTGGGATACATTACACATGTATGTGGATCCAAACTATCATTCAACCCTAACTAGTCACCATTGCATAATTAGGGTTAGGTTTTTGTCCATTAAACAACATTGATGTGAATAAGTGTTGATGCATTGTGTATATGATTCATTCAGGGTTCACATGATTTCTTGGTACTGTATTAACTCATTTTGGCATACTAACTGAGCATGATCTCAACTTAAGTCAACAAATTAAAGATGAATTCTTTCAACTTAGGATTTCATCTTTATTAAAGGTAAGAAATTTTGGGACATAACTTTGAGGGTCGTTACGACCTACCCACCTTATAGAAATTTCATCCTTGAAATTTTCATGTCATATTAAAGTGTTGCCCACCTTAGGGTTTCACATATATGTACTCTAACTCATTGTCCCATCCTAATATTTCATAAGCCAACACTAAGCATAATCATGATATGGTATTCACATAGATAACCTTTGCATTATATCTAACATGACTAGAAAAACTAATGACTGAATGAGTCACTAATGTAATTTGAAAATTAAACCTTACCTTCATCATCCACCATCATGAAAATCCTAGATTTTCTCTTCTCTAGGGGACCTGGGTTAGGGTTTTGATCTACACCCTTCTTTGCAGCTAACCTAGGGATTTGTCCTTGAAGTGTCGTTCTCCTCCACAATAGAAGCAAACACCTAAGCCCAATCTGCACGGTCCTACATGGGATTTGCCACACTTGGGGCATGCATCCCTCGCTAGGGGATCCTTTGGGGCCTTGCGCTTCTTGTGATCATTGTGGTGTTGGTCTCGATTGTTGTGGCCATGGTAGTGAAGTTGTCCATTGTAGGAGTTCTTCTTCCAAGTCCTCCCTGGGCGATCCTCAAGTTCCAGTGCAACATCAATAGCATCCTGCATTGTCTTGTGGCCTCTCCCAGATAGCGAGTAGCTGAGGTCATCCTTTAGACCTTGAATGAACTTGTTAGCTCTCTTCAACTCAGTCTTCTCAGTTCCATACTTCTGTAGGATGCGAAACTTCATGGTGTACTGGATAACGATCATTTCACCACGCTGTCGTAGATGGAGGAACTCTAACTACTTCTTGTCCATCATTGCTTCTGACACATAGTGGCTCTTGAAAGCCTCTACAAACTCCTTCCATGTGAGGAACTCTTCATTTGGGTCTCTAGCATCGAGGAAATTATCCCACCAGACACGAGTCGGTCCTCTCAGCATGTGTGTCCCAAACCTGACATGGGACTCTTCAGAGCAGTCCAAGTCATGGAAGCAATGCTCCAGGTTGCAGATCCATGCCTCACCCTTACCCATAATGTCCAACTCTTCTTCTCCCGTGAACGTCTCAAGATTCACCTTGAGAAAGTCTATCAGGGTGACTTCATTCCTCCTCTGATGATGGCCTCCCACTCGTCCTTCCATTGCATCGAATAAAGCTATGACCAACACATTGTACGAGAGGGGAGGGTCCGCTCCATGTGGGTTCTCCTCGTGCTCAAAGTCATGCTCACTCTCTCCACCAGAATGAGGGGGTGACTTGTCATGCTCAAGGCAACACTTAGGGCCCATATGGAATAGGAAAGGAGACTTTGATAAGCATGTGGAGTGACACTTAAGATCCTACTAAGATGGCCATTCTAGGATTTCTCTGATACCACTTTTGTCACAAACTCCTTTATAAAACTAACGCAGCCATAGAGGAAAAATTTTCACATAATGTAGACCATGACAAATCATGAAATGATATCATTAACCAAGAAAAATCCATAGAATAAAAAGAACCACAACGTACATGGTTACATGCCATAACTAAGGGACTCTAAGTCCAACATAAAGAGAGTTTTAAACTAAAAAGTTCCACATGAAAGACTAATAATAAAAGATAACTATCTAGAATGGCACCCCACCAGGTAGGATCTGTCCTTGAGCTTGAGTTGATGTCCTTGAGATCTACTTCTTCTACTTCTCCTCATCTGTGAACATCTCGTCCCCAGCCCATGCAAGGCAATGTAAAACTATGTGAGTGGCACTGAGTAGTTATAACAGGAAAAGTAACATATAATTAAAATGACATGAGATAGCTTGAAAAACTTAGTGACCTAACATGGTGAACATGATTACTTGAAATTTAATAAATTAACATGATAAATAATGGTGTGCAGTTTAACTTAAGTTAATACAGCCTCTCTCTCTTAATGCACCCACAGTGCTCATAAGGCCAATTAAGGCTCACATAGGGCCAGTTAGGGCTTACATAAGGCCGGTTAAGGCTTACATAACGCGCCCACAGAGCTCATAAGGCCACTTAAGGCCCACATAACATGACCGAGAGGACTTATATTAACATAGCATGGTTTATTATACTTAAGCATGATCTTCATGATTTCTTAAATAATTAGCATGGCAGTGATTCATAATATTTCCAATGACAGGTAGAATCATTAAATCAATAAGAAACTTAAATTGATAGTATGTGCATGATTTTCATGAGTATAACTGAGTAATCACATAATTTCACTTTAATTGAGTAATCATAAATACATGAGCGAATAATGTAACCCAAAACCCTATAAATATACTCAGTGTGCATGATCCACTCACCTAATCCTGAGGAGGTACACTACTAGTAGATGGAGTCCTGATCAGACCTAATATCCTGTGAATAACATAATCATGGATTAATTACATTTCCTTAACATAGGGGTATGATCTCTAATTTAGATATGGGAATGAGGTTGAGAAACATAGTCTAATTATGTAATAGAGATGTAGTGTATCTCACAATCTTTCCAATGAGTATTTACACTTAATTTTCTGATGTCAGAATAAAAATATATGAATTTATTGGGTTCTGACCAATTCGAGGACAGTAAATTGCTACACGTATAGATAAAATCATTTGAATGGGTATGCACCCCATTGAGGTGCCCCAAATGGGGCCCACCACAATGAGTGGGGCTAGCTCAAAACTAAAAGTGTGTATATTGACAAGGTTACAAATGAAAATACTAAAGTGTCACTACTACATAAAAGCCTTTTAGCGTCGGTTATTTAAGCTCTTTAGTGTCGGTTTCAAAGCGACACCCAAGTGGGCGCCGCTAAAGGGGGACACCTTCGGCGTCGGATCCCAACCGATGCCAAAACATTTTTTGCCACTAAAAACGCACCAGCAAAGGGACTATATGTGTCGGTTGTTTAGTAAAAACTGACGCCCAAACTCCTCCCGCCACCGAAAACGCGCCAGCAAAGGGACTATAGACGTCAGTTGTTTACTAAAAAACCGCCACCAAAACTCTTCTCGCCACCAAAAACACGCCAGCAAAGGGATTATAGGCGTCAGTTTTCTAAGAGAAATCGACACCACATCATATGAACCGATGTCGGTTTTGTGATAATAACCGACGCCATATCCCCTTCCTGCCACCACGGTCGTGCTTTCCAGCATGGCCGTGGTACCTGGTCACATAGACGTCGGTTTTAGGTGGAAAACCACCGTCGTATAACATAGGTGTCAGTTCTGTTCAAATAACCGACGCCTATGTTTTGATTTTTTTTTCTAGTCAGTATGCAGACCTACTATGGCTGGTCGCAGGATGAGAAACCTATAGTTCAGTTATGAACTGTAGGTTTTACGACATCCATTGATATCAGCCAACAACAAGCCACAAACCTGCAAAATTAACATGATGGACAATATTATATATATGTGATTCACACTCATGTATAAGAACATTTAATTCATATTATTTTTTCATCACTCGCATGTAGAAACCAGTAGCAACCTGTAGTTCCATTTCTTTCATCTCTTTTCACATTCAGACACATGTAAAAACATTCATGTATTGATGATTTTTACACACATATGACAATTTATAAAAATTCATTCACATTCACACAAAATTAATTATGAGAATAAAGTTATTCTTTATTCATCATTGTCATCATTGTCATCATTGTCAGAAAAATCATATTGAAAAATTCCCACTCTTTGTAGGGCTTTTGCCCAATCTTCTCTTATAGCATCTAATTCATCTCTCGTATAGGGACCATGTACACCGAAATGCTTTGCACCTGTGTTGAAGTCCTCAGTTTTAAAGACCTACAAAGAGAATGACATATATACATAACTATAATAATATATAATAAGATTCATATATTTCATATTATCTAACGAGATTATGTATAATACCTGTTGTATGTTATCGATTTCCAATACGACATGTTTGATGATTAGGTCCATAAATCACATCATATAGTAGGCACATGCCCAGCTGTTGTCTTGTGTAGCACACTATAAATTGAAACATACAAAATATTCAAAAATATAAATAAGCACAATTCACATAAATAATGTATACATTGGAGTCAGAAAATTACTTTCACATTCTCCCAAATGAGTGTCAGATTTTTTTTCCTGGGGACCTTTCCTCCAGCTTTTTTGTACTCTTGTAAAGCCCTATATATGTCAATGTAACACATTAAATTGCATAATTAAATAGTAATGCAGTAACAGATGTTAACAGATATAAAAACATAAAATATTTCTCATGAGAATAATGGCCTTTTAATTGCATGTCCATATAATACATCCAACTCACTCCCTACAGGATCTAGATAATAGACGGTGAATATCTTGGGGACAATAACTAATAACTCCCAATGCTTAGCACTACATGTAAGAAAGTAGAAAATTAATAACTCAATATCCACAATAAAAATACAATTTGCTTAAGTCCAAATTACAAGCAAAGTAAACTTACTCGACATTGAATGGAGCTATTTTCACCGTCTTATTATTTTTACCAAAATATTCAAAAGCATCACAGTAGTATGAAGTAACTGAAGAAGGGTATGTATCTACAAGACTAATCAAAGATGGAACCAAAAATCCCACATGGGAAAACCCAAAATCTGTACATGTCTTGTATAAGTGGCTGCAAAACATGTATTATGTATGCATTAATATATAAGAAACTAGATTGTTGTATATAAAACAAGGTATATTGATGTATAAACCAGATTTCCGTATGTATTAAACTCACCATATCCACAGCTCTATCATAGATGTGTTCAGCCATTCATAACTAAACAACTCCAAAATATCTTGTATAAATATGTTGTTTCCGAATGTTTGACCTGCGTTAATACGTATCCAGAACTTCTATTACGTATGCATTAATACGTATGCTAAACTTGTATAAATAGATTATTATCGTATGATTTACCTACAGTATTCTCCAGAATAGTAACATTTATAGGGAAATTTGGATTATGTTCGCCGATCCATACTGCCACACTCCTACAATTAGGACCTATCGATTCATGTAGGTCTCCTGGAAGGCAACTTGGTAGTCGAGGAGGTGGAGGCCGAGATGTAGCGGGTCTCGTCTTTTTGACCTGTATATATAATTTCATATCAATTGAATCATATATATACACTAACAAATTAAAGTAATGAAAATTTATCATACAATATCAGTATAGAGGACATCCGCTTCGGGCCACAGTATCACTCCGCCTACTGCCTCACCAAGTGTTTCAACATTTGGGTGTGCATGAGGCAGTGCAAGATTTGTCCAGCCAGTGAGTATATGTATCGGGCTCACACGTACCATGCCATCTGGTACTGGACTCCCATGAAACATGCACCCTTTAAGGGGTGGGTAAGCCGATGCCTCTGCAATGATATATCCTTCACTTTGTAGTCGGCATGGCTTCAACCCCTACAAATTTACGTAAAGAATGTTATATGCATATATACACAAACATATCATCTTGAACAGACTAGCTATTATATATGCCATAAAAATACTTACAGAGGACGTGCTAGGTTGTGGGTCTATAGGATTACTCCCAACCTCTGTAGTATGAGCAGTAGGAGAAGACAGGTTCGCCACAGGTACTGTCTGAGTGGCAGTCTGAGACATCTGTCACTTATTAATTGCTCCATGGAGTCTTTTATCAAGTACTTCCTCGACTCTCCTATCAATTAAGGAATCTACCTATATATGGATAAAAGAAATGCTAGTTTCTGATTATTGAATTCCCTTTCGCAATAATGTTCTAAAATAAGAATAAGTTACCTCAGCTTGTGAAAGTCCCGCTTTTGGGATAGGTTTGTGCTGGGATGGCCCAATGAACGCTTTGATACCCACACCAGCGCCTGCACCCCTTACACGTACAGGATGGTCTGGGTTACCCAGAGCAACTGTCAGTTCATCCCTTGTGCCCTGAGGGATGAACTTGCCTTCCTTCCTCTGCTCGTGCAGCTCTCGCTAATCACCATCAACAAAAATTCATAAGTAAACATAACAATAATCAATATCGATAGATTGCTCTAAGAGTTGATTTTTACCATTTTTGTAGCCGCCTCAGCGGTTGCGGGCTTCAGTATCTCTCCCTTCTTGTTTTGCCTCCCAGCTATCCACATAACATGATGATGCAGAGGTGCGGGAGCAGTAGTAGAGGACTTTGCAGTCTCCTGAGTAGTAGTAGGCTGAGTAGACTCAGCATGTAGTCTTTGGCGAACGCCTGCATATCCTCTTGGACCCATTGTGTGGTCATGCACATTCATTGCACGCCTTGCTCATTGAGCATTGCTGGTAGCCTAGTTAGTTAGCACATTGATTTGGTTAGTAACACTAAAGGTTAATCTTGAATAGGTGAATACATAAAAACGTATATTAATTAAATTGGGAGTGGCACTTAATACCTTGAATTCATCTGTTTTTCTTTGGGTAACAAACTCATCCCATTCTTTGGGGTCCAAGTAGTTCCATTGATGTGTGGCTTCCTTCTTCCTATATTTATTTTTCAAAGAGAATATAAACAAAAATTATTAGTGTAGAGTTAGTGAAATATTGATCAATGTCTAGAATTGGAATCAATCAAGAACCTTTTCTCAACATCGTGTATGTAATCTCGGGTGAGATTGGTCCTATAGTTCTTTAGTACCCTCCCACAACGTTGCATCACACATTTTCGATGTAGTTTTTCATCCAGATCAAATATGCTCTGCAAATTAAATAGAATAGCTATTAACTAGTATCCTAAAAATTAGTAATCTACACAAATAGAATTACAAATAATAATAACACACGCATAGTTCCTTCCATATGTGGTCTTTCTTCCCCATAGGAACTTTATGCCATGATTCTAGGATAGGACTGCAGTGGTTGTGAGTAAGAACCCCAAGATATAAAACAAATGAGTTGCGGTTCACTCCATATGGATTTCCTGCCTGATCGAAATCCACAGCCAATTTGGGTCCATTGTCCCTTTTATGTATTAACTTGTTCATCATTGTGATGCCCCTCACTTTCTCAATTTTCTTTTGTTGCTCATCAAGTGCTATAATTTCTTCAGGGGGTACATCACCAACCTAAAATTTGATTAAAAAAAACACACTTACATAATATAATTATAAATGGACATATAGATAGAAACCTCAGGGATATATTCTTAAAACTTACATTGTCAGGCAGTGCAAGCACATCCTCACCCTCGTGGTGATCATCAGCACGGTCATCATGGGAATGCTCAGCCATCTAAAAGTTCACATTCAAATTATAAATTTCACATTGTAAAGTAACACTAATTGTAACGTTCACATTGTAAAGTACACATTCACATTGTAAAGTAATTCACATTGTAAAGTTCACATTCACATTGTCAAGTAATTCACATTGTAAAGTCCACATTCACATTGTAAAGTTCACATTCTGAAAAATAAAACATAATAAAAATATAAACATCCATGCCTCTAATATTGTGATCTTTTATCAATTAACAATCCTTCATTATGATCCCCGTGAACATACAAGTCATTGTGATCCCCAGCTTCAATGTTTGCTGGTGTTGGAAACCCAACTGATAATGGACTGGACTCATCATACTTATCATAGTACTCTTCTTCATCTATAGGATCTTCAATGAACTGTCTTTTACCATGAAGAACAACCGACCATTTATCATTTACAGGATCATCGATATAAAATACTTGTTTTGCTTGTAATGCCAATATGAATGGTTAACCCTTCTCGCCAATCTTTTCAAAGTTCACTAACGTGAAACCCAATTCATCCACTATAACTCCTTTGTTGTTGTCAACCCAATTACATTTAAAGAGTGGAATTCTGAAATCTACATAGTCAAACTCCCATATGTCTTCAATGACACTATAATATGACATTTTAGCTTCACGTGGACTTTTATCCTTTGCACTTGCAAAAAACAATGAAGACACTTGAAGGGTGACCCCACTATTTTGGACGACACTCTTATCATCTTGACGCTTTGTGTAATATGAGAAACCATTTATGTCAAACCCTTCATAAGACATAACATTCAATTTTGGTTTAAAGGTGAGGCATTTGATGGTTTCAGTAAGATTATCTGGTGTTTGAGATAGTTGATGTAAGACTTTATCTTCAAACCACTTAATAAATGTCTTGTTATGCTCTCTAGCAAGCCACATTGAATTGGATCGAGGATATTGTCTCTTGATGAAATTGGTATGTTCCTCGATATAAACACTCACTTCATCGATGTTGTGTAAAATATACAAGTGACCATGCTCCAACTACTCACGGCTGATTACTTTCACCCGTGATCCCAAAACGCCTTTGCCAAAATGCTCGTCAATATTCTTGTCATTCACAGGAGCGTCATTACCACTCAGAAATTCATTGCAAAAATCCATAACCTCTCTCGCCACATAACCCTCAATAATACTCCCTTCAGGCCGATAACAGTTTCGAACATCACCTTTAAAAATGCTCATGTATCGTTCAAAGGGATACATCCAATGCAAGAAAACTGGTCCCAACATTTTCACTTCCCTAGTGAAGTAGACAACAAGATGTACCATGATATCAAAGAACGATGGAGGAAAATACATCTCAAGCTGACATAGGGTAACAACCACTTCTCTTTGTAAATTATTGAGAGTATCAGGGTCAATAACTTTGCTGCACAGACTGTCGAAAAAGAAACAAAGTCTGGTGATTGCAAACCTTACATGCTTCGGCAATATAGATCTAATTGCCACATGCAATATTTGTTGCATTAGAGTGTGAAAATCATGAGATTTAAGACCTATCAACTTCAGATATTTCATTGATACCAATGTATGAATGTTGGATGAGTAACCCTGTGGCACCTTAACATTTACCAAGAATTCACAAAATGCTTTCTTCTCCTTTCTAGACAGTGTGTAACAAGCGGGAGGTAAGTATGTTCTCCGATCGCTACTAACTACTTCTGTTAATTCTGTCCTTATTCCCATTTCACGTAGGTCCATTCTGGATTTTATCCCATCTTTAGTATTACCTGGTATATTCAACAGAGTACTGATGATGCTATCACATACATTTTTCTCAACGTGCATGACATCGATACAATGCCTGAATGTTAAAGAACTCCAATAAGGAAGATCCCAAAATATCGACTTCTTCTTGAATAAAGAATTGTCACTCCTTGTGGCCTTCGTACACTATGATCTCTTACCAAATTCATTGGTGATGTCTTTCACTCTTTCATAAACATCCTCCCCTGATATAGGTTTAGGTGCACTATGTTCCTCATTCTGTCCATTGAATGCTTTGCGCAACCTATGGTACAGATGAAATTTTGGAAGAAACCTTCGATGAGCAAGATATACAGTCTTGCCGCTATGTTTTAGTCATATTGAATCAGTGTTCTCTTCACATATAGGACACGCTTTAGATCCTTTGACACTATATCCAGACAAATTCCCATATGTTGGAAAGTCATTCATAGTGCAAAATAACATAGCGTGCAAAAAAATGTCTCTCTTCGTGAAGCATCATAGGTCATCACACCTTCACCCCAGAGCTTCTTCAAGTCATCAATCATAGGTTCAATATAAACGTCGATATCATTTCTAGGTTGTTTAGGGCCTGATATCAAAGACGACAGCATAACATACTTATTTTTCATACACAACTAGGGAGGAAGATTGAATATAACAAGCATAACTGGCCAAGTGCTATGTTGGCTGCTCAATGTCCCGTAAAGATTCATTGCATCTGTACAAAGCCCAAGTCTTAGATTCATGTCCTCTTCACCGAATTTAGGGTACAATAAATCAATCTTCTTCCACTGTGGGAAATCAGACGCATGTCGTAGGATCCCGACATTATTTTTCTTAACATCTGCATGCCACCTCAAATTTTTTGCATCTATAGGATTGGCAAACAAGCATTGAAACTGTGGTATTATAGGTCGATATCACATCACCTTGGCGGGAGAACCAGTTTTGGACTCCCCCGAAGTCGTCAATTTATACCTTGACGCACCGCATTTCGGACATTCTTTCAAATCCACATAGTCCTTTTGAAATAATACACAATCATTCTTGCATGTGTGTATCTTCTTGGCCTCCATTCCCATTGGGCACAACAATTTCTTTAACCGGTATGTTGAGATCAGCAGCTCGTTTCCTTCAGGAAGAATTTCTTTCAACAAAGACAACAATGACGTGAAGCTTTTGTCACTCCATCAATTGTTAGCTTTCAGTTTATACAATCTCAACACAACACTAAGCTTCGTAAACTTACAACCCATGTATAACGGTATCTCAGCATCATGCACAATGTTTCTAAATATGGGAGGTGGATCAGTTTTGTTGTGCTCTACCCCACAACTATCCAGCATCGCATCAAAGATGTCTACTGGAACTGGTTCATTAACATCTACGTCATCGGAGGCAATTTCTTCTTCCACACAAGCACTGCTATCGACATCCACTGGTTTTGGGTTTGAAATCTCTCCATTCTAGTGCCATTTTGTATAGCCTTGTACAATCCCGTTGCACATGACATGACTTCTGATTTTGTCACCAGTACTGACTTTCAAGTTGTTACCACAATGCCTACATGGATAGTAGAACCTATCTCCAGGTTATTTCATATGTTCCTCAGCAAATTTAATCAACTGGTCAAGACCAGATATAAACTCTGGGGTGCATCGATTGCGAATGGACATCCATGATCTATCCATTCTATGATCAAAGAGAAAAAAAGATATATATTACAACAATATTAGGGTCTAGGGTTAACAAATACATGTGTTGTCATTCTTATATATAATAAATGTGTACCACCTATCCCATTCTTGAACACCTAATCTCACTAGTAAGTGTATAATGTGTATTGGGTTTTCAAGAAAATTTCGGCAGTATTTCCCCGTTGTTCTCCAAGTACATATGTACTTGGAGAACAAACGGGGAAATGCTACCGAAATTTCCTTGAAAACCCAATACACATTATACACTTACATCCTAAGTGATATTAGGTGTTCAAGAACAGTCTCAAACCGGGGACTATCCAAGATTTACTCCTAATGATTAAATCTTGGATGGGTTTCTAGGGCAACAAAATCATATCATTAAGAGCATGGTTTCATGTTAGGTCATCATAGGTCATAATAATCCACTAGAATGAGAAAAAAAGGTCTCATGGTGTTAAAATAGCATAAGAGTATTAGATCTTGATTCTAGAGTGTACAAGACATAATAGTGACTACTGATTTTGTGGGGTGATATCATTTCATAGGATTTATAGATTCAAATTTAACAAGTGTACAAGTTGCATCATTTTAATACTCTAAAGGTGACTAGTGGGTCATAGCACATATAATATGGCACTACAAGGAAAGTAAGAAAGCTAGATCAATTGACACTCATCTCAAGGGAACATTAGTTACTGAGGGGACTAGCAAAGAGTGCTTTTAATCACTAGGATCATACAAGTAGCAATGTTGATTAAGTCTATGTGATTAAAGATCAAGCAGTGTAATAAAACAGGGTTTTGGGGGATGTTTACCTCTGTTTGATCCCAGTCGGGTGTCATAGGGAGATAGGGCGAGATGGAGGGTAGGCGAGTAGGCAGGCAAGCAGGCAGGTGAGCAGGCGACGGGCAGGGAGACGGCGGGCAATAGTAGATGATCAATTAATTCCTGAAACAATACATAAATAAATACAATCAGTAGATAAATAAATACAATCAATTGATAAATAAAGTAATATACAGAAGTAGCCCATAGATGATATATATACACTAGTGGTACATGCTACATAGATGATATATACACTAGTGGTACATACTACATAGATGATAAACTCAATTATAACATACTCAATCTAGTAACTAGTAATATATTAAATTAAATATATACAGAAGTATCACATAGATGATATATATACACTAGTGGTACATACTACATAGTATATGAATATATAGTAGCAGGCAGTACATGATATATGTAATACATTATGCTTTAGAGGTACATGCTACATAGTATAGAATATGCATTATACAGTAGTAGCCAGTACATGATATGTACATTATACCGTTATATGTATTGCAAACTACAAAGTACATCTACATAGATAATACATTAGTTGAATGCATAACAATACAAGAAAAACTAAGGTATGAATGTATGTATAGGTACAAGTATAATGTATCAGTAAATATTAGTGGTTGAGTTCATAGCAGAGCAGCAATGTATGTACAAATGATAAATATGTAATGTAGGTGCAACATTTCATACATAAAGATGTAAATGGGTGCAACATTACATACATACAGAGCTTATATGAAGTAGGAATGATTTGATGCATGTACAACTCAATTAAAAATGAGAAGAGGAGGAAGAAGCAGGAAGAGGGGTAGGGGCCAGGAGCAGGAGCAAGGAGCAAGCCGAAGAAACCCTATTGTCTAAGCAGGAAGAGGAGGAAGAAGGGCACCAGGTGCATCGATCTGGTGGCCGGAGCTGCAAGCCGGAGAGAGGGCGGTGGCGGCGAGCGGGCGGGGATGATGAGCGGGTGACCAGGAGGCGGTGAGTGGGTGACCAGGAGCAGAGCATCGGCGAGGAGAGAGCAGTGACGGTGAGGAGAGGAGCGTCGGCGGTGAGCGGGTGACCAGGAGGCAGTGTCGGCGAGGGCAACGGCCGTTGGGGCAATGACGGCGGGAGCAATGGCGGCGGGGAGCACCGACAACAATCGCCAGACCTAGCAGGTTCGCAATGAAACAGAGACAATGGGGGAAAAGTTCTCAGTTTTGCGGGGCTATTAACTGTACCATAGGCGTCGGTTAGTCAAAAAAACTGACACATAAACCTAAAGGTGTCGGTTCTACAAACACACCGACACCTATTCTCAATGATAGATTGTCAGTTTTTACTACAAAAAAAACCGACGTCTATCTACATATGCCGATTAAAAAAATTGTTCTCGATTTATGACCATAGTCGTCGGTTTCTTTCAAAAACTGACGCTCAAAGGGTGTGAAAAATTTCCCGGGAACAACGCGGGAAAACCCATAAGCGTCGGTTATTGTAGTAAAACCGACGACCAAAATGTGCCCAATTTTTGTCTCGCGAATAACCTTTTGTCGTCGGTTTAATAGTTAATAACCGACGCCATATGTTAAATTTTGGAGGTAATTTTTTCACAGGAAATTTTGGATTTGGCAGTTAATTTTAGGCGTCAGTTTATTATGAGAGAACCGACACTGAATAAAAGTGATACATGTGTCTGCTCGCCCTTCACAGATAGATGTCAATTTTTTAATTAAACTGACGTTGTAGGTTTTAGGTGTCGGTGTATTTATATAACCGACGCCTTTAAAAGTGACGTTATAAGCCATTTATGTAGTAGTGTGTCCATGCATGTGTGACATTCATGAAAATCGATAAAAGGGTAGACCAGTAAAATCAACACCTGGTAGGAACAATTCCATCATTACAATAGACTGAGAAATTGAGTTAAAATAAATTAGGATTTACAACCTCTAATCCAGTGAAAAAAGACTAAAAAAGTATTGCGTTGGGGTCCTTGTGAGATTTCGGTCTCAGTGATCCATTGAAGAGGCCAAATGGTGGTCAGGAGCTGAAGAATAGGCTCCCACCATGGCTAGGAAGCTAGAGGAAAATAAATCTAGAGAAGGATGGGAGAAACATCATTGGCTAACATCATCAGTGAGTCCAGGAGGACTGGACGAAATCTATTCAATGAAAACCAAGTCAAAATATGGATAAGAGCCCCCACTGTCACTGCCGCCATGGCCAGAATAGGGGGCCCAACTCAAAAATGGGTTATGATCAACCGACGACTGTACATAATAAATGAGGGTGAGTAAATCTTCATACTTATATGTCGAAGGTAGAGGAGGGGTTTCTGTGGCCTGAGCATGGCCGAGAAGGTTGACTGGTGGTCAAGTTTTGTGGCCATAGAGCTACCCTTGTGGGTACAACACTGGGACAAATCGCACTAGCAAAGCATATAAGGAAAAGATTTAAAAGAATGTGAAGAAGCTTACTAGATGTTTAATTGAACTGAAAAGGCCGAACCTCTGAGCTCGTCGGTGCCGTCAGAGTAGATTGAGTCTGCGGCAGTTCATCGACTGGTCTCGTCCAAAATTGACAGTGGAGGAAGATTTCTACTAGCCCTAGGTTGCTTCCAGTGTAGCTAGACCTCGGTGTAATTCATAGTCATGGTGAAAGGGGGTGGCTATGTCGAATGAAGAGGAGATGTGGTTTGGGCGTTTTCACGATGGGCACTTATAGGGGTCAAGTTAGGGCTTGATGAACTCGCGGTGACTTCCCGATTCTGTTCGTGGTGAGATAATCAGAATCTATTGAGAAGAGAGAGAGCTATTACTGGACAAAATATTGGGAAATTGTTCCCTCTCTCATGCGAACAACACGGGAGGTAGGGGACGAAGGTACTACCCCTAAATCCCCATCCGACGGATCACAAAGAGCCCAGTTCACTTAAGTTGTGCATGACATACATTTATCCAATAATTTGGAAAATCCTAGGATAATCGTATGTATTATCAAGTTGATTAATCAAAGAAATGACATTTTATCCTACTTTCTTCCTAATAACATTTGAGGCATCTAGGATTATCCAATACAAACCAAATTTGGTAGACAAGTTAATTTGACCATGAGGAATTCAAATATCCTTAGATTTTAGATATGGTTTGGGGAAACATGTGTTTTACCTTATTAAATACATAAGGTAATTAATACATTGATAATCACTGAAAAGTAAATATATTAACAAAATTCGATGGAAGCTCTATTATTGTATCATCTACTCATATACCAAATAGTGTGATACATTAGACATGTATGTGGGTCCAAACCATCATTCAACCCTAACTAGTCACCATTGCATAATTAGGGTTAGGTTTTTGTGCATTAAATGACATTGATGTGAATAAGTGTCGATGCATTGTGTATATGATTCATTCAAGGTTCACATGATATTTTGGTATTGTATTAACTCATTTTGACATACTAACTGAGCATGATCTCAACTTAAGTCAACAAATTAAAGATGAATTCTTTCAACTTAGGATTTCATCATTATTAAAGGTAAGAAATTTTGGGACACAACTTTGAGGGTCGTTACAACAACAGAGGCAAGGAGGCCATCACCACCCTCTAGGTGGACATAGACAACCACAGTCTATGGTGATCAACCAAGAAGCCGATGTTGTATTTGCCTAGGTGCAACTTGAAGAAAGCCACACATTGTTGTAAGGGATTGTTGTTGAACTTGATCTAAGACTAGGTATAAACCTTGAAACCTTCCTTCCCATTACATAGTTGCTGACATGATTTTCTATCTAAGTGGAGTATGGCAGTAATTTTTTTGTTTCTACTACCATATTTCCTAACAGCGGTATCAAAACCACGTCGATTTACTATACTTTGGGATTTAATCGATATGGTCATATTTCTATTTTATCATTTAGTTATTTCATACAATGCTATTATTCAAAATAATTAATGTACATATCTGATTAAATACCACATATGATCCCAACTATATATATATATATGCAATTTACATGTTTCGTCCTAAAATTGGCTTTGATGGTGGATGTTAGCATGGTTCTAACCCATAGATCTTTGTGTGTGGTATGATGGTTGTTATTCATGTTTTATCTTTATTTGCATATAGAGCCTCATCTTCTCTTCCATATGTAAAAATATTAATTCTTTCCTTACTATGATCCCCTCTAATGTAGCTTGAGGTTTTCTAATTACCATGAAATTCATTAATTAGGATAGTTTTAATTTCTATTATGGAAAAGAAGATGTTCAACATTTGACGAATCCCCAGTTTCAGTCGACGAACTGATCGACTGGAGATCGAGGAGGCCTGACGATAGGAGGAGCCAAATCGATTGGCTGGAGGCCCAATCGAGTAAATGGAGGTGTCTAAAAGTCATTTCAACTAGAAACCAGACGACCATTCTGAGAGATCAACCGACCGACCAAGTGGCAAACCAACTGATTCAAGAGTTGAACCGATCGACCCAGATTGGTTCCATTATAGATCCTCACCAACTACAGGTTGCTACATTTGATGTGGACCTTAGGTGGTTGTAATTCCCTTTGACTCCAAGGAATTACAATAGATATGTCCATAACCATCGTTAGTGTTTTATAATTGCATATTTATCATTTGTGGATATAGTATGTATATGATACATAATAAAAATATGTGGTGATTTGATATGTATATATATTTATATAAGTATAAATTCCCTCAATCAAACATTTTAAGTCTCATATTCTTTATATAAGCAACACACATGAAAATATTGATTGACTATGCATGGGCACGTTGAGTGTGGTGCGCTCCCTATCTCGTGGAAGTGTGATGGCAGTTATGTAGGCCTGCCAAGCATGTTGCATTATCTCATGTTGCCTTTGGGTTAGACTTAAATAGGCGATCTTAATGAGATTAAGTACCTAGAAGCATGTAGATGACCATGCCAGAGAGTTTCACATACCATTTATCCAAGAATTGTATAATATGTAATTGGCAAAATTTGCCTACCTTAATGATCAGTTATGGGCATTGGTGTTGACCAAGTAATAATTTAATTATTTTGGGTCTTAGCTCACTAGAAGGTTGTACACTGCAATATTCTAAATTGATATGTGAGAGCTATCAATTTGAAGAAAATTGTGGGAGTGATAATTAATTAAAGGACTAATTAAACATCATCAAATCTTTTTTTAATCAAATCAAATCAAAAGTGTTTTGACAAATTGCAAAATTTTCTTATAGGATCAAATGGAAAACAAATTGTCATTGCGATCAGTCCTTAAGAAGGAAAAACTTAATGCAAACAAACTTCCATTACTAGCTTTGGACTTTGAGAAGGGTTCTCAATGATGAGCATAATCTCTATGTACTAGATACACCAGTGCCAGAAGAACCTACTCCTGATGCGCCTAGGGCTGAAGTGGAGGCTTATTGGAAGCATACCAATGATGACTTAGACATTAAGTGCCTTATGCTATGTTTCATGAATTATGAGTTTCATGAGCAGTATGAAGACATGGTGATTTTTGAGATAGTAACACATCTTAAGAAAGTGAATCATAATCATGGTAAGCAAGAAAGGTACAATGTCTCAAAGGTGCTCTTTAAGTGCACGATGATAAAAGGAGATCCAATAGAGACCGATGTGCTCAATATAATTGGACATGTAGAACATCTAGAACAAATGGGATTCCCTTTGAGCCAAGAGTTGGCTATGGATATGATTATGCAATCATTTCCTGAATCATATAGCCAATTTATTGAGTCTTATTACTTGAATAACATGGTCAGACCATTGTAAAAACTTCTTGGTATGTTGATAAATGCCAAAGCACAAATGAAAAAGGACAAATTCGTGATGGTGACGAGTGGAGTGGAATCCAAGGACAAAAGAAAAGCCAAGAAGAATTCTGAGGCTAAGAAAACATAAATATTCAATGATCAAGATAAGGAGAAAGAGAAGTGCAAGAGCAATATGTCCTCTATACTTGAAGGGATTCAAGAAGATGAAGCTGGGGATAGAGATCTCCACTTCAAGTATATACGTTATTGAGATAAATTTGTATACTTCTTCATTTTGGGTACTAGATACTGGATGTGGATATCACATATGCTTGCATATAAAACATCTAAAAAGAAGTAAGCCTTTATGAAAGGGCAAGGTTGAACTGGCGTCATGAACTTGGAATTGTGGATCTGACTCTTGTGACGTAGACTCAAAATATATTAGACATCCCTCTTCTTAGTGAAGAAGTTGTTTCTTTCATGTAACCCCTATTAGGAGATTACTATACTATCTTTTAAATTAAACATAGTCATATATTTCTCCGCTTCTATACCTTGGTCTTTATGATATCAATTTTTAGAAGATTAAATATTAATAATTCATCTACTGGAAAACATTATATGTGTTTGTTATGGATGATGAGTATTATTTAATTTTAGTAAGGAGTGGATCCCCTATCAGGTCCCACTCCTTATAGAATGAGGCATAAGACTCTTTAGGAAATCCCTAGAGAAAAGCCACCTTAAAACATCCAAAAAAGAAAGATTGAAAAAGGATTACATGATTGAGGCTCCACTTACTTTGATCCAATATTGCAGGCCATCAAATGGCTCATTTTACATTAGTAGATAAGAGAATGAAGGTTGATGGCATCAGAGGTGAAGAGAGTTGAAAGTAAAAGTCTCATCATTTGTTGTCAAGGATAGCGTCTCATTAGGCAAAAGCACCTCGAGGTTCATCTTGTACAAGTGTGACAAGAAGGGATGACAAGGGATGTACATTATTCCACAGAAGAGAGAAAGGCGGTCATATAGTCACATCATTGGCTAGATTTGTTGCACCTTTGTCAGTTGGTCATCTCATCAGTAGACAGATTCTACGCTTCATCATCATGTTCCACTAGAAACTCCATAGGTGCATGCAACTAGAAGCTCCATTGGTAAATATGAGCAGAAAACTTCATCGGTCCAAGCCCTTAGGAAAATCATCAGAATACACACCTTATATTACCATCAATAAGGATTACTTACAAAATCATCGACATAAGGAACAAACTTATATTCAGTGCACAATCGATGAAATGTTACTGTTCAACCAACCAACTATTTTGTTGTTAGACTATTGACAAGAAACACAAAGGGTCACACATTCATCCACTTCCATCAGTTCCCTATCAATGAAAGGACAAAGAAAAACTATTGGTCTCCAACGGACAAAAGGCTAAACACACACAAATTAACAAAAAGGAAGACAAACTTCATCAGTTCTCAACAATCAGAAAGCCACACACAATTTTTTCAATTTTCTATTGATGGAAGAACATATCATCCCCATTGATTATCAACCAAAGGAAAGACAAAAGGTCTAGGTTGTATCATCTAAGTACATCCACCAAGTCCAATAAAAGAGAGAAAATAAATCAAACAAACATGCTATGTACAAATTACAAGGAAAACCCCACCCAAGGTAGTTTATATAATCCACCAAGTAAGGTGCAAACCATAAAGCACACACCACAATACATATATATATATATATATATATATATATATATATATATATATATATATATTTGTTGTGTATTTTTTCTAGATTTACTTTTTTAGTTGTATAGTTATTTTTTTATCAGCATAGTTAGTTTTTTTATCACAGATTTCTTTATTGGCAAAATAGTCACTTTTTTGGCTGATAGGTAGAAAAAACCCAGGCTACCTGTCTGGTACTGAATGAATGGCATATATATATATATATATATATATATATATATATATACATATATATATACATATATACATATATATACATATTTATTTATTTATTTATTTATATATATACAGATATATATATATATGTATATATATATATGTGTATATGTGTATATATATGTATATATATATATATATATATATATATATATGTATATATATGTATATATATGTGTGTATATATAATCTATTTTTCAGGTCGTCAATCCAAACTATATATCATTGAGTCAAACATTACTAGGACATCATTATATGCAATCATTATCTCAATATTGATACAAACATAACTAGTATGTTATTACTAATAATCAAGTCATATCCAAAGTATCCCATTACAATAATCTCATGATGGCTCTAAAGTATACAACCAATAGAAGCATGTTGTCAAATCTCTTTATAAACAATGGATCTCCTTGTCTTGATTAATGTTCCATAGTATGAGCTCCTTTTCCCCAGAACTTACATTAGAACACCACAATTTTTTTCTCCCTATGAAGAAATGTTAGAAAATTTTGTTTCTTCACTAGTACATATATGATCTATAACGTCGGTTACACAATCGACACAAAGAAACAATAACGTCAGTTTCTGAAGCAAACCGACACATATGAGCTACAGACCTACCCACATAAAAAACACGGGTATCTCTTTTATATACAATGTCAGTTTGTTGTAGTAGAATCGACGTCCAATGTGGCTTGCAAAATACAAAAATTTGGTGCCAAAATTTCCCACCAAATTGTTGCAGTTATGCCTTCAGTTAATGGTAAACCGACACAACAACTGTTCGCGCCATGCCCCCACGTAAAAAATTACATGTACCCTAGAGGTCTTTAGTGTCAGTTTCTTATAAATGAACCGACACAAGAGGTTTATAACACAGTTCATCAGTTCTTCTCATAGAACTGACACAGTACATGTTCGCACCATACCCTCATGCAAAAAATTGCCTCTGCCCCAGAGGTCTACAGTTTTTGGGTCTCTAAATAACCGACGACCAAGTTCAGTTGAGTGATTTTTCATGATTTTTTTTGTCGGCGTATGTGGATAGATGTCAGTTTTTTTGTAGAAACCAATGACTATGGTTGCACATAGGTGTTGGTTTTTGGTAGGACTGACGACAAATATGTGTATAGACGTCGGTTTTCTTTTAACCGACGCATATGTGCCACTTAAGAATAGTGAAATTTCCTCCCCTTCCCCGTTCTCTATTTCATTCTCTGCCCGACCTAGCTAGCTCTGGTGATTTGTTCCTCTCTTGCCGCTCTCTCTTCTACTCTAGCCACCGCCATCGCCGCTCTTGGGCTTCCTAGCCGTCACCGCCATTGTAGCGCCCCTGTCGCCACTGCAGAGCTGCTGCTCTAGCGATTGTTGCCTCTACGGAGTTACTGTCGTACCGCCACCTCTGTGGAGCTACTTCCACCGTCATTGGAGCTCATTGCCACCTCCGTTGCTAGAGCTAGACATTGTCGCAAGTGGAGCAGCCACTGTTGCCACCATCATCGTCATTGCCTCTTTTGTGTCTATCACTACTGCTCCTCTGTGCCATTGCTACTGGCCATATTCACCAACAGACCGAGGTATTTTTTTTACTTAAATGACAATAGTTCCCATTTCTTGCATCCTAAATGAATATTATACATGTGAATGATGAATAAGGTAAAATGTTAATTAAATTTTCTTTTTTAGTTGTTAAATAGTGTATGTGTTGGTTTTCTAATTTGGTAGGATTCCTAAATGATGAATTGAAAAAGTAGGTTATTAATAACCCAAATCTTATTAGAACCAAGTCTAATGAGAAACATCAATACTTGATGAGAGACGATAACCTAAGATTGATAATTAGTAGGAGAAAAATTATGATTCTTATGGGAAAAATATCTAAAATATGTAACGAATGTTTAGGTGAATATATCTAAAAGTGTGAGAGATCAATTCTCATTAAGCATAGAAACATGAATGTGAATTTTAGTATGAACACTAATAAGGATATTGGATGTTATGTGATGAAATGATGATTAGATGCATGTGACTTATGGATTTATGTATTTATATTTACATGGAATTGATATGAATCGTAAAACTTAATTTTGGACATCTATATCCTCCCTAGTTGTGTATGAAAAATAAGTATGTTATGTTGTAGTTGTTGATATCGGGCCCTAAAAAACTATCAATGATATCGATGTTTATCTTGATCCCCTGATTGTTGACTTGAAGAAACTCTGGGGAGAAGGTCTGATGATCAATGATGCTTCACATGGAGAGATATTTTGTTTGCATGCTATGTTGTTTTGCACTATTAGTGACTTTCTAGCATATGGGAATTTGTCTAGATACAATATCAAAGGATCCAAAGCATTCCCTATATGTGAAAAGAACACTACTTCAATACAATTAAAACATGGCGGTAAGAATATATATAAAAATAATGAAACTAGGATTGTAGGTATAAGAATGACAACATACATGTATTTTTTGGCCTAGAAACCCGTCCAAGATTTACTCATTAGGAGTAAATCTTGGATATTCCCCGGTTTGGGACTATTTTTGAACACTTAATCTCACTTAGGATGTAGGTGTATAATGTGTATTGGGTTTTCAAGAAAATTTCGATACATATGTACTTGGAGAACAGCGGGGAAATACTGCCGAAATTTTCTTGAAAACCCAATATACATTATACACTTACTAGTGAGATTAGGTGTTCAAGAATGGGATAGGGGGTACACATTCATTATATATAAGACCTTAAACCCTAAACTTTTAACCATAAACCCTAATCTTTTAACCCCAGACCCTAATCTTTTAACCCTAAACCCTAATATATAATTGTTTTCTCTTTTATCATAGAATGGATAAATCATGGATGTCCATTCCAAATCATTGCACCCCAGAGTTTATTTTTGGTCTTGATCAGTTTATTAGATTTGTCGAGGAACATAGGAAACAACCTGGAGATAGGTTCTACTATCCATGTAGGCATTGCGGTAACAACTTGAAAGTCAGCACTGGTGATGAAATCAAAAGTCATGTCATGTGCAACGGGATTGTACAAGGCTATACAGAATGGCACTGGCATGGAGAGATTTCAAACCTAAAATCAGTGGATGTCGATAGCAGTGCTTGTGTGGAAGAAGAAATTGCCTCTGATGACGTAGATGTGAACGAACCAGCTGTTCCAGTAGACATTGTTGATGTGATGTTGGATAGTTGTGGGGTAGAGCACATTGATCCACCTCCCATGTTTATAAAAATTGTGCATGATGTTGAGATACCATTATACACAGGTTGTACTAAGTTTATGAAGCTTAGCGTTGTGTTGAGATTGTATAAGTTGAAAGCTAACAATAGATGGAGCGACAAAAGCTTCACGTTATTGTTGTCTTTGTTGAAAGAAATTATTCCTGAAGAAAACGAGCTGCCAATCTCAACATACCAGTTAAAGAAATTGTTGTGCCCAACGGGAATGGAGGCTAAGAAGATACATGCATGCCCGAATGATTGTGTATTATTTCAAAAGGACTATGTAGATTTGAAAGATTGTCCAAAATGTGGTGCATCAAGGTATAAATTGACGACTTCGGGGAGTCCAAAACTGGTAAACCTTCCAAGGTGATGTGGTATCTACCTATAATATCACGGTTTCAACGCTTGTTTTCCAATCTGATAGATGTGAAGAATTTGAGGTGGCATGGACATGTTAAGAAAAATAATGATGGGATCCTAGACATGCGTCTAATTCCCCACAGTAGAAGAAGATTGATTTATCGTACCCTAAATTTGGTGAAGAAGTTAGGAACCTAAGACTTGGGCTTTGTACAGATGGGATGAATCTGTATGGGACATTGAGCAGCCAACATAGCACTTGGCAAGTTATGCTTGTTATATACAATCTTCCTCCCTGGTTGTGTATGAAAAATAAGTATGTTATGTTGTCATTGTTGATATAGGGCCCTAAACAACCTAGAAATGATATCGACATTTATCTTGAACCTCTGATTGATGACTTAAAGAAACTCTGGGGTGAAGGTGTGATGACCTATGATGCTTCACTAAGAGAGACATTTCATTTGCACTGTTAATGACTTTCCAGCATATGGGAATTTGTCTGGATATAGTGTCAAAGAATCTAAAGAGTGTCCTATATGTGAAGAGAACACTGATTCAATATGACTAAAACATGGCAGCAAGACTGTATATCTTGGTCATCGAAGGTTTCTTCTAAAATTCCATATATATCGTAGGTTGTGCAAAGCATTCAATGGACGGAATGAGGAACAAAGTGCACCTAAACCTATACCAAGGGAGGTTGTTTATGAAAGAGTAAAAGACTTTGCCAATGAATTTGGTAAGAGATCACAATGTACCATGGTCACGCGGAGTGACAAATCTTTATTTAAGAAGAAGTCAATATTTTGGGATATTCCTTATTGGAGTTCTTTGGCAGTCAGACATCGTATCGATGTCATGCACGTTGAGAAAAATGTATGTGATAGCATCATTGGTACTCTTTTGAATATACCGGGTAATACTAAAGTTGGGATAAAATCCAAAATGGACCTACGTGAAATGGGAAAAAGGACAAAATTAACAGAAGTAGTTAGTAGTGATTGAAGAACATACTTACCTCCCACTTGTTATACGTTGTCTAGAAAGGAGAAGAAAGATTTTTGTGAATGCTTGGTAAATGTTAAGGTGCCACAGGGTTACTCATCCAACATATGTAGATTGGTATCAATGAAAGATCTGAAGTTGATAGGTCTTAAATCTCATGATTGTCACAGTCTAATGCAACAAATATTGTCTGTGACAATTCAATCTATATTGTCAAAGCATGTAAGGTTTGCAATCACCAGACTTTGTTTCTTTTTCAATAGTCTGTGCAACAAAGTTATTGACCCCGATACTCTCGATAAATTGCAAAGAGAAGTGGTTGTTACCCTATGTCATCTTGAGATGTATTTTCCTCCTTCCTTCTTTGATATCATGGTACATCTTGTTGTCCACTTGACTAGGGAAGCGAAAATGTTGGGACCAGTTTTCTTGCATTGGATGTATCCCTTTGAGCGATACATGAGCATTTTTAAAGGTGATGTTCAAATCTGTAGTTGGCCTGAAGGGAGTATTATTGAGGGTTATGTGGCAAGAGAGGTTATGGATTTTTGCAATGACTTTTTGAGTGGTAATGATGCTCCTATTAATGACAAGAATATTGAGGAGTATTCTGGCAAAGGAATTTTCGAATCATGGATGAAAGTAATCAGCCGTGAGCAGTTGGAACAAGGTCACTTGTATATTTTACACAATATCAATGAAGTGAGTGTTTATATCGAGGAACATACCAATTTCATCAAGAGACAATATCCTCGAGCCAATTCAATGTGGCTTGCTAGAGAGCATAACAAGACATTTATTAAGTGGTTTGAAGATAAAGTCTTACATCAATTATCTCAAACACCAAATAATCTTACTAAAACTATCAAATGCCTCACCTTTAAACCAAAATTGAATGTTATGTCTTATTAAGCGTTTGACATAAATGGATTCTCATATTACACAAAGCATCAAGATGATAAGAGTGTCGTCCAAAATAGTGGGGTCACCCTTCAAGCGTCTTCATTATTTTTTGCAAGTGCAAAGGATAAGAGTCCACGTGAAGCTAAAATGTCATATTACAGTGTCATTGAAGACATATGGGAGTTTGACTACGTCGATTTCAGAATAATGCTCTTTAAATGTAACTAGGTTGATAACACCAAAGGAGTTATAGTGGATGAATTGGGTTTCACATTAGTGAACTTTGAAAAGATTAGCGAGAAGGGTGAACCATTCATATTGGCATCACAGGCAAAATAAGTATTTTGTATCGATGATCCCGCAAATGATAAATGATCGGTTGTTCTTCATGGTAAAAGATAGTTCATTGAAGATCCTATAGATGAAGAAGAGTATTATGATAAGTATGATGACTCTATTCCATTCTTAGTTGGGTTACCAACACCACCAAATATTGAAGCTAAGGATGACTTGTATGTGTGTGGAGATCACAATGAAGGAATGTTAATTGATAAAAGATCGCAATATTAGAGGCATGCATGTTTATATATATTTTTTATATGTTTTATTATCTTCTAGTTATGTCAAATGCTAAATGTTTGATTTTAGATGGCTGAGTATGATGACAGTGATGATGATTACCGTGAGTATGAGGATATCAATGTGACACATCACAATGTAAGTTTTAAAAATATATTCTATATTACTATCTATATGTCCATTTATAGTTATATCATGTAAGTGTGTTTATTTTGTCAAATTTTAGGTTGATGATGTACTGCCTGAAGAACTTGGGGCACTTGTTGAGAAGCAAAAAAAATTGAAGAAGTGAGGGGCATCACTATGATGAACAAGTTACTACAACAAAGGGGCAATGGACCCGAACTGGTTGTGGATTTTAATCATGTAGGAAATCCAGTTGGAGTGAACCACAACTCATTTATTTCATATCTTGGGGTTCTTACTCATAGCCATTGTAGTCCTAATGTAGAATCTTGGCATAAAGTTCCTAAGGGGAAGAAAGACTTAGTATGGAAGGAACTATGTGTGAGTTATTATTATTTGCAATTCTATTTTGTAGATTACAAATTTTTAGGATACTAGTTAATAGAAATTCTATTTTGCAGAGTATATTTGAACTGGATGAAAAGTTACATCGTAAATGCATGATGTAATGTTGTGGGCGGGTCCTAAGGAACTATAGGACAAATCTCACCCGAGATTACATATGAGATGTTGAGAAGAGGAAGAAGTCAGCCACTGAGTAATGGAACTACCTGGACCCCAATGACTGGGAGGAGTTTTTTACCAAACAAAAAACTGATGAATTCAAGGTATTAAGCACCACTCCCAATTTAATTAATATACATTCTTATGTATTCACCTATTCAAGATTAACCTTTAGTGTTACTAACCAAATCAATGTGCTTACTAACAAGGCTATCAGCGATGCTCAAAGAGCAAGGCGTGCAATGAATGTGCATGACCACACGATGGGTCCAAAAGGATATGCAGGTGTTCACCAAAGACTACATGCTGAGTGTACTGCTCAGTCTACTGCTACTCAGGAGACTGCGGAGTCCTCTACTATTTCTCCTGCACCTCTGCCTCGCCATGCTATGTGGATAGCTGGGAGGCAAAATAAGAAAGGAGATATAACTAAGCCCTCAACTGCTGAGGCAGCTGCAAAAATGGTAAAATTCAACTCTTAAAGCAATCAATATTGATTATTGTTATGTTTACTTACCAATTTCTATTGATGGTGATTAGAGGGAGCTTCATGAGCAGAGGAAGCGAGGCAAGTTCATCCCTGAGGGCACAAGGGATGAATTAACAGTTGATCTTGGTAACCCAAAGCATCTTGGACGTGTTAGGGGTGCATGCACTGGTGTGGGTATAAAAGTGTTCTTTGGGCCATCACAGTGCAAAACTGTCCCAAAAGTGGGATTTTCACAAGCTGAGGTAACCTAATATTTTTTTAGAATGTTATTGCAAAAGGGAATTCAATAATCAGAAGCTAGTATTTCTTTTATTCATGTATAGGTAGATGAGTTAATTAATAGGAGAGTCGAGGAAGCACTTGATAAGAGACTCCATGAGGCAATTAGCAAGTGGCAGGCATCTCAGACTGCCACTCAGACAGTACCTGTGGCGTGCCGCTCTTCTCCTACTGCAGAGGTTGGGAGTAATCCTATAGACCCACCACCTAGCATGCCTGCTGTAAGTATTTTTATGACATTGTAGCTAGTCTTTTGAAGATGATATGTTTATGTATATATGTATATTACATTCTTTACGTAGATTTGTAGGGTTTGAAGCCATGTCGTCTAAAAAGCAAAGAATTTATCATTGCAGAGGTCGAGGCTTACCCACCCCTTCCAGGGGACATGTTTCATGGGACTCCAGTACCTGATGGTGCGGTTCGTGTGAGCCCGATACATGTACTCTTTAATTGGAGGGATCATCCATTGCCATATGCCCACCTAGATTCTAAAATGCTTGGTGAAGTAGAAGGTGGAGTGATATTGTGGCCCAATACGGATGTCGTCGATACTGATATTGTATGGTAAATTTACATTATGTTAATTTATTAGTGTGTATATATGAGTCAATTGATCTGAAATTATATATACAGGTCAAAAGGAAGAAACTCGCTACATCTCGGCCTCCACCTCCACCTCCTGAAGTACCTAGTTGGCTTCCAAGGGACCTATACACCTCGTTAGGTCCTGATTGTAAAAGTATGGCAGTATGGATAGGCGAACATAACCCAAATTATCCTATAAAAGATTCTATTCTAGTGGATGTTGTAGGTGAATCATACGATAACAATCTATTTATACAAGATATTTTGGAGTTGTTTCGTTATGATTGGATGAATACATCTATGATAGAGCTATGGATATGGTGAGATCTTATTTATACATCTATATACCTTGTCTTATATACGGTGATCTGGTTTCTTATATATTAATGCATACGTAATACATGTTTTGCAGCCACTTACACACGATTTATAAAGATTTTTTATTTTCCCATGTGGAATTTCTAGTTCCATATTTGATCAGTCTTGTAGATAAAGATCCTTCATCAGTTACCTCATACTTCTCTATCACTTTTAATTATTTTGGTACAAAAAAGAAGTCGGTGGTAATAGCTCCATTCAATGTTGAGTAAGTTTACTTTGATTATAATTTGGACTTAAGAAAATTATATTTTTATTGTGGATTTTGAGTTATAAATTTTTAACTTTCTTACCTCTAGTGGTAGGCACTGGGAGTTACTGGTTATTGTCTCCAAGACGTTCACTATTTATTATCTAGATCTTGCGGGGAAGGAATTGGATACATTATATAGACACCCAATGAAAAGGCCATTATTCACGTGAGAAATATTTCATATTTTTATATATGTTAACATCTGTTATTACATTACTATTTAATTCTACAATTTAATGTGTTACATTAACATGTAAGGCTTTAAGAGAGTTCAAAAAAGCTGGAGGAAACATCTCCAAGAAAAAGAAACAGTTACTAATTTGGGAGAATGTGAAAGTAATCTCCCGACTCCAATGTATATATTATTTATGTGAACTGTGCTTGTTTGTATTTTTGAACATTTTATATGTTTCAATTTATAGTGTGCTAAACAAGACAACGGTTGGACATGCACATACTATGTGATGCGATATATGGACCTAATTATCAAACATGCTACAATGAAAATCGATACCATACAACATGTATTATATATAGTCTCATTAGATAATATGAAATATATCAATCTTATTATATATTATTAATTATATATATACGTCATTCTCTTTGTAGCTGTTTAAAACCAGTGACTTCACTACAGGTGAAAAGTTATTAGATGTACATACTCCCTATACGATGGAAGAATTAGATGATGTAAGAGAACAATGGGAAAAAGCCTTACAAGTAGTGAGAATTTTTTATTATGATTGGAATGATGATGACGATAATGACGATGATGATGATAATAAAGAATGATATTTCTAAACTTTGTTCTATTAATTATTTTTGTATTTGATGACATCTAAAACTTTTATATATACATGTCCAAATGATTTTTTTTGAATTTTATATGTGTGAATGTGAAGATGAATACATAAATGTTTCTAAATGTGTATGAATGTGAAAAGAGATGAAATGAATGGAATTGTAGGTTGCTAAATGTGTGTGAAAATGGAGGAAATTTGAAATGGAACTACTGGTTTCTACATGTGTGTGATGAAAAATAATATGAATTAAATGTGCTTATACATGTGTGTGAATCACATGATCATAAATTGTTGTCTATTCTTGTTAATTTTGCAGGTTTGTGGCATGTTGTTGGCTGAAATCAAAGGGTATTGTAAACCTATAGTTCAGAACTGAACTGTAGGTTCTGCATCCTACTGACCAGCCAGACAGTAGACCTACAAACTGATAAGAAAAAAAACCAGAACATAGGCGTCGGTTATTAGTATAAAACCGACAACAAAACCTTACTGCGTCGGTTATTAGTATAACACTGACGTCTTTATCCCTTTCTGGGGGATGATTTTTTTTATTCGAGATGGGGTATGACGTCGGTTATTAGTATAACACTGACATCTTTTAGCAGGGATATGGTGTTGGTTGTCGATATAAACCAATGTCTATGGTGCCCTTTCTGGCGCATTTTATTGGTGGCGGGAAGGGTAATGGCTTTGAATATGAAACTGACGTTGAAAGTGTATACTTTTAACAGCGCCCACTTTAGTGTCGCATGGAAACCGATGCCAAAAGGCTTATATAACTGACACTAAAGGACATTTCTGTACTAGTGCTTCTGTTAGCCACAACTTTGGTTGTGGTCTCTAATATTGCTTGACACATAACATTATTGGTGATGGGCATGGACTTGGTGAGCTACAATGGCATCTAGCCACACTTCCTATGTGTCTCAAAGAATTAGGCATTACGACTCACAAGATGGTGGTAGCAACACATGTGTTGCCTCTCACTCCACACCAGCTAGCTCCATGATCACATTCTACATAAGTGTGGTTCTATTCATGTTGGTGCCCCATTTGACACTACTTATGCTTCATTATGTATTATAGTGCCATCGTTTTGCCACTGTAAGTTGTCATATGTTAATTTTGCCACCCAAAGACAATCTTTTTTGTGGACACCCACTACAAGTGATCTTTCAAAGATTTAAGATATTTGAGTTGTCCTAGTTATAACAAGTAACTCTCACTTCTCCAAAGAATATTATGCACAAGATTTCTTCTTAATTTATATATTGATAGCTATGGATTATCACGTTAATACAAAAAGATTTAAACTCGATAACTTAAACAAAACATATCTTTGGCATTGTCATTTGGGGAACATTAATGAGAATTGCATATCTAGACTCCATAAAGATGGTTATCTAGAATATTTTAATTTTGAATCAATAGAGACATATGAATCTTATTTTTTGGGCAAGATGACCAAGACTCCCTTCACTGGTAACAATGAGAGGGCTAGTGATCTATTAGGTCTCATACATACTAATGTATACAACCCTTTTAGAACAAATACTAGAGGTGGTTATCAGTACTTCATCACCTATACTGATGACTTCAATACGTATGGTTATGTTTACGTTATGAAACATAAATCAGAAACCCTTAAAAAGTTCAAGGATTTCATGAATGAAGTACAAAACCAACTTGGTAAAAGTACTAAGGCACTTCACTCTGATCGGGTTGGAGAATACTTAAGCCAAGAGTTTGAGGACCTTCTACAAGCATGTGGTATTGTATCACAATGGACTCCACCTAGAACACCACAACACAATGGTGTATCAAAAAGAAGGAATCTCACATTACTAGATACGGTACAATCGATGATGAGTTTTGTTGATCTTCCCAATCCATTCTAGGGATATTCTCTAGAAAGCATCACATGTACACTAAACTATACTATCTAAACTAGATTAAAATATACCATATGAGATATGGTATGGGAAGCACCCCAATGTGTCTTTTATGAAGATTTGGGGTTGTGAAGCTTATGTGAGAAAGAAATTTCCTAAAAAGGTTGGATCCAAATCAGATAAATGTTATTTTGTTGGATATCCTAGGGAAACTAAAGGATACCAATTTTATACTCCATCTAACAACAAAGTGTTTGTTGCCAGGGATGTTGCATTCTTAGAAAAGGAATTAATTTCCAAAGGAATCAGTGGGAGGAAAGTAAAACTCAAAGTGGTTTGAGACCAACAAGAGAACATTGAACCTATAGAGGTAGAAGAGGAACAGAGACAGTCAAAAACCATTGTGGAATATCAAACTCCACATGTGACACATGAACCTCATAGATCTAGTATGATAAACCTTGAGCCATATAGATTTTGTTATCTTGTGACTCAAGAAGGCAATGACTTGGTCATTGATGATGAGCCAACAACCTCCCTAGCAGTTGTTAAGGGACCAAAGTCTAAGAAATGGCTTGAGTCCATGAGATCTGAGATGGAATCCATGTACACCAACAAGGTATGGACCTTCGTGGATCCACTTGAAGGGGTAAAACCCATAGGGTGAAAGTTTCAAGAAGAAGTTTGACATGGATGGTAATGTACAAACTTACAAAGGTCGATTGGAGGCAAAGGGTTCCAGACAAGTTCAAGGTGTTGATTATGATGAAACCTTTTCTACAGTTGCCATTGTTAAGTCTATAAGGATCATGCTTGCCATTACAACTAATCATGACTATGAGATTTGGTGGATGGATGTTCAAATCACATTCCTTAATAGGAATCTTCTTGAGGATGTGTACATGACACAACATGAGGGTTCCATAAATCAAAAGGATGAAAACAAAGTCTATAATCTACAAAGGTCAATCTATGAATTGAATCAAGCATCTCATAGCTAGAATCTTCGGTTTGAAATAACACTCAAAGAGTTTATCTATAGTCAAAATGAAAATGAAACATGTGTTTACAAAGAGGTTAGTGGAAGCATGATTGTATTCCTCATATTGTATGTGGATGTCATATACTATTAATGGGGAATGAAATCCCTACTTTACAGATGGTAAAAACTTGGCTAGGAAATACATTCTCTATGAAGGACTTAGGTGAATCATCTTATATCTTAGGAATCAAGATCTATAGAGATGGATCTAGAAGGCTTTTTGGACTAAGTCAGAGCACATACATTGACAAAGTGATGAAGAGGTTCAACATGGAGAACTCAAATAGAGGAATTCTACCCATGTCTCATGGTGTTACTATCTCTAGAGCTCAATGTACCAATTCTTGTGAAGAAAGGGAACACATGAGTAGGAGTCCATATGCATCTACAATTGGATCTATCATGTACATAATGTTATGTACTCGTCTCGATGTCTCATATGCCTTAAGCATGATGAGAAGATATTAGTCAGATCCTTGTGATGCCCACTGGACTGTCGTGAAGAACATCCTTAAGTACTTGAAAGAACTAAGGATCAGTTCGTTATCTATGACAGAGAGGAAGAGTTGGTGGTAAAAGGTTACACTGATGCAAGCTTCCAAACTGACAAAGATGACTACAGATCATAGTCTAGAGTTATGTTTTCCTCAACAATGGAGTTGTAATCTGGAAGAATTTCAAGCAAGAAACAATTGTTGATTCTACAATAGAGGTGGGTATATTATTGTATCTAATGCAATAAAGGAGTTGTTTGGATCAGGAAGTTTGTTTCTAAACTTGGGGTGGTTCCAAGCATTTGTGATGCAATTGAGCTATATTGTGACAACAATGGTGCTATTGCACAAGCTAAGGAACTTAGATTGCATCAACATTCCAAGCACATACAATGGTGATTCCATCTCATACAAGAGATTATAAAATGAGGAGATGTGAAGATTTGTAGAGTACCGATCAAGAGCAATGTGGTTGACCCCTTGACAAAGCACTTTCACAACAGAAGCATGAAGGTCACTTTAGACCACTTGGGATTAAATTCATGAGTAATTAGCTCTAAGTGAAAGTTGGACTTTGTTGGTATATATGCTCAGAGGGCCAATCGTATGGTGATTGTAATGGCATATCATGTAAATAATTTGATTAATAATAAAAGCAATCTTCCAATTCATTCAGCTATGAGATAATGATGTAACATGACAAATGTCTAAAGAATGATATTACTTAATGATGTATATCTTTGGGTTAAGGACCTAAACAATGATATCATACATATGCTAAGAGTATATACATTCTTGATATGTCCGTAGTCATTTTTTATTTTGGAAGATGATAGACAACACTAACACCATAAGACTTGAGTGTGTTGGAAGATGACAAAATCCCATTAGTCATGATATGTGATATCAAACCAAACACGTAGGTACTGGTTGGTGAATAGTGTATCAGACAAATCACCTTTAGAGTGATACATGGAAACGATTGAATGGTAGTCAGGATCAACTCTCATAGTGATGGTGGTAATTGTGGTTCATAAACCTAAAATGATATACGCATCACATGTTGTTTGGTGTACTTTGACATCATCAAATGTGACATTGCATTAGGGTTTCCATAAAGGTGATGCTCAGATGCATTATGACACATGGGAAATGAATGTGATTGATGTAGATGGGAGTTAATAGGTAATATTGAGATTATATGTAGCCTATACAGTCATCTCTACTTCAAGGAACATAGATTGAACATTGAGTTGATGATTATTCCATGCCTCGATTTCAATCTGGATATTAGAGACAAAGAAACTATACGATCACTATAACATTGATCATTGATTGTAAGTTGAAGTTGTTCTCCAACTTTCCAAATTACTTGGATAACAATGATGTCTTTCTAGATACCACTGATGGAGCTTCCACTCGTGTGGAATTGCATGCACCACAAAAAATCCTAAAGATTGTAAGTCTTTAAGTTTAGCCTTGCTTATACTAGATAGAGAACTCCACCCACGTATGCTAAGATACGTGGAAGTCTTATCGTAGTATAGTTAAGGGTCAAATCCTCGAGACAACGGTCTTTTTGTTGCCAACAAGATAGAAAACGTAATAATTTCACTTAATCTCTTTAGTAGTTGGTATTTAGATCAAAAGGTTGATTTGGTTGTTTTTAAGCTAAATGCAAGTAAAGTAAAGAAAGCAAGTAAATCTAATGAGTTAAACTATGATAAAAGATCACTAGGGTGTGATCGGTAATTCACCACCACTACACATGGATCAACACATGCAAGGCAAAAACATAACCTGCAAAAGAGTCTAGTCAGTTAGTATCCTTGTAGACTTAGCTTCCTTTCAGAGAACTAACTACGAGAAGTGCGGGAATGTTGCAACGCCAGCCATTCCAAAACAAATGGTCACATTACTTTGCATCATTCCCCTCGCAAAGTGTGTTCCTCGACTTACCAAGGTTGCACTTCCATACGTCAACTGATTCCATTTCATAGTATGAAAGTGCAACGGATGGTAGTGAATTTACTCCACTTCTTGAGATACACTTCTAGATACCGAAACAGATGCATGGTGGATACATGCACCAAGAACCAACATACAAATGAGTTTCGAATCTAATATTACAAACATAGACAATTCATACTAAAAGATAAAGGATAACACAAGTTGGAGATCAAGCAACATGCATTCATTAATCGTTTGATGTCGAACTGAAAAAGATAAGAACTCTATATTACAAGATATGGATTACATTTGCATGATATGAAAACATGGGTAGCGGGGCTACTCCCCGCACCCTAGTGAGAGAGACTACTCGCTCATGACTAGGACAAAGAAGGAGGCGAGAAGAGAGAGAGAGAGCATCATCCCCATGAAGGAGATTGGAAGGTCAACCCCTTGGAGAGAGAGCAATGATCCACCAGTCTTCAAAGGTTGCACGATGATGAGATCTACCCTTCCCACCTTCTTTGGCAAAGAAGGATAAAGCAGCTTCAAGATGGAGTATGGGTCTCAGATCGGCAGCCCCAGGGCGGAGGATGGAAGTAGCAAGAGCTTTGGAATGATTGAGGCAGCCTTTGGATGTCTAAAACTTGATGCCTGGTGAAGAACCCTTAGGGTCTTATTTATAGGCCTTAAGTGAAGTCCAAACGATTTGGAGACCGTTTGGACTTCAAGACCGTTTGGATCTCAGGACCGTTTGGGCCTGAGACCATTTGGATCTCAAGACCATTTGGACCTTGAGACCGTTTGGACCTCAAGACCGTTTGGACCTCAAGACCGTTTGGATCTCAAGACCGTTTGGGCCTGAGACCGTTTGGATCTCAAGACCGTTTGGGCCTGAGACCGTTTGGATCTCAAGATCGTTTGGACCTCAAGACCGTTTGGACCTTGAGACTGTTTGGCTTCATGCGGTCTCGGGACCGGTTGGCTTCATGCGGTCTTGGGACCGGTTGACTCCAAGCGGTCTCGGGACCATTTGACTCCATGCGGTCTCAGGACCATTTGAACTCCATGCGGTCTCGGGACCGTTTGGCTTCATGCGGTCTCGAGACCGATTGGCTTCATGCGGTCTCCAGACCGATTGGCTTCATGTGGTCTCGAGACCGGTTGGCTTCATGCAGTCTGGGGACCGTTTGACTCCATGCGGTCTCGGGACCGGTTGGCTTCATGCGGTCTCGAGACCGGTTGGCTTCATGCGGTCTTGGGACCGTTTGACTCCATGCGGTCTCGGGACCGGTTGGCTTCATGCGGTCTTGGGACCGTTTGACTCCATTCGGTCTCGAGATTGAGTTATTCTTTTGTGATTTTTTTTGTGTTTTTCTACATGTATAAAAAGGGAAAAGTTAGTCTGATGGTATATTTGCAAAGAAGGGGTAAATTTGGGATTATGTATAGTTTTAATTTAGAAAGAGTATGGAAAACTAAAGAAAAAGACTAAGATAATCGTCCAAAATGGGAGGTTATCACCCCCCCTAACTTAGAGTCTAGCTTGTCCTCAAGTTAGATAGAGCTGAGACATGTAATAGTGAGGCGATTTTATTTAGTTAAGATTTCCATACTCTTGTTTCAATTCTTAACCTGAGTTCCCCTAGGGTCACATCAAGTCTTATTGCTTGCCTTGACTCTTTCAGGTTTCGAGAGTTTCTTGGGTCTCAGGTTCTTTCCGTATCTCACAGTTCGCATTGGGACCACCTTTATTTTGTGCATATTGTTGACTCTAATCAGCTTTATACCTCTCTGAAAGACCTACTGGGAGCTAGAGAGGGTATGAGGGTTGGCCAAAGGCTTGAGGTGTAGCTCCCCTTTTAAGTGGGGGAGGGGCTATCTATGCTTTTGGGATCTCACTACCGGGCATGACACATCTGCCTTTGTGAGGGCAGCTGAATGTACCGGCCGGGTGAGTCCTTTATGAGCCTTTCATATATTTAGAGACCTTAGGGTTTCACTACCGGGCATGACACATCTGCCTTTGTGAGGGCAGCAGAATGTGTCGGCCGGGTGAAACCTTCATCGGTTCTTTATATAGATCCTTATTCATGGCACAACTCTCATGATTTTATTCGATTCTCTGGCTTTTATTCGATGACTCGCAGGCTTGGGAATTGGGGTTTTATTTGGGAAATTATTTTGGGCGGCCAAGCCTCTTTTATTTTGAAGAGAGGAAAGTTGTTCTTAGAGTCTTTCAACATGCACTTATTTGGTTTGTGGTCCACTTGCAGAACTTCTTGATTTGGAAGTTGTCAGATTCCCCTCTCATCCTTGAGAGCTTGGCTTATTTCTGCCTTGATTTTGCCCTGTGGAGAGTCAGATAAAAAAATTTGAAGCAAAAACATGAAATTGATAGTGGATGGAATTTGTTAAATCGCCATTAAATGTCTAAGCGCTATTTACTTTTGGGGACTATCATGATTCTAAGGTTAATTGGGGTGACTTTATTCCAAAAGTATTGTATAAAGAGAAAGAATAAAAGAAAAATAGAAAGTGCTAACAGAAAGAGGGATGTAGGAAATGATACCTCGCCCTTGTCTAATGTACCCCCCCAACTTATCACTCACTCTGTCCTCAGAGTGTCAAAGTGATAGGTTGAGCAATAATTATGACAAGGGCTGCAGGCTAAGTTAAATCTTCATTTGCCCCTAGAGAACGAAGTAGATTGGATGCGAACTGTCCTCGTAAAGCGTGGTAATCCACGTCAGTCATCTCCTCTACTGGTCTTTGGAGAACGATGATGGTGTACATCCAGTAGAGGACGTGGAAGCCGCAGTCGTTCGATTGTCGGATTTGCTGGGGGCATTTGTGGCAGAAGGTAGGGCGGTGGAAATGCTCTTTGTCGTACGCCTTTGTATGCTGACTTAGAAAATCAATTAACTTTTCGGCGCACTCCTTTGCCACTACTTCTGTTGGGGTCTTTGGTGTCACGACGTAGTTTCTCTGTCAGACATTGTACTGGCTATCGGAACTGTTGTATATTGTGGTTGTTCCTTCTGGGAGGTTTGTTGCCAGGAGCATCCGGTGCTCATGATAAAGGAAAGGTAACATGATGAACGTCGGCGTTGTGTGCTGGAGATAGGAGATCAGCGCGTCAGTTGTGCTGAAGTTCTTGAGCTTTAGGAGATCATCTTTCATATATGGAGACGCCATGTATGTTGTTGGGTTGTTTTGGCCAAGCAGAAACTGATAGGTGGCCATAAGGCTTACATAAAGGGATCCTTTAACCTGTAAAGTCTCTCGTAGTGTGTCTGCCATTACAAGAATGTCCCGAGACATGAATACCAGTCCATATTTTTCGGCTGAGAGTCGTCCCATAATGAGATGCAATTCAAGGTTGGAGAGACCTTTGCAAGCATCGCGATCAAAGTCGGGAAAGGTTGGTTCGATGGCAGACAGAGGATCAATATTGCTTGCAGCTTGCTCGGTATCGGTGACTGTCATATTGGTCTTTTCTGACTCCTTTAGAGTTTGTCGGAAGGGTCGCCGCTGCGGTCGCTGGATAGCTGAGAAGAGGTAATGAGGAACGTCATCTGGTGCCATGGTTGGGTCCTTGAAGAACCGCCTATCACAGATGAGCTCCATGGCATAACGCCCACGCAAGGAATGGAAATCTTCAGAAACCAGATCAGTAAATGGGATTTCCTGGTTCAGCGCTTGGATGTGACGTATGGTGCAGAAAGCGCAATCCCCAGATCCCTCGGCAGCTTGAACTTGAGGGTTTATGATTTTGAACCAAGGCTGGCTCCAATCTTGGCGGAGAGATGGGCGTGCAGCCCAGATTAACTTAAGCAGTCGGAAGGGTATACACCTTGCTTCTCCTGCTGCTTCACCGACGAAGTTTATTGTGCCGGCTGGTAGCTCGGCGCCACAGAAATTATACACCTTGGCATCCCGAGCCTCAGTATCCACGATCATAAAAAGCCAGTGGTCCGAAACTTGGAAAGGCACGGTCAGATAACGTGCCCGACGTGATAAACCAGCACGCAGCCGCTCGATTGACTTTGCTCTTATGTCTTTGTATAAAAGGCCAATAGACAAAGTGGGCGAGGCGTTGAAGACCGGCTGTTTCCGCTTAGAACTTTTGTATATTTCTATACAATTGGCGAGGAGGACACGGAAGATTGCCATAGGCATCGTGGACCAAGGTCGGAGGATGCTGCGGAAGTCTTCACGTGTCATCTTACGTCTAGTTTTGGTATTGTGATAAATTATGTCTTCCCCCACCTTTGCATCGTCCACTATAGTGTTCAGTATAAAAATGTCCTGAGCATCTAAAGTGGAGATGGCCGCCATATCCAGGTCATGCATTTTGTGCGGCAGAGGTGGTGGCGGGGGAAGTTCTTGTGGAGGGGGAGAAACAGGTTGTTCTAAGGCCTGTTCATGGCCTGGTAGATTGTCGTCCGAGTCGGAGGCAGAATCGAGGTCTTCATCGGTGTCTAAACTTACTCGTTCTGCCTCGCCCTCGTCATAGGGAGAAGGTGTGGAGAGAGGTGGGGCAGTTGTTTTTGGTGGGCTGGCGCTGGTTCCTAGTATACAATGGTGGAACTCAGCGTAAGCCGCGTCTTTAGAAGCTTCCCCGATGGACCCTAGTGCGGAATAATCAAAGAATTGGTCCCTGTATGACATGTTGACATTGTCGTTGTGTGGGGACTTGGGGTGATTGTCACTGTCGTGGTGACCTTTGTTGGAACCTTTATGAGAAGGTTCTGCTGCATTTCCAGGGTCCTCTCCTTCATCATGTTTATCACCAGAGGAGGTGTTATCTTTGTTTGAATCAACAGATGAGTCGGAGTCATCTTCTTCGTCATCATCGCCATCCTTGTCGTCCGCAGCCTTGTTTGCTTGCTTTTTTCTTGCGGACGTTTTGCACCGCCGATGGGTGGCTTGTAACTCATCGAAGGCCACTTGCAGATGCTCGTGTGTTTCGAGCAGTGCATCATGGGATTCTTTGAGGTCGGTATATCTTCCCTTGGTGGAGAGGAGACGTGCTGTAAGATTCGTAACTTTAGCACGTAACTGCTGGATTTCATCATTATTGGACTCCTCTTGGCGATGTTGTAGCTGTGTGAGTGTGTTGTTGATGGTGTCCAGGCGCATGCTCAGAACTTCTTGTTGTTGCTAGAGCTCGCGGAGAGTCTCTGGCAGAGGCTGAGTCTGCGTGGAGATCTCATCGACTTGCTTCGCCGTTGCTTCCTACTGACGCTTCGCTCCAAGGACCAGGTCTGGCAAGGTGTTGTAGTTGCTGTTGATGTGCTCAACTTGCTTAGCCACCTCATCTTGTCGTTGCTGGAAACCTTGGAGGATGGTGGGCAAGGCTCGGTGTTGTTCTTCGATCGTGGCCACCTGTCGTGATAAACCCTGCACACAAGAAAAAATAGAATTTAATATATTAGAAGGATCGGTGAGGAGGTTTTGGACAGCGTCGAATTGACGGCCAAATTCCTCACCGATATTGGCAAAAGGGACCCCAGGAGTGGAAGGGTGGGATGGCTGGGGTCTGCGTGGGATGGTGTTAGTGTCTTGCAGAAGAGACACTGATGATGCCCCGAGCTGCGTAGTGACTGTGGATGTAGTCACCAACGGTGTCGGGGTGGTGGCGGATGTGAAAAGTGGTGGAATTTGTGGTGAAAGTGGTGGCAGAGATAGTGATGGGGTGGAAACTGCGGAGGTGAAAGGGAAGGTGGTAAAGTCGGGCATAGGGGTGGAGAAAGGGAAGCCCGAAGGAAATAGGGGTGATGAAGTGGATGTGAATGGTTGCGTGGATGGGATGGGGAAGAAAGGAGTGGTAGATGTTGGAATGGTGGAGGGTGGAGTGGTGGCAGCGGTTAGCTGCTCATGTAGACTCTAAATGAAAGAGTCGATTGAGGAGGAGGTTAAGATTTCTTCATGGAGGATCTCGGCCTCAGGATTTGGCTTAGATGTTGGTGTCCCCGACAGCTGTTGGGCCTGCAACTGCTTTCTGGAAGGTCATTTGACAGGTATTTTTGTTGGTCGAGCTGCCGGGGCTGTGATGCTCAGCTCCATTTGTCCCGCTGTAGCTTTCTTTTCGGTTGTTTTAACCGAAGCTAGTATTTTTGAAAGCTCCTCGTCCGAGAAGAGGAGCTATTTGGTGTCATAATTTGCTAGCTCCGGAAGAGGGATAAGTGTTCTGGAAGACTTAACCATCGGGCAGAAGACGTAGTGTACTTTCCCATCCTTTTCCTTGATGATGAAGGGGTTCTTCAGAGTTTGTTCATTGGTAAGGATGTCGCCCTTTAGTTGCGTGCAGTGAGGTACGGGTCTGTCCATCTTGAGATATTTGATAATAGATGTGACATGCCCTCCCATGCAGATCTCTTTCCCCAGGCTGGAGGTTGATAGTTTCTGGATCAGTTGGCATCCGATATTGACCGGCCTCTCGTTAAGAATAGACTAGAAAATGAAAAGATCTGAAATTGTAACGTTTCCCCCTTCTGTCCTGGGGAAGAGTGCGCCAGCGAGAATTTTGTGCAGGGTGCGCACAAAGACAGAGTGTATATTTGACGCTTTGCACGTCTTCGCGTCATAGGTGGGGATCTCGGTTAGAGATTTCCAGAATTTGTGTCTGTTGAACTCTGAATGTTCGGTCCCCACCTCCATGGCTTTCCGCAGCTGGTCCTGGTTGTCGATGAAGATTGTGTTCAGCATATATTCCGTCAGGACAATTTTGTTGCCGAAGATTTGGGTGACAAGCCTTCTGTCACCTCCGTCCCGTGACCTTTCCATGATGTCGACGGGCTCCTTGGTCAGAAAAGTGAAAAACTCTGTAGTGGGTTCAGAGTAGGATACTTCAGGTACTAGGCACAACCTGGTGAGGTTGGATTTTTCTAGCACATTGAAGATGCGGTCGTATATCCCCATCTTAAGCAGAATGCTGGAGCAAACATACTTGGTGGGTTTTAGCATTTTGTCAGCGGAGAGGTTGGTTAGGATGAAGAGGTTTTCTAGTGGTGGTGTAGTGGTGGTGATGGGAATGAAAGTGGGGGTGGTAACAGGGATGGTAGTGGTATTAGCAGGAATGGTGGTGGTAGGTTTTGCAAAGGGTTGATCCATGGCCGAGGTAGGTCAAACTTGTTTCCTTGCCCGTTTCTTGGAGGGCTGCCCAGATGCAGCTTCCTAGACCTTGTGCTTCCCCTTTTGTTCTGCGGCTGGGGATTCCTCCTTGGGATTTGGCTCGTATTCTGAGGCTTCGTCATCGTCAGAAAAATATCTTCCACTTCTTCATCGGTCGCTTCTGTTAGACAGTTGGTGAGTCAGTCAATGTCAACCAGAACCTCCATCATTTTGATTTTTGGATGGGCCTTCCCAGTTTGGTTGAAGACGTCTCTGATATTCTGGAGTCGGGCTAGCTCTTCCATCATTTTCTCCCTTGTCATAGGAGGAGCAACTTCAGAGCCGATGGTTTTCTTCGCTGGTGATGTCATGGCTGCAAAATGGGAGATCAAGAGTTAGAAAATCATATTAGAGAGATTTGATTTTATTAATTTTTGTATGTTTATGGAAATTAGATGAATGTACAAGGCCAAACGGTTTGAAGACTGTTTGATCCCAAACGGTTTGAAGATCGCTTGGTTCCAAACGGTTTCAGGACCGTTTGGTCCCAAACGGTTTGAAGACCGTTTGGTTCCAAACGGTTTCAGGACCATTTGGTCCCAAACGGTTTCAGGACCGTTTCATTCGAAATGGTTTCAGGATCGTTTGTTCCCAAACGGTTTCAAGACCGTTTGGTTCCAAACGAAATCAAGACCGGTTGGTCCCAAACGGTTTCAAGACCGTTTGGTTCCAAACGGTTTTAAGACCGTTTGGAAAGTGAAGCGTCGCACAGCCATCGGCGAAGAAGAAGATGAAGGTGAAACATCGCGGAGACGGCGGGGGCGTCAGTGACGACGGCGAAAGCGGCGGTTAACAGCGGTGATAAAAGCGATGGTGAAAAAGATGATAAAAACGATGGTGAATCTGGCGATGAAAAATGGCGGTGAGGACGGTGGTGAAGACGGAGAGGATGGACAGAGCCGTTAGTGAAAATGGTGAAGACGATGGTGATGCCGGCGATAGAGAAGGAGTTTGGCAGCGTCGTGAGGAGCTGGGGGTGACCAGAACGGCGGCGATGCACAAGCAAAGGCAAGGTTGCCGGCGTCGCGATGGTGACACGCTCACCTTGTTGCAGGGAGAGCGATGGAGGCGAGGTTGACAGAGGTGTGATCGCGCGGGAACAAAGGCAATGAAACAGGGCTAGCACGGGAGTTTCAGATGGCTCGGGAGTCGAAGGAAAGAAAGACGAAGGGGTAGGGTTTATATTTATAGGAAACGGGGGGTTGATCTGACAAAAAAACCCTAGGTCAAACGGTTTTAGCGACCGTTTGGACTCCAAACGGTTTGAAGACCGGTTGGTTCCAAACAGTTTGAAGACTGTTTGGTTCCAAACGGTTTCAGGACCGTTTGGCTCCAAATGGTTTGAAGACCGTTTGGTTCCAAACGGTTGCAAGACCGTTTGGTTCCAAACGGTTTCAGGACTGTTTGGTTCCAAATGGTTTGAAGACCATTTGGTTCCAAACGGTTGCAAGACCGTTTTGGTCCCAAACGGTTTCAGAACCGTTTGGTAGGGTTAAGGTCGAATGATATATTTTTATGTTTGTTTTAGTTATGTGGATTTTTTTTGTATATTATCATTTTGCTATTTTTATGTTTGTTTTCATTGTAAACCTAAGGTAAAAAGAACAGGAAAAAGAGAAAGAAAATGAAATCTTGGGTTGCCTCCCAAGTAGCGCCTGGGTTTTACGTCACTGGCTCGATGAAGCTGTAATAGAGTTATGTTGTTGGTATAGCATCTTTGATTTCGATGGTTTGTCTTGGCATTTTGTCTTCCAGAGTGTAGTATTTTTTTAAACGGTGACCGTTGACCGTCCTTTCTCCTCCGTTGTTGTCTATAATAATGGCAGCTCTAGTTGGGTAAATGTTTTTTATAGTGAAGGGTCCGGACCATTTTGTTCGAAGTTTTCCGGGAAATAACTTGAGCTTGGAGTTGAAAAGGAGCACTTTGTCGCCAACAGCGATATCTTTTATCTTGAGATGACCATCATACCACATTTTTGTTTGCTCCTTATAGATTCTGGCACTGTGATAGGCGGTCATTCGGAGCTCTTCTAACTCCTGCAACTGGAGTTGTCTATTCTCACATGCAATTTTAAGATCGAAGTTTAATTGTTTGATTGCCCACCAGGCTTTATGTTCCAGCTCTACTGGCATATGACAGGACTTCCCGTACACCAAACGGAACGGGGTTGTTCCGATTGGTGTTTTATATGCAGTTCGGTATGCCCAAAGGGCATCAGGAAGTTTGGTGGACCAATCAGTGCGGTTTCTGTTCACCTTTTTTTCAAGAATCGCCTTTAGTTGTCTATTGGATATCTCAACCTGACCACTTGTCTGTGGGTGGTAGGGCGTGGCGACTTTGTGATTGACGCCGTACTTTTTCAGTAAAGCTTCAAAACTTCGTTCCAAGAAATGGGTCCCGCCGTCGGATATGACAGTTCTTGGAACTCCAAATCTTGGGAAAATACTATCTTTGAACAATTTCATAACAGGCTTGGAATCGCTGGACACAGTGGGTACAGCTTCGACCCATTTTGAGACGTAGTCCACTGCGACCAAGATGTAAGAGAAGCCATAGGATGGGGGAAAAGGGCCCATGTAGTCTACCCCCCACACATCGAAAAGCTCAATTTCCTGCCACATGGTGAGGGGCATTTCGTCTCTTTTTGATATGTTGCCCAAAAATTGGCATTTGTTACAAGCTTTCACAAAATCGTATGAATCCTTTGATATGGTGGGCCAGAAGAAACCAGATTGTAAAACTTTTATAGCTATTTTCTTAGCACTCATGTGCCCCCCCGTGGGTCCTGAATGGCAATGTTCTAGGACCGGGGTTATTTCTTCTTCTGGCAAGCAGCGACGAAAAAGTCCGTTAGTACAAAGGCGAAATAGGTAGGGTTCATCCCAATAATATTGTTTTATGTCATGAAGGAACTTCCTTTTGTCATGGTAGGAAGCAGAGGGGTGGATAATCTCTGTGGCTAGATAATTGATGATATCCGCGTACCAAGGGAATCCATGAGTGGCTTTCATAAGCTGGTCGTCTGGTAGAGAATCCCGGATAGGGATTTTGTCTTCTTCTTCTTCAACATCGATACGGCTGAGATGGTCAGCCACAACATTCTCCACTCCACTTTTATCCTTAATTTCCAAGTCGAATTCCTGAAGCATCAGCACCCAGTGGATAAGCCTGGGTTTGGCATCTTGCTTCTGGATCAGGTATCGAATGGCGGAGTGGTCGGTATAAACAATGATTTTAGAACCAATCAAATATGAGCGAAAATTTTCAAACGTGTAGATGACAGCCAGAAACTCTTTCTCCGTGGTAGTGTAGTTTTTCTGCGCTTCATCTAGCATTTTAGATGCATAGTAGATAACTTAGGGTTTCTTATCAATCCGCTGTCCTAGAACGGCCCCTATGGCATAATCACTTGCGTCGCACATGATTTCGAAGGGCTGCGACCAATCTGGAGCTCTTAGAATAGGTGCGGAGATTAACGCATCCTTAAGGGTAGAGAAACTTTTCATACACTCCTGATTGAATATGAACTCAGCATCTTTGGTCAGGAGTTGGGTCATGGGTTTGGCAATCTTTGAGAAATCTTTGATGAATCTCCTATAGAATCCTGCATGACCCAGGAAAGCTCGAACTCCTCTTATGTCCTTTGGAGGTGACAGCTTTGAGATAACATCGATCTTTGCTTTATCAACCTCTATTCCCCTATCACTTACGCTGTGTCTGAGGACGACACCTTCTGTTACCATAAAATGGCATTTCTCCCAATTCAAGATAAGGTTCGTTTCCTCACAGCGTTGCAGAACTTGTCCAAGATTTATTAAACAGTTGTCGAAAGAATATTCGTACACTGAGAAATCCTCCATAAACACCTCCATGACGGATTCTGTTAAACCGGCGAAGATAGCAGACATACATCGTTGGAAAGTGGCGCGGTGCGTTACATAGCCCGAACGGCATTCTTCTAAAGGAATATGTCCCAAAAGGACATGTGAAGGTGGTTTTTTCCTGGTCCTCCGGGTGTATGGGTATTTGGTAAAACCCAGAGTAACCGTCGAGGTAACAAAAATATTTTTGGTGAGCTAGGCGTTCCAGGACTTCATCAAGGAAAGGTAAAGGATAGTGGTCTTTCCTTGTGGCTTTGTTCAACTTTCTGTAATCAATACACATTCGCCATCCAGTTACAGTCCTGGTAGGCACTAGTTCATTTTTGTCATTTAGCACTACAGTAGTGCCTCCTTTTTTTGGAACAACCTGAACGGGGCTGACCCACTGGGAGTTAGAAATAGGATAGATCATGCTGGCTTTGAGTAATTTAAGGACCTCCAGACGCACTACCTCCTTTAGATTAGGATTTAGTTTTCTTTGATGTTCTCGAGAGGGCTTGAATTCGTCAATCATAGGAAGTCTATGCATACACAAGGCTGGATTTATGCCCGTTAGGTCAATTATCTTAAATCCTATGACCTTTTTATGCTTCCTCGGCTCGTTCAACAGCTTTTCCTCTTGATCTCTTGTAAGGGTGGAGCTGATGATGACTGGGCATAGTTTTTCTTCATCTAAGAAAACATGTTTGAGACATGTAGGTAAAGTCTTCAATTCAGGGGCTTTCAGTGGCTCAGCTGCTTCTATAACAGTAACGGCTTTAAGTTCTTCAAAAGTGGCCTTTGGCGATTCTTCAGCCTTTTCTAGATGTTGGAGGCACTGTTGAACTAATTCATTCACTGAGAATTCAACCTCTAGATTGATTAGAACATTTTCAAGTTCATAAACTGGCTCGGAGATTTCCAATTGTGACATTTGTTGAATAGCATCAAGGAGGAAAACCTCCTCTTGGATGTTGGGCCCTTTCATACTATTAAGGACTCGAAATTGAATTGCTTCTTTTCCGAGCCTAAGAATGATGGTACCAGCTACAACATCAATCAGCGCTCTGGCAGTAGCGAGGAATGGTCTGCCAAAAATGATTGGATACCTCAGGTCTTCTTTAATATCCATGACAATGAAGTCGCAGGGTACGTAAGCATCCTTGCCTATCCTTATCGGGATATCTTCAATGATCCCCAAAGGTGCGATTATAGTGGAATCAGCTAATTGGATAGTCATTGTTGTAGGCAACAATTCAGTGAAACCCAGACGTTTGCACATTGAGAAGGCATAATAGATATGCTGGCTCCAAGGTCAGCTAATCCCTTTTTAGCAGATGCGTTGCCAATGCAACATTGGATTCCGAAGGAACCTGGGTCCTTCTTCTTTTTGGGCATCTTATTTCAGATGATGTCTGAAGTGGTCTGAGCAAGCTTAACAGTTTCCTGCTCCTCAGTGATGTAATTTCTTGATAGTAAGGTCTTGAGGTATTTTGCCCAGGCTGGCACCTCGGAAAGAGCATCAAGGAGCGGGATATCAATGTATAGTTTCTTCATTGCCTCTTTGAACTTTTGGAACCTGGTGTCCATCTTTGTTTCTCGCAGTCTTCCTGGATACGGGATTCTTGGTTTATATTGCAAAACTTCAAGTTCTGCGGACACTTGGTCTTTATCTTTGCCCTTTGTGCCCTCTGGGGGCTTCTCTATTCCTTGTTGCGGGTTCTCATTCGTCATAAAAGCAGGGGTATCATCATTATCCGGGGTGGTCTTGATAGTCTCATGAAGAGTGTGTCCCGATCTCGTGGTGACAACATTCAACTGTTCATGTCTGTTCTGTCCATGCTTAGGATTTGATTCGGGCTGCCCTGCGAATGTGCCTGCCGGAGGCTTTAATTGCGCAGCAATCTGGGCAAGCTGGGCTTCTACTGCTTTTTGTTGTGCTTGCTGATTAGCGAGCATAGTCTGTTGAGATTGCAGCATCTGCCTTATCAAGGATATTTCGTCGTCTGGTTGAGAAGGAGTGTTTTTCAGAGGACTTTGTTGTTGGGCTTGTTGGGATTGTTGCGATGGTAAATTACAGCTGAGGTTGCTGAGTATGCAGCTGTGGATGGAGCGGGGGATGAGTGTACTGATAGTAGGTCGATTGATTCCTGGGGTAGTTAGCCCTAGGGAAGTTATTCCTGTAATTCCCTGGATTTTGGTTGAAATTGTTTGGGAGTCCAGGTGGTAACCTACTAGAGGATCCCCCCTGTGTCTGATGTTGTGGATTAGCGGTACCAGTAGGGTTTCCATACTGAAATCCTGGATGATTCCTTGGCTGATTAGGGTTGTAATAGACTTGTCCAGGAATAGAATGGATAGAGTTGATTTGTTCTGGTAGTTGTTCTTTAGACTGGTCGGTGATGGGTTCATATGGTTGTGGTGGTGGATGCAGATCCATCATCACATTATAAAGCATACCGCAGGAAAGGGTCGGATGGTCGGAAGCATGACAGGCTTCACAGGTCCCTGTGGCGGCCTTGACTTGTTGAAATATGGGGTTTTTCTTCTTATCATAATCTCCGAGAGAAGTCTCGAGAGCTTGTTGTGTATGAACTATGGCTTTCAGGGCTTCAGCTATTTCCTTCATCTCTATTGATTCTTCAGCCTTATAGACCTTGAGGACACCTTTACCGGCTGACCGTCCCCAGTTAGATTGGTTTTCAGCTCTGAGTGTAATAATTCTCCAGGCGTCCTCATAATTCTTTCTCATGAAGTTTCCTCCATATGAGGAATCCAAAAACTATTTAATATCATCACTCACTCCCCGATAGAAGGTTTCTATCAGTTGGTTCTGGGAGATTCCATGATGGGGACACTTCCGCAAAAGTTCTTTAAACCTTTCCCATGCTTCAGCAAGGGTTTCTCCGAGTAGTTGAGAGAAATGATTGATCTGCCCTCTGATCTCATAAGTCAATGAGGGGGGAAAGAATTTCTCTAAGAACTTTTCCTCTAGGGGAGCCCAGGTGGTTATTATAGGTTCCCTATCAAGTGAGTTATACCAACTCAGAGCTCTCCCGGACAGAGTAAAGTGGAACAGATGAAGCATATTGAATCATAAGTGACACCAGCTTGTGGAACCAGGCGGCACAGCGCCTTAAACCTTTTTAGATGATCCATGCAATCATCTCCAGAACCTCCAGAGAAATATATGCCATGCATGATCTATATCCACTGGGTCCGAATCTCGAAGTTGGGAGTATTAATAATCGGAGGTCGGACCGGGTGGTTATCCTCATAGTTCTTTGGGACAGCGTAGTCCCTCAGTTGTTTGTTTCTTAATTCCAACTGAGCAGCTTGGGTTGCTACCTCAGTTTCAGCTCTGATGCGAGCTTGCTCTTCCGCACGAATCTCCGCTTGGATTTGGGCACGAGTTTCAGCGATAAGTTGTGCCCTTTGAGCGGCGATGGCGGCGTTGACCCTCTCCATCACCAAAGCAGCCTGGCGTTGATCTTCAGCCATCTGCCTAGCTCTTTGGCGATTGAGTCAAATGCGGCGGTGGAAGCTTCTCTCTACCTCAGAGTCAAACTATGGATCAGGGGAGAATCTGAGGTTATGCGCAGGTTGCATACACGTTTTCTACCTGAGTAGAGAGAAGAAAACACCTTTTAGATAATGGTAAAGATATAATGAATTCAAGTAGATATGGATTAATGATTGAAAGAAAGTGTAAAATCCTAACCAACTAATAAGGTACTAAATGAAATTAGAACGTTCCGTTGTCCCTAGGAACAGCGCCAATTTTTGATGGAGCTTCCACTCGCGTGGAATTGCGTGCACCACTAAAAATCCTAAAGATTGTAAGTCTTTAAGTTTATCCTTGCTTATACTAGATAGAGAACTCCACCCACGTATGCTAAGATACGTGGAAGTCTTATCGTAGTATAGTTAAGGGTCGAATCCTCAAGACAACGGTCTTGTTGTTGCCAACAAGATAGAAAACGTAATAATTTCACTTAATCTCTTTAGTAGTTGGTATTTAGATCTAAAGGTTGATTTGGTTGTTTTTAAGCTAAATGCAAGTAAAGTAAAGAAAGCAAGTAAATCTAATGAGTTAAACTATGATAAAAGATCACTAGGGTGTGATCGGTTTTTCACCGCCACTACACATGGATCAACACATGTAAGGCAAAAACATAACCTGCAAAAGAGTCTAGTCAGTTAGTATCCTTGTAGACTTAGCTTCCTTTCGGAGAACTAACTACGAGAAGTGTGGGAATGTTGCAACGCCAGCCATTCCCGAACAAATGGTCACATTACTTTGCATCATTCCCCTCGCAAAGTGTGTTCCTCGACTTACCAAGGTTGCACTTCCATACATCAACTGATTCCATTTCATAGTATGAAAGTGCAACGGATGGTAGTGAATTTACTCCACTTCTTGAGATACACTTCTAGATACCAAAACAGATGCATGGTGGATACATGCACCAAGAACCAACATACAAACGAGTTTCGAATCTAATAGTACAAACATAGACAATTCATACTAAAAGATAAAGGATAACACAAGTTGGAGATCAAGCAACATGCATTCATTAATCATTTTATGTCGAACTGAAAAAGATAAGAACTCTATATTACAAGATATGGATTACATTTGCATGATATGAAAACATGGGTAGCGGGGCTACTCCCCACACCCTAGTGAGAGAGACTACTCGCTCATGACTAGGACAAAGAAGGAGGCGAGAAGAGAGAGAGAGAGCATCATCCCCATGAAGGAGATTGGAAGGTCAACCCCTTGGAGAGAGAGCAACGATCCACCAGTCTTAAAAGGTTTCACGATGATGAGATCTCCCCTTCCCACCTTCTTTGGCGAAGAAGGAGAAAGCAGCTTCAAGATGGAGTATGGGTCTCAGACCGGCAGCCCCAGGGCAGAGGATGGATGTAGCAAGAGCTTTGGAATGATTGAGGCAGCCTTTGGACGTCTAAAACTTGATGCCTGGTGAAGAACCCTTAGGGTCTTATTTATAGGCCTTAAGTGAAGTCCAAACGGTTTCGAGACCGTTTGAACCTCAAGACCGTTTGGATCTCAGGACCGTTTGGGCCTGAGACCGTTTGGATCTCAAGACCATTTGGACCTTGAGACTGTTTGGACCTCAAGACCGTTTGGACCTCAAGACCGTTTGGATCTCAAGACCGTTTGTGTGGGCTCTGATCTGCAAAACACAAGATAAACATAGCAGAAGCAATTCGATTAACAGCGGAATACGAAAAATCATGAGAAATTAAAACTTTTCGAAAACGAGATCTCAAAAACTTGAAACTCCTTTTATAAAAGTAAGATGAACTGTTTACATCTCTGATAAATCACCTCTCCAGTGATTATATACATCATGATACAAAATCTCAAGACTTCAAAATTCTCAGATCAACAAACTCCTAGGACCTGAGTGTACAGAGACGACATAAGACTATTCTAACTACAGGACTAGATAGCACAGTGTTTACACCTGAAATCACTGCTGCTCCTGGTTTTGCTGCTGCTGCTGTTGTCCACCTACAGATCGATTCCTTCACCCTTGACATCCACCTAAAGGTAGAAATCTACGGGGTGAGACAATTTCAAATAATTGTCCCAGTGAGAGTTATAACTCTCCGCCAGAAACTTTGTTAAAAGCTATCAAAGGAATATCATGAGCAGGTAACTTAGATTACTCACAGTAGGCTTGATAACAATTACTCACCTTTATTAAGGAATATGAAGTACATGTATACTAATACTTGAACATGATATTAAATGCAAGTGATGTAATAATAATCAATGTTCTTCGTAGTTCAACCTAAGCAGTTATGCTACGTGGTTGATTATGTTTTACAAACATCATTATGCCCTGTGGAGATGAGTTATACCGCTCATGCTCCAACCGATCACTAGTAAGTCGCATCAGTATCATACTAGGTCATCAAAAGAGTCGGATTCTCATGACCTTCAACTACCTCAGTCAGAATGAGGATAAACATGCAGGACATCTAGTGTCTCTGCTATTATAGCTTACCAGGGTATTCTGGTACTTCACTATTAGAGTCACAGTGGCATTCTGCACTCTCTTCGCTATCGAAAGATTTCATGTTTATCTCTCATCGATGCGGTGTAAAAGATTTCCTCGGGAGAATAGTGTTACATCACCCCGGCATAAACACATAGTGATGGGTTGATGGATTAAGATATATCCACATTAACTTCTACACTAGGATGTAAGGGTATTCACATCCATATTCTCCACATACTCAAAAGTATGTGATCCAGGAGTTTCCTTAAGAAAACCTGTTTCACCATCATTTAACTCCTGACAATGATGGATCTATGATCAGGGCTCTACATGATATGATTATACTTGGTTATTAGGTACATTTCAGTATTCTTTTAGCATTATACATGTTTCCAAACATTCAAGTACTAAACATGGCTATAACAGAAGAATACTAAATGTAACAGGTATTACTCATATCATTTATCATATGGATATCAATTCTTAATCATCTTATCACTATGATTCAGGAACATGGTTACTTACACCCTTATATCATCATAACACTTGCTATCAAGTGACATGTCAGCATCAAGTCATCTATTAGCATGACCTTGATGTCATTCATGGCCCTCAAGGCATATCAGTTTCATATGATGCCACTTGCATCTAGGCAACATAGTTATTTCGGTTCATAAGCTATTGACATACTTTCAATGGATATGATGTCATGATCCTTACCTGGATATGATTATTCTCTTATAAGAACCTGCATGATTAAATCAATTGATAATAATCAACAATTCATAGTCAGATTAGTAGTCAATAAGACAGAATTAACCTTTCAATTCAAGGTTATACTTTTATGTCCTTACAAAGGGTAAGATCCCCTTGTTTATATCATTTAGGGTTATTCAACCCTTTCATTATGATTAGGAATAATGATTCCTCATCTCATATTTTGATCATACAATTCATGCTTAAAGGAAAATCATGAGTTTAGAGTTTATTGTTCATTTCAACATATTACCATGAACTAGGGTTTACTATTCACATTACTCTTGATTACCCTAAAACTAGGGTTTACTATTCACATTACTCATGATTACCCTAAAACTAGGGTTTACTATTCACATCATGGCGAATTGATCTCATAACATCACCATGTATGAGAAACATCACCATTAAAACCCTCAAATAAGATTAAGATTCACCAATTATCATAATTAGGGTTGCCATGATCTCACATAAGTGGATCATACTTAATCTTGCATATTCATGTACATTGAAGATATTTTACTTGAGTTTTAACCATAAATGGTACTTTCTCTCTCCTCTCACTAGTAGATGGTGATTACACAACTCTAGATAGGGTTCGGTTAAATCCTCTTTGATTAACATAAACCAAATCACCACTATCAAATGATTAGGGTTTGATTAGAACAAGGTATCACTCAATTGAACCTCTCAAGGGCATTTTGGTAATTTACCCATTGATCATCATCATGGGTCAATTCATTAGTCACTTAGTCCCTTAATGTCTTAAGTTACCATTAGGGTTTAGATTAGATCATCATTGAACCATTTTCACCTTCAAGTGATTAAGTATAAACAACCTTGAAAGTCTCCCATTGGTTTCAACCTTCAACCTCCAACCTGTTTGAATTTTTAACGACCTTGAACTCATTTAATCTCAAATGACCTGAACCCATTTGAGCCTCAAACGAGTGTGGACCTATTTGAGCTTAAACGAGTGTGGACCCATTTAAGCTTAAACGAGTGTGAACCCGTTTGAACCTAAACGAGTGTGAACCCGTTTGGACTTAAACGAGTGTGAACCCGTTTGAGTTTAAACGAGTGTGAACCCATTTGGGCTTAAACGAGTGTGAACCCATTTGAGCTTAAATGGGTGTGAACCCATTTGAGCTTAAACGAGTGTGTACCCATTTGAGCTTAAACGGGTGTGTACCCATTTGAGCTTAAACGGGTGTGAACCCATTTGAGCTTAAACGAGTGTGAACCCACTTGATTTCAAACGGTTGCAAATCGTTTAGACCTGTTGGTCCAAGATCGTTTAATAAAGTTGGATAAGGACCAACATAGGTATTAACGCCCTTCATCTTCAACCTTGAAACCAAGGTCTGTTCTTTACGAAAAATCTTGCAAGAGTGCAAAGAAAGATGGGGAAGAAGAAGAACTAACTATTATTTGCAAGAATCAAAGTATGCATAACAAAGCAAGGTTTAGAGTTATAAAACCCGCCTCAAACGTTGTTCCTAGAGCTCCAAGCTTCCAAGCTTCAAGACTTTAATGGCATCTTGATCTCCACAGGTTGGCCAAAGGTGATTCTCCAAGGAAAAGATGGAGATGATCGGCTAGAACTAGAAACCTAAGTGAATTAACCATGAAACCAACCTTATACACGGATTTCTTCCATGAATCCAAGCTAGAAGATGGTGCTCTCTTACCTTAGAACAGGTTGGCCGTTTCCCTGAGCCCCAGAGCTTTGTCTTGGTCGGTTGAGAAAGATGAGAAGTGAGGAAGTGAAGGGAATACGTTTGGTTGTTTTACAAGGAACTAGGCTTATATACCTTAGGTTGTTTTCCACCATAAGGACCTCTAAAACATATATTTCTCATCTAAGTCCCTTCTTCTTTCTAAGGCACGTCCAAGCATGATAATCTTATGCAAATCTCTTCAAAACTCAAGATCTAAGGGTAGAGAAAACCAGCATGCATACTAAGGTACATATATGAAGGGTCTCCTTACTCTTACTAGGTGTTTTCACTACAAAGGTCATCCTTCTTATCCAATTATTTAATTGAAGCGCCCCTCTCATCATTTCTTCTCTAAATGATGTAAATAGTCATAAAAGATATACTAGAAGGTATATTTTACAGGTTGCACTCCATATTTTGGGTAAATTGCACTTTACACCAAAATCAGGATTTTTAAGCACAAGGATCACTCCACAAGCTGCTTCTTGGTGCCCAAGCTTGGAGAATCCATCATACCTCATCATATTCATTCATATGATGTCTCATCATCAAAGGAACATCATATCATGTTAATATTGCAAGTTAACCCTGCACATAGGTCCCTGCATAACAAAACAATACTACATTCGTTGTTTTAAAAGGACAGAAATGAAATTGTATGTTCCTCAGGAACTTAATTACATGCCAGAAGTTAATCACAAGTATCTTAATTACATGATTTAAGTAAAAACACCTAGGGTTAACTTATAACCCAGGTTAGGGATGTTACAAATTATCCACCCCTTACAAGGATTTCGTCCCCGAAATCGATAAAACGTATTAAGAGAAAAGAGCAGGGTATTTCCTTCTCATCTCATCCTCTAGTTCCCAAGTGGCTTCTTCAACACCACAGTGGTTCCAGAGGACTTTCACAAGTCTTATATCTTTCTTATTTAGCTTTTTAATTCTGTTATCAAGGATTGACACTGGTCCTTCCTCATAAGTTATATCTTCATTCAATTCTACTTCCATAGGTTGTAGAACTGACTCGGTATCAGGATGACATTTCCTTAACATAGAAATGTGAAACACAGGGTGTAACCTCTATAACTCTGGTGGTAACTCTAGTCTATAGGCTACTTTTCCAACCCGTTCAATGATTGGATAAGGCCCCATAAATCTAGGAGCTAACTTTCCTTTCCTTCCAAAGCGAAGGACTTCTTTCCAAGGCGAGACCTTGAGATACACTCTGTCTCCAACCTGGAACTCTAACGGTCTGCGACGTTTGTCGGCATAAGATTTCTGCCTATCCTGTGCAGTCTTAATCTGTTGTTGTATTACTTTAATCTTTTCTGTAGTCTGCTGCACAAGATCAGGACCTAACAACTGATGTTCACCAGTCTCATACCAACACAAAGGTGATCTACAACGTATACCATACAAAGCTTCATAAGGTGCCATATTAATGCTATGTTGATAGTTATTGTTGTAGGCAAACTCTATCAAGCTTAGGTGCAGATCCCAACTCCCTGTAAACTGGAGAACACATGCTCTCAGCAAGTCTTCCAAGGTCTATATAGTCCTTTCCGACTGTCCATCAGTCTGTGGATGAAAGGTTGTACTAAACCTTAACTTGGTGCCTAAGGCTCTGTGCAACTGTTCCCAAAAACGACTTGTAAACTGGGGACCTCTGTCAGAAACTATAGTGACAGGAACTTCGTGCAAACGCACTATCTCTTGAACATACAACTGTGATAACCTCTCAGCAGAATAGGTTGTTTTGACAGGTACGAACTGTGTCATCTTTGTCAACCTATCAACTATTACCCAGATGGAATCATGTCCTTTGTTTGTCCTGGGTAGGCCAACAACAAAGTCCATGGTCACATGGTCCCACTTCCACTGTGGTATGGGTAAAGGTTGCATTATCCCTGTAGGCTTCTGGTGTTCAGCTTTAACTTGCTGACACACAGGACACCTCATCACAAATTCTGCAACATCCTTCTTCATCCCGGGCCACCAATACATATCCTTCAAGTTCCGATACATCTTGGTGCTTCCTGGATGCATAGCATACATTGAAGAATGAGCTTCTTCCAGGACTAATTTCCTCAAGTTGTCCTTATCTGGCACTATCATCCTCCCATGATAACATGCTACTTGATCATCTGAGTCATGGAAACCATCTCGCTTCTCATCACCATACACTGACCTAATCTGCTGAACTGCAGTATCAATCTGTTGTGCCTCTTTGATCTGCTCTCTAAGGGTAGGTTTGATATGCATCTCAGCCAACAACCCGGCTAACAATGACACCTTCAATTGTACATTGTCTTGCCTTAAAGAGATAAGCATATCTCTCTTAGAGCATATTAAAGAGTTTAGTTGTGCTCTATCCATGGTTGATGTTGCTGATTTCCTACTCAAGGCATCTGCAACCACATTGGCCTTCCCTGGATGGTAATCAAATGTACAATCGGAGTCCTTGATTAACTCCATCCAACGACGTTGTCTCATGTTAAGTTCATGCTGAGAAAAGATATATTTAAGGTTCTTGTGATCTGTGAAAATCTGGAATGTCTCTCCGTAGAGATAATGTCTCCAGATCTTCAAGGCATGAACCACAGCAGCTAACTCCAGATCGTGTGTCAGATAATTCTCTTCGTGTTTCTTAAGCTGTCAGGAAGCAAAAGAAATCACTTGCTTATCCTGCATCAACACGCATCTGAGTCCATTCTTGGAGGCATCACAGAAAACTATGTATCCTTTGCCTTGCTCAGGTAGCACAACTACAGGTGCACTTGTCAACCTCTCCTTTAGTAGTTGAAAAGATTGCTGGCACTTATCGCTCCAGTCAAAAGGAACTTCTTTCTGGGTTAACTTAGTCAAGGGTCAGACTATGGAACTAAAGTTCTTAATGAACCTTCGATAATAGCCGGCCAACCCCAAGAAACTACGAATCTCTGTCGGTGTCTTTGATTGTTCCCACTGTAGAACAGACTCTACCTTTTTAGGGTCAACACGAATACCCGAAGCAGATACCACATGTCCAAGGAAAGATACTTCTGGTAGCCAAAACTCACACTTGCTAAACTTAGCATATAGCTTGTGTTCTCTTAGCAAAGTTAGAGCTTGACGAAGATGCTATTCATGCTGCTGAGCGTCTCTACTATAGATCAGAATGTCATCTATAAATACGACAACACACTGATTGAGGAAAGGTCGGAATATTCTATTCATGAGTTCCATAAATGCAGTCAGTGCATTAGTTAGCCCAAACGACATAATTGTGAACTCATAGTGACCATACCTTGTTCTGAAAGCAGACTTGGGTATGTCACTGTCCTTAATACGAAGTTGATGATATCCAGACCTCAAATCTATCTTTGAGAAAACGGTTGCACCACGCAACTGGTCAAAGAGATCATCAATCCTCGGCAGAGGGTACTTATTCTTTATTGTTACTTTATTTAATTGTATGTAATCAATGCACAACCGCATTGACCCGTCTTTCTTTTTAACGAAAAGGACCGGAGCACCCCAAGGTGAAGTTCTTGGTCGAATGAAACCTTTCTCAAGCAACTCTTGAAGCTGCTTCTTGAGTTCTGCCATCTCAACAGGCGCCATCCTATACGGTGTCTGGGCTATAGGTTGGGTATCTGGGATCAAATTGATTTCAAAATCAATTTCCCGAGGCGGTGGCACACCTGGAAGTCCTTCAGGAAACACGTCTTCGAATTCCCTGACTATAGGAACTTCAACAAGGTTAGGACTCTCCATGGTAGTATCCACCACATGGGCCAAGAATGCATAACATCCTTGCCTTATCAACTTATCAGAAATCATAGCTGACACAAGACAGGTGGGTAGAATCTTTCTCTCTCCTTGAAAGATCCATGTGTTTCTTTCATCAGCAAACACAGCCTGCTTGGATTCACAATCCAAGACAACCCTATACCTTTCCAAGGTATCCATCCCAAGGATTATATCAAATCCTTGCATCTCAAGTGGTATAAGATCCACTTGAATGCGATGATCAGAAAAGAAGAGGATGCAGGGAGAGCATACCTCTTGCAACACAGCAGACCCTCTCAACGGAGTCTCTAGCAACAAGCTATCTGCCCTATGACTGACCGTCATATTGCAGTTACGAATCACTCTTTGAGTGATAAAGGAGTGTGTAGCACTCGGGTCAATTAAAACAGATACAATACAGGATGTAGTCATATCAGAATATAAAAGTTCCATTTGACCTGCCACAACCCGTGGATTGACCACTGCTTCTGGTGGGTTCATAGCATAGAACCTCGCTGTCGCCTGAGGTTGAGTTGGTGCTGACGATCCAGCCTGAGACGCTTGCCCACGTCCTCTAGCTGCTCCTTGAGACTACCTTCTCTGTGATCCCTGTTGATTCTGCCTCTGAGGTTGTGTCACACTGACAGGCCTAGACCTACAGTCCTTCATCAGATGTCCCACCTTCCCACAGTTATAACAGCTTCTTTCCAGTTGTTGTGGTCCTGGTGGTCCTGTGACTGACATTGATGCTGAACTGCGAGTCGCTTGTGGCGGTAAACCTCGTCCTCTACCTCTACTTGGGGGCCACTGAGTCTGAGAACTAGATCTGGGTGGTGGAGGTGTAGGTGCAGAGAATCTAGGCTTCTTAAAGTCTCTAGATGAAGATCCCTCGAACTGTGGATATCTCTTTTGGGTTTGCCTTTTCTCGACTACGGATCTCTCTATCCTTCGGACTGACTCAACGAAGGTAGAGAATCTCTCCCTGTTTTCTAGAGCAGACACGGGGGTAGTCATGTCGTCATTCAAACCCTTCTCAAACCTCCTAATCCTTTCTTCCTCTGTGGTAGCCATATGCGGACAGAATGCAACAGCTCCATGAACTTAGCCTCATACTCGCTAATGTTCATCATACCTTGCCTCAGTCTCTCAAACTGAGAGATCTTCTCGTCCAGGAAAGTCTTAGGAAAATATCTGTGGACAAATTATCGACGAAAGTCTTCCCACGAGATCTCTATTCCAGGCCTCTTCTGCTCTTCCATGGTCCACCAGTGACCAGCACTACCTTTGAGAAGATAGACAGCATGTCTAACCTTCTCACCTTCAGGGATGTTAAGGATTCTGAAAGCTTTCTCCAACTCAGTTAACCATAGATCAGCATCAGCAGGGTCAGCTATACCAAAGTATTCGGTTGCTCCGACCCGACGAAGTCGCTCGAACGTCTTACCGATACCTTGACCCTCAGACTGGACAGGTGCCCTAGGTGCAGGCATGGGCATCCTGTCGGTGATGTGTGTCATGGCAGTCATAAACTGCCCGAACATAGTTTGAACAGCTGGGTTTCCCATGTTAGCTGGATCAAACTGAGGTGGCTCCATAGGTAGCTCATGTACAGGTTGCTCTATTTCTAGGTTCCTTGCACCTTCTTGAGGTGTAGCAACACTACTTTCTGCCTCATACTCCTCCTGTGGTCCAGACATCCTTAATTATCTTCTTCTCCTAAGGAGCAGAAGACTCTATTAGATAAGAAAGAAGTACTAAGGATAGACTCGACATTCTAAGTCCTATGTCTCTATAGACTCAGAGAAACTAGAGCTCTGATACCACTAATTGTGGGCTCTGATCTCCAAAACACAAGATAAACATAGCGGAAGCGATTCGATTAACAGCGGAATACGAAAAATCACGAGAAATTAAAACTTTTCGAAAATGAGATCTCAAAAACCTGAAACTCCTTTTATAAAAGTAAGATGAACTATTTACATCTCTGATAAATCACCTCTCGAGTGATTATATACATCATGATACAAAATCTCAAGACTTCAAAATTCTCAGATCAACAAACTCCTAGGACCTGAGTGTACAGAGACGACATAAAACTATTCTAACTACAGGACTAGATAGCACAGTGTTTACACCTGAAATCTCTACTGCTCCTGGTTTTGCTGCTGCTGCTGTCCACCTGCAGATCAATTCCTTCGACCTTGACATCCACCTAAAGGTAGAAATCTACGGGGTGAGACAATTTCAAATAATTGTCCCAGCGAGAGTTATAACTCTCCGCCAGAAACTTTGTTAAAAGCTATCAAAGGAATATCATGAGCAGGTAACTTAGATTACTCACAGCAGGCTTGATAACAATTACTCACCTTTATTAAGGAATATGAAGAACATGTATACTAATACTTGAACAGGATATTAAATGCAAGCGATGTAATAACAATCAATGTTCTTCGTAGTTCAACCTAAGCAGTTATGCTACGCGGTTGATTATGTTTTACAAACATCATTATGCCCTGCGGAGATGAGGTATACCGCTCATGCTCCAACCGATCACTAGTAAGTCGCATCGGTATCATACTAGGTCATCGAAAGAGCCGGATTCTCATGACCTTCAACTACCTCAGTCAGAATGAGGATAAACATGCAGGACATCTAGTGTCTCTGCTATTATAGCTTACCAGGGTATTCTGGTACTTCACTATTAGAGTCACAGTGGCATTCTGCACTTTCTTCGCTATCGAAAGATTTCATGTTTATCTCTCATCGATGCGGTGTAAAAGATTTCCTCGGGAGAATAGTGTTACATCACCTCGGCATAAACACATAGTGATGGGTTGATGGATTAAGATATATCCACATCAACTTCTACACTAGGATGTAAGGGTATTCACATCCATATTCCCCACATACTCAAAAGTATGTGATCCAGGAGTTTCCTTAAGAAAACTTGTTTCACCATCATTTAACTCCTGACAATGATGGATCTATGATCAGGGCTCTACATGATATGATTATACTTGGTTATTAGGTACATTTTAGTATTCTTTTAGCATTATACATGTTTCCAAACATTCAAGTACTAAACATGGATATAACAGAAGAATACTAAATGTAACAGGTATTACTCATATCAGTTATCAGATGGATATCAATTCGTAATCATCTTATCACTATGATTCAGGAACATGGTTACTTACACCCTTATATCATCATAACACTTGCTATCAAGTGACATGTCAGCATCAATTCATCTATTAGCATGACCTTGATGTCATTCATGGCCCTCAAGGCATATCAGTTTCATATGATGCCACTTGCATCTAGGCAACATAGTTATTTCGGTTCATAAGCTATTGACATACTTTCAATGGATATGATGTCATGCTCCTTACCTGGATATGATTATTCTCTTATAAGAACATGCATGATTAAATCAATTGATAATAATCAACAATTCATAGTCAGATTAGTAGTCAATAAGACAGAATTAACCTTTCAATTCAAGGTTATACTTTTATGTCCTTACAAAGGGTAAGATCCCCTTGTTTATATCATTTAGGGTTATTCAACCCTTTCATTATGATTAGGAATAATGATTCCTCATCTCATATTTTGATCATACAATTCATGCTTAAAGGAAAATCATGAGTTTAGAGTTTATTGTTCATTTCAACATATTACCATGAACAAGGGTTTACTATTCACATTACTCATGATTACCCTAAAACTAGGGTTTACTATTCATATTACTCATGATTACCCTAAAACTAGGGTTTACTATTTACATCATGGTGAATTGATCTCATAACATCACCATGTATGAGAAACATCACCATTAAAACCCTCAGATAAGATTAAGATTCACCAATTATCATAATTAGGGTTCCCATGATCTCACATAAGTGGATCATACTTAATCTTGCATATTCATGTACATTGAAGATATTTTACTTGAGTTTTAACCATAAATGGTAATTTCTCTCTCCTCTCACTAGTAGATGGTGATTACACCACTCTAGATAGGGTTGGGTTAAATCCTCTTTGATTAACATAAACCAAATCACCACTATCAAATGATTAGGGTTTGATTAGAATAAGGTATCACTCAATTGAACCTCTCAAGGGCATTTTGGTAATTTACCCATTGATCATCATCATGGGTCAATTAATTAGTCACTTAGTCCCTTAATGTCTTAAGTTACCAATAGGGTTTAGATTAGATCATCATTGAACCATTTTCACCTTCAAGTGATTAAGTATAAACAACCTTGAAAGTCTCCCATTGGTTTCAACCTTCAACCTCCAACTCGTTTGAATTTTTAACGACCTTGAACTCATTTAATCTCAAACGACCTGAACCCATTTGAGCCTCAAACGAGTGTGGACATGTTTGAGCTTAAATGAGTGTGGACCCATTTAAGCTTAAACGAGTGTGAACCCGTTTGAACCTAAACGAGTGTGAACCTGTTTGGACTTAAACGAGTGTGAACCCGTTTGAGTTTAAACGAGTGTGAACCCATTTGAGCTTAAACGAGTGTGAACCCATTTGAGCTTAAATGGGTGTGAACCCATTTGAGCTTAAACGAGTGTGAACCCATTTTAGCTTTAACGGGTGTGAACCCATTTGAGCTTAAACGGGTGTGAACCCATTTGAGCTTAAACGAGTGTGAACCCACTTGATTTCAAACGGTTGCAAACCGTTTAGACCTATTGGTCCAAGATCGTTTAATAAAGTTGGATAAGGACCAACATAGGTATTAACGCCCTTCATCTTCAACCTTGAAACCAAGGTCTGTTCTTTATGAAAAAGCTTGCAAGAGTGCAAAGAAAGATGGGGAAGAAGAAGAACTAACTATTATTTGCAAGAATCAAAGTATGCATAACAAAGCAAGGTTTAGAGTTATAAAACCCACCTCAAACGTTGTTCCTAGAGCTCCAAGCTTCAAGCCTTTAATGGCGTCTTGAGCTCCACATGTTGGCCAAAGGTGATTCTCCAAGGAAAAGATGGAGATGATCGGCTAGAACAAGAAACCTAAGTGAATTAACCATGAAACCAACCTTATACAAGGATTTCCTCCATGAATCCAAGCTAGAAGATGGTGCTCTCTTACCTTAGAATAGGTTGGCCGTTTCCCTGAGCTCCAGAGCTTTGTCTTGGTCGGTTGATAAAGATGAGAAGTGAGGAAGTGAAGGGAATATGTTTGGTTGTTTTACAAGGAACTAGGCTTATATACCTTAGGTTGTTTTCCACCATAAGGACCTCTAAAACATAGATTTCTCATCTAAGTCCCTTCTTCTTTCTAAGGCACGTCCAAGCATGATAATCTTATGCAAAGCTCATCAAAACTCAAGATCTAAGGGTAGAGAAAACCAGCATGCATACTAAGGTACATATATGAAGGGTCTCCTTACTCTTACTAGGTGTTTTTACTAGAAAGGTCATCCTTCTTATCCAATTATTTAATTGAAGCGCCCCTCTCATCATTTCTTCTCTAAATGATGTAAAGAGTCATAAAAGATATACTAGAAGGTATATTTTACAGGTTGCACTCCATATTTTGGGTAAATTGCACTTTACACCAAAATCAGGATTTTTAAGCACAAGGATCACTCCACAAGCTGCTTCTTGGTGCCCAAGCTTGGAGAATCCATCATACCTCATCATATTCATTAATATGATGTCTCATCATCAAAGGAACATCATATCATGTTAATATTGCAAGTTAACCCTTCTAATTGGGTGATTTGCACATAGGTCCTTGCATAACAAAACAATACTACATTCATTGTTTTAAAAGGACAGAAATGAAATTGTATGTTCCTCAGGAACTTAATTACATGCCAGAAGTTAATCACAAGTATCTTAATTACATGATTTACGTAAAAACACCTAGGGTTAACTTATAACCCAGGTCAGGGATGTTACAGTTTGGGCCTGAGACCGTTTGGATCTCAAGACCGTTTGGGCCTGAGACTGTTTGGATCTCAAGACCGTTTGGACCTTGAGACCGTTTGGCTTCATGCGGTCTCGGGACCGGTTGGCTTCATGCGGTCTCAGGACCGGTTGACTCCAAGCGGTCTCGGGACTGTTTGACTCCATGCGGTCTCAGGACCGTTTGAACTCCATGCGGTCTCGGGACCGTTTGGCTTCATGCGGTCTCGAGACCGATTGGCTTCATGCGGTCTCGAGACCGATTGGCTTCATGCGGTCTTGAGACCGGTTGGCTTCATGCGGTCTTGGGACCGTTTGACTCCATGCGGTCTCGGGACCGGTTGGCTTCATGCGGTCTCGAGACTGGTTGGCTTCATGCGGTCTTGGGACCGTTTGACTCCATGCGGTCTCGGGACCGGTTGGCTTCATGCGGTCTTGGGACCGTTTGACTCCATGCGGTCTCGAGATTGAGTTATTCTTTTGTGATTTTTTTGTGTTTTTCTGCATGTATAAAAAGGGAAAAGTTAGTCTGATGGTATATTTGCAAAGAAGGGGTAAATTTGGGATTATGTATAGTTTTAATTTAGAAAGAGTATGGAAAACTAAAGAAAAAGACTAAGATAATCATCCAAAATGGGAGGTTATCAACCACTCATTGCTTGTGATGTCATAAATCAGTTATGGACACTCACTGCCAATGTAACTTGGGACCTATAGGGTCACACACATAGTATACACCTGAAATAGGAGATTATTCATGAATGTGGTTTAAACTTGATTACTAAAGTGTTAAGTATTCAATTTACACAAGATTGACAATCAGGAATTTGAAATGACCGCTTCACTAAATGAATCAATTGGCTTAAATGTCTGAAATGACTGATTCCAATTGTGAACCAACCTTTTGGTTGATCAATGCAATTGGATAAAGGATTGATGTTGATGTCATGTTGTGCATTAATCATATATTAATTGCCAATAATGAGACAATTAAGAGAGCAAGTTGGCGCTAGCATGCTGACTAGAAGGGACAACTCCTTCTTGTATGTTCATTTAGAATGACAAGGGTTCTTGGTGGTCTACGTGGACTACTACAGAGGCAAGGAGACCATTGCCACCCTCTAGGAGGACACATGCAACCACTATCTATGGTGATCAACCAGGAAGTTGTTGTTGTTTCCGTCTAGGTACAACTTGAAAAAAGTCACACATTGCTGCAAGGGATTGTCACTGGACTTATTCTAAGACCAAGTATAAACCTTGCAACCTTCCTTCCCATTACATGTTTTTTGACGTGATCTACTCTCTAAGGGGAATATGGTAGTAACTCTTTTTTGCTGCCATATCAAATGCCATATTTCCCAACACAAATGCTCACAACAAATGCCCATTCTTACCCCATCCCTTAATTTTTTTCTCGGCCCCACTAATACCAACATGTCTATTGATGCGATGATTTTGAGTCGCATTTATAGACATGTTTCATATGTGTTTTATGCTTTAATTAGTCATTTTTATGGTTAATATCGCATAATTCATCCACTTTGGTCGTTGCTGCTATTTTATGTCAAATCCCCTTTAGTTTATCGTTTTGAACATTAATTGTCAAATTATTATTATTTGTGTGAATTGATGTGGTTTCATGTTTGAATTCCAGGAAAAATGAGTATCTGCTTCCGTCGATAGTCGATACCATCGACAGAAGTCGATACCATCGACTTTGTCACAGTTTGCCAGCCGAAAGATGCAGGAAAAAGTCGATACTAACGACTTTGACGTCGATGGTATCGAGATACCATCAGCTTGTTGGCGAGAAACTGGTCGATAGTATCAACACCAAGTCGATACCATCGACACTCGGAGGCTACAGTGTCGGAAGCTTGCAAAAAATCGACACCACTACAGTGGGTCGATACCATCGACTCGCGTCGATGGTATCGACACCGTCAGATATGCGTTCGATTTAGATTGATCCCAATCGGACGGCCGTGGTTAATTAGCGACCTAATGAGGGAGTTATACCTAATGACGGCCGCCCAGACCGGGAGATGATCGGATTAGCCATTGTACAAGTACCGAGGAGTGGGAGAGAGGAGAACGGAGGCTAGAAGCTCATACTTGTTGATCCGGAGACCGAAAGAGACGGATTCCACCACCGAGAGGCGATAGAGCATGCTTTCTACACCGAGGATCAACTGGTTCTTCTCCGTTCAGGGGTTTTCCCTTTCATTCCACATTTTTCACATGAATTCCCCTATTCCTACCATGTACTTGTGTGAGATGAACATGCAGGGCTAATCCCCTTCATCTTTAGGACCGGGAGTAGCCCGGGAATTCATTGTATGACAGTTTTATAATAGTAATTCATATTTTATCTCTTAAATCCGTGGTATAGTTTCGTTATCTCCATATATTGTTATGCTTGATCACCATAATAATAACCTAATGCCCTTAATCACTTTGAAAGAAGGATTAACGGCTGAAAAGAGACGAAACCTACATTAATCGATAAATCCCTTGACCAAGGTGGTGTAAAATTAATGGTGGAAACTGAGAGATCGTTCATAATGCACCTAGTTTAGGGTATAGGTTACTACGACGGTGGAACCGACCTAAACCTAGGTAGTGAATTGCACCACGACAGTGGGCAATTTTGTTTTCAGGCCACTACCCGGTTAGAGAGATAAAATTGAGGCATTATATAAAATCTAATACAATGAAAACCCGCGGTGAAACCGCAATCCTAAAGATACCCTTTTGAATTGGTTAAATTAACATTTAATTGATTGTTTGTTTTATTTTATTTTATTTTCTTCTATTTTTAACAACAACTCCCAACTTGTTATTCGGCTTAGCTGATCGTGAGTAGTTAGTAGGAGTCCCCGACGATTGCATGTATCCCTGAGTTCGACTCAGGCCTCACAAAGGCCTGTACTACTCGACGCGTTCACTTGCGTTTATACGCACGGTAAAATTGCGTCAAGTTTTTGGCGCCGTTGCCGGGGATACGGCGAATTGTTGGCACTTTGAGTGCTACGAGCGGCCACTCTAGGCCACAATTTTTTTTATTTTGAAACAACTTCAAATATTTTCTTTCTATTGTGCGTTAATTTTTATACTCGTCAAAACACTGTACTGAACTAAATTTCCCTATTTCAGGTACTATGTATGGTGCAAACGCGTAGTACTGACTACGTGAATTCCGTACCGGAGGTTCCGCTGCCGGGACCTGAGGATGAGGATTATCACGAGCAAGAGTAACAAGAAGAGGTAGATTCCGAACTTGAACAGGAAGAGATGGCCGAGCCACAGACTATATGGGAGAAGATTAAGGCTTCTTCCTCATCAGCTTCCAAAGGGCCTATAAAGAAGCAGGCAATCAACATACCTACATATAAGATTGATCTGGCATTGATAAATCTGGTGAAGTCGAATGCTTTTCATGGGCTTAAGAATGAGGATCCTGTCGCTCACATCAGCCAGTTTGTTGAGAACTATGACATGGTAAAAATTGATAAGTTTCCACAGGATGCTCTGTATCTCAAGCTTTTCCCGAGTTCATTAGCGGGAGCAGCACGAGAGTGGTTACATAATTTAGATGATGAGTTCGTGGAGTCCTGGGACCATATGGTGGAGGTCTTCTTTGAGAGGTTCTTCCCTCCTGAGAAGACTAACGACATGATCTGGAAGATTCATAAGTTTACCCAACAGGCCGGTGAGACATATTCAGAGACTTGGTAGAGATTTCAGGTCATGCTGAGGAGGTGCTCGCATCATGGGCTGGATAAAGAGACGCAGGTTAAGATCTTCTATTTTTCTCTCTGCGAGCACGATAGGAGTAATCTGGATTCCGCTGGGTCAGGATTTTTTCTGAACAATACAGACACCAGATGCTGGGAGATACTAAAGAATATGGCTAGAAAGCAGTCATGGGGTGAGAGAGAGAGAGGCCCGGTAGAGCAAGTTCGAGTAGCAGGTGAGTCCAAGGCAATGAAAGAGCTGAATGAGAAGAAGGATCTTCTCGCAAAGAAGCTACTGGAAAAGGAGGATAATGAGTCCGGGGATGAGGCTCAAGTCAAATACATGAGACAACAGCAAGGTTATAGGAACAGTGATTATTCATGGAGAAAAGACAAAAAGTTCTTGTGGAAGGATCCAAACAATTTTCTGCAGGATCCGGATGCCAAGCCCTCGCTAGTCGCAGAAGACAAAAGCACAGAGCTGCTCAATCGGGTTATAAAGCAAAATCAAGAGTTAATGAATACATTTGGCCAGCAAATCAAGCAGCAAGGAGAGTACATGCATCAATTCGGGCAAACATTGTAGAGCCATGGGGCTCAAATGAGGACCATTGATACATCCATGGCACAGATGGCAGCCAAGATCGCTAGCTTGAAGAAACCGGCACATCTAGGTTTTCCAAGGAATACTAATGTTCCTGGGGGAAACCAACAAGCAAAAGTGATTCTGCTTAGAAGCGGCAAGAAGGTGTTGAATCCAAGAGCTGAAGAAACAAGCACACCACAAGCTGAAGCAGGAGGTGAAACCAATGAGGAGCAGCCCGCACCAGTCACAGGACAGGTTGAAGACATATCCATGGAGGATACTGAAGAACCGGTAGCAGAGGAGGAACCTCAGAAAAAGACGCCTTATGTGCCACCTCATCAAAGGGCACAAGCTGTTCCGGTCCCATATCCAAACAGTGCTAAGGCAAGGAAGGCAGATGCGTAGTTCAAGAAGTTCTTGGACAGTTTTAGGAAGCTTTCAGTCAATATCCCTTTATTGGAAGACATTGAGCAAATTCCTTCATACGGGAAGTTTCTAAAGGACGTCATTACAAAGAAGAGGAAAATTCCGGACACGGAAGTCATCGTGCTTAAAGAACAAGTGAGTGCCTTCATCATGGGCACTTTTCCACCAAAGAGACAAGATCCAGGGTGCTTTAACATTTCTTGCTATATTGGGAAGGTTAAATTCGGTGAAGCGCTATGTGACTCTGGGGCAAGCATCAATTTGATGCCCCTTTCTACTTTCAAAAAGCTGGGATTGAAGGAGTCACGGCCAAGCAATATGACGATTCAATTGGCGGATAACTCTATGGTGAAACCCTACAGAATCTGTGAAGATGTGTTAGTAAATGTGGATAGGTTTGTCTTTCTGGCTGATTTTGTGGTTATGGAGATGCAGGATGAACATGGCAACGAGCTGTTACTTGGACGTCCTTTCCAAGCTACAGCCGACATGATCTTAGAGATGGGGAGAGGTCGCTTGACCTTGGGCATAGCCGATGACCGCTTTGAGATGGTCATGCCTTCTAGTACCGTGTCATATAAAGCAAAGGAACAATGCAATATGGTAAAACATATGGATTGTAATATTTCACTTTGCCTTGGGAAGCCATTTCTGGACATGGCTCATGTGATGAGCAAGGTAGACAATGGAACTTTGGCTGTGGATATCATGGAGCAGACCAAAGTAGTTTCTCTGTGCAAAGTTGTGGGATTCCCTAATGATGAGAATGAGGACATTCCGCTTTCTATGGAGGATGATGTGATTTCTATTTATGTTTCTGATGCATACCCAGAATTACCGTTGGAGGCTTTCTTGTTAAATATAACATATGATTGGATGCGGAGCAAATCACTCAAGGAGGGCGCAAAAATGTTTCAGATGCTTCCATGCTTCTATGCGAGGCATTATGAAGATTTAGGTGAACTGCCCCCGCCGCTTCAATCATCTCTTATAAGCCCATCAGATCTGGAATTAAAGTCACTGCCCCCGCATCTCAAACATGTCTTTCTAGCTGAGGAAGATAAGTTACCAGTGATCATCTCTTCTTATTTGAGTGCGGATGAGGAGGAAAAATTGTTGATAGTACTGAAGAACCATTGGGGAGCTTTTGGGTGGTCCGTTGCAGATATTAAGGGGATTTCCCCTACTCTATGTCAGCACAAGATTTGGCTCGAGGAGGGAGCCAAGCCCGTGATTCAACCTCAAAGACGTCTCAATCCAAGTATGATGGAGGTTGTGAATAAGGAGGTCATTAAACTTCTTGCTGCAGGTATTATCTATGCCATATCAGACTCGACATGGGTGAGTCCCACACAGGTAGTTCCTAAAAAGGGGGGAATTATTGTCACCCAAAATATGTTGAATGAACCTGTCACCACCCGATTGGTAACCGGGTGGCGAGTTTGTATTGACTACCTCCGTTTGAATGCCGCCACGCTAAAGGATCACTTTCCTTTACCTTTCATTGATCAAATTCTAGAGTGTCTTGCCGGTCGATCGCACTTTTGTTTTCTAGACGGGTACTCGGGGTACAACCATATCTCGATTGATCCTTTGGATCAAGAGAAATCTATGTTCACTTGTCCCTATGGGACTTTTGCTTACCGCCAAATGCCGTTTGGTTTATGCAATGCACCGGCGACGTTTCAGCGATGTATGCTCACCATATTTTCTAACATGGTAGAGCATTGTCTCGAGGTTTTTATGGATGACTTTTCGGTATATGGTGCATCGTTTGATGAATGTCTTTATAATCTGGACAAAGTTTTACAGCGTTGTGAGGACACACATTTGGTCCTCAACTGGGAGAAATGTCACATGATGGTGACTGAGGGGATAGTGCTAGGACACAAGGTGTCTAGCAAAGGTTTAGAGGTGGATTCGGTCAAAATTGAGGTCATTTCCAAGTTGCCCCCACCAAATTCTGTTAAAGGGGTAAGAAGTTTCTTGGGACATGCCGGGTTCTATCGTCGATTTATAAAAGATTTTTCTAAGATTGCAAAACCTCTATCCGAGCTTTTGGAGAAAGACGCTGTTTTCGATTTCAATGATAAGTGTCTACATGCGTTCGACGTTTTGAAAGAAAAATTGATTTCTGCACCGGTTGTTCAAATGCCGGACTGGACAAAACCGTTCGAACTAATGTGTGACGCATCAGACTTTGCGGTAGGAGCCGTATTGGGGCAGCGGGTGGACAATAAGCCCGCCGTGATTTTCTATGCTTCAAAGACTTTGAATGACGCCCAATTGAATTATACAACTACTGAAAAAGAATTACTCGTCGTTGTGTTCGCTTTTGAAAAATTCCGGCAGTATTTAGTTGGTTCTAAAGTAGTTGTATGGACCGACCATGCCGTAATAAAATACTTAATGGAGAAAAAAGACGCGAAGCCTAGACTCATTAGGTGGATTTTGCTCTTACAGGAATTTGACATTGAAATTAAGGATATATCTGGGATTGAAAATGTAGTGGCTGATCATTTGTCTAGGTTAGAAAGGGTGGATGAAAAAGATTTACATATACCCATAACCGAGACATTTCCGGATGAACAGGTTTTGAAAAGTACTTCTAAGGATCCTTGGTTTGCAGAGATTGTAAACTATTTGGCTTGTGGGATCATCCCGGAAGATTGGTCATATCAGGAGAAGAAAAGATTTTTCCATTCCTTGAGATATTATTTTTGGGATGATCCAATTCTTCTTAAGCAATGTAGGGATGGTATCTTGCGCAGGTGTGTGCCTGAGGTGGAGTACGAGAGCGTTCTCCGTCATTGCCACGCATCACCTACGGGAGGACACCATGCCAGCTCGCGCACGGCAGCTACGGTTTTGGAAAGCGGCCTCTATTGGCCAACTTTGTTTCGAGATGCCTACGAATTTGTGAGGCAATGTGATTCCTGCCAATGGGCAGGTAATATCTCAAAGCGACAGGAGATGCCCCTGAATGTGTTTCAGGAAGTGGAGGTATTTTATTTGTGGGGCATAGATTTCATGGGACCCTTTGTGTCCTCGAACTCCAATTTATATATTTTATTAGCAGATTATTATGTGTCGAAGTGGGTGGAAGCAATCCCCACAAGGACTAATGATTCCACTATAGTGTGCAGATTCGTGAAAGAAAATATTTTCTGCAGGTTTGGAGTACCCAGAATGATAATCAGTGATGGGGGTACGCATTTTAGGAATCAAAAGTTCTCGACATTATTGAAGAAACATGGGGTCAAGCACAACATAGGTACCCCATATCATCCGCAAACACAAGGCCAGGTGGAAGTCTCCAACTGTGAAATTAAGAAGATTTTAGAACGTACGGTGGCGTCCACGAGGAAGAACTGGAGTGCCCTACTGCCGGATGCTTTATGGGCATATAGGACGGCCTACAAAACACCTACAGGCACCATGCCTTTTAGGTTGGCGTATGGCCGGGCTTGTCACCTACCGGTAGAGTTGGAGCACAAGGCGCATTGGGCGCTAAGAAGGCTAAATCTAAGTTACAATGAAGCGGGGAGGAAGAGACTGCTAGAATTGAATGAGTTGGACGAGCTACGGATGATGGCATATGAGAACCAACGGATATACAAGGATCGCACAAAGTTGATCCACGACTGCCACATCTAGTTGCGCACGTTCAACAAGGGAGATAGTGTTTTGTTGTTCAATTCACGACTCAAGTTGCATCACGGGAAGCTAAAATCCTAGTGGAGTGGACCGTTTGTGGTAGAAGAGGTCAAACCACACGGCGCTATCTTAGTGCGTGATGGTGATACCACATTTTTAGTGAATGGACAAAGACTGAAGCTCTATTTTGGTGAAAATTACAAGAGGAAGGTGAATGAGGTCAAACTCATTTCACTTTCGGATGAATGAGGTGCCCGAAAGCCGTCTAGCCTAAGACGTTAAATAAGGGCACTTGTTGGGAGGCAACCCAACCATCGGTACATTAGTTTAGTTCATTTACATTCGTAATTTAATTTGTTTTTACTTAGTTTTTAGTATAAAAAAGATACCGTGATCGGTTTGTTATTTGTGCAGGCTGGGGCAGAGTCGATACCATCGACACACTGGTCGATGGTATCGACCATGGTACAGGTTGACGACTGCGGATTTTGTTCTGCGTCGATACCATCGACGGCCTCGTCGATGGTATCGACCATCCATCAGGCAGGTCGAGACAATAAAGTCGATGGTATCCACATGCATGTCGAGACCATCGAGATCTCTGAAGATTTACAGACAAAATCGTCTCAGTGATGTCGATACCATCGACGGGAGTGTCGATGGTATCGACGCATTCAAAGAAGAAAGGCGGCGGTCGGGCCTCGCGAGGATTCACCCTAACCCGAGGGTCGATACTATCGACATCCGTCGATGGTATCGACCGTCCACGTCACCGATCCGAGCGAGTAGATCAACGGCGATCGTGGCATCAAGAAGGTCGATCCGGGTGCAGCGTCGATACCATCGACTCCCGTCGATGGTATCGACACGTCAACGATCCGGGTTGCAAGATCCAGCAATCGACGACCGTCGATACTCGCGATGGGGGCGGATAGCATCGACAAGCGTCGATACCATTGACCCGCGTCGATGGTATCGACGGGTCAACAGTAGCGCCGGCCAAGTCTATTTAAGGAGAATCACTATGTCAGTTGACGTCACACCTTCCAAGCGATCTCCTTCCTTTGCGCCGAGCACTCCCTCGAGCCATCCAAGCTTGAAGAATAGAAGCACCGAGCGAAGATCTTCACCGAGCGGAGATTCAATTCTCCAACCTTCACCGAGCTCTCCTTCTCTCATCTCATTCTCGCCGCCACCACGGTGAATACCACCGGAGCTTCTTCCTCGCACGCTCATCTGGTTGACATCCCCGAGTTCGTGCCACCGCTGCCAGGATCGGTCGCACGTCCTCGACTCGTCCATCCTTCCTCAGAGGTCTGAAAGATATACGAGGAGATCATGAGGAGGAAGATTGAGCCTACCCAGTATGTGGACCGGGAGATGATCTGAGATCTCGGATTCGAGGCCAACTTGGCCTATGTTCTTAATGGGCAGGCCCGTCACACACCAATAAGGCCTGGCGAACTGGAATTTCACCAAGATGGCCAGCCGTTCTTTGGTGACTGGCCGACGTATAAAGAGCTGGTAGCAGAATTCATGGCGTCACTGGACGTCTGTGTCGTTCCCAACGACATCAATGCTACCGACCGCGAGTGGATCCAGAGCCGGGTGTCTTTCCGGCTGTACAACCACGACTACGTCCTCACGCTGAAGCAGTTCAACATGAATTTCAACTGGAACCATTCGCAGTACGACCATCGGCGGCCGGACCACCGCACCAATTATGACGCAATCTTCTCCGAGCTGGTGACGGTGCCGCCGGGGAAGTCGGTGAGCTACCACAATGCAGCGGTAGCCGACTTTGAGCACCCCTTCGTCCGGGTCTTGCACCGGATGCTGAGTTCCACAATTTTTGCTCGGGGTGATCTGGCCCTTAGCAAATTTCAGGGGTCGGATCTTTTCTTTCTATACAAACTCCTGAAGAAACAAGAATGCAATTGGGGTGCATTCTTTCTACAGTGCGTTTTGGACGTGAAGAGGAGTACGAGGAAAGCGCCGATTCACTTCGGCGGGCTCATCACCAAGTTGGCGTCATACTTGGGATTGAATTTCCAATCCCTCACTCCTCTCTCTACAAGAAGCAAGGTCAACTTGCAGCATCTACACCGGTCCAATCCGTTGCTTCTCCGAGATGGCGTGGCATTTGCACATTGCCACGTAAATCAAGCATATCAAGAATGTTCTCTTCCCGATCTCGTTTTCAACATCAACGGTGCGCAGCATTTCCGGTGGCCAATCATAGCCATCGCAGACTCCGATGAAGAAGATGGCAACGACAGAAATGATGACGAGGCTGAGGAGGAAGAAGAGGCATACACACCTCTTCGAGCACGAGTAGCACCCTGGAAGCGCCCTAGGATGCATCCGGGTGCATCTTCATCTTCTCCGCATCTGCCTCCACCACTGCCCTCGCAGCCAAGCGAGGATGTCTATTCCATGCAAGGCATGTAAACTATGCTACAAGATATCCACCAGACACAGCAGCAACATATGGGAATGTATGCCGGTATTCAAGACACTACGAACCGGATACTGGACAACCAAAGGGCGATGTTCGAGAATGAGCGTCTCCTCGTTGACAACCAACAACAGATACATGATCGGTTGTATCGGATGGAGATGCAGCAGGAGCCCTTCTATGACCATTATTGGAGCCAAAATTATTTTGGAGGTTATCCACAACCTCCACCCAGGGCCCAGTTTGATCCAAGCTTCCAAGGGGAGTATCCTTCTTGGGACCCGACGGCTCCACAGTACCCGCCTCCACCACCGCAAGAATGATTCGGTATCACTGTTCCAATCTTTAAGTTTGTTTTTGACTATGAGGCCATAGTCTAATTCAAGCTTAGGGGGGTAGTTGGAACAGCTTTATCTTTTATTGTTTTAAGTTTTTAGCTTTATTGCTTTTGTTCTTGTTATTTGTTTCTTGCAATTTTAGTTTTTGTAGGATCCACATGCTATCTAGTGTAATCGTGGATGTCATAAAGTTGTGTCATCTCATTTTGTGCATGGGAAAATCAAGGGAAAATTTAAAATTTTTGTGTGTTTGGAAAAGCTTGTCTTGTTTAACCTTGGGCACGTATCCTATGAAAATGATTGGTTATGTCAACTTTAAAACAAAATTTCACAACTAGACCCCTAATTATTCATGAAAGTGGATGGAAATGGTTGTTTGAGCCTAATTTGACCAAATGGTAATGAGACTCTAATTGGATGTAAGAGAGAGAAACCTTTAAACTACTACACAGGTCAGTGAGGAGGGACACATAATATCTTTCTAAGGTTCAGTCATCTAGTCTTGTGATCGTTCCACCTCATTGTTTCCATAATCCACCCAAGAATTGGAAGGAAAGTATAGTTTTAACTCTTTTTGATTGCATAGCATCTAGATAGGACTTGCATCACAATTGTCTTTATGATCTGCATTAAAGAAAAAAAAATTTAGAATAGTGATACATGCACATTACCCTTAGGTGCATGCCATGTAGTTGCATTCATAATTTGTCATGCATAATGTACATCATGTGTCTCAATTTTTCTCTAATGGTGAATGGAAGTGTTCCATACCTTCTAAATAGTGCAAATTTTTGAACATGAAGAAAATTAGCCCAATGTAGTTATCTTTAAGCAATCATGGATATAAGGGCTGAAAAAGAAGAAAGCAAAAGAAAAAAAAATCTGAAAAATCTGCACAATGAAAAAAAGAGCTATTTAGAAGAAAGTAGAATAAGAAGGAGAAAGGAACATAATATCACCTGCAATTCAAGATAATTGAGTACATGATGTAGCTTTATTAGATATCCATCTCATTTTGAGACGGATGGTTAGTGCATGCATCATTCCACTTAATCTTAGACATGAGGGCATTTCTCATGTGCACTTGCATCATTTAGGGCATTTTTGTTTTATGCATGTTGAAACTGTATCATACTTCCATTTTCTTCCATGAACCACCCATCTTCATCCACTCGTTGCTCGGATTGGTAGGCCACCGTGAACTTCTCCTCACTAAAGTATATCAGGAGAATTTCTTCCATGTAAATGGTAGTTAGGGCGAGCAACATAGTATAGGCGATCACAAGATGCACCAAGTCTGAACCGGCGAGTTTTATTATGTTAACTACCTTATGTGATAGTGTTTATCAATTTTGAGGTCGATTTCTTTTATGGATGCTTATTGTCGCCTTCAGGGTAATTACCGTTCCGTGGTTAGAGAGAGCCGGTATGTGAACGTCCGGAGGGAGTCTTTTGGGATGTTGGTTGTGATGTGTTGTTCTTTAGTTGACATTAGCAATTCTATTCTAAGGATTAGTTGCTCGAGGGCGAGCAACGTTCAAGCTTAGGGGAATTTGATGCGATGATTTTGAGTTGCATTTATAGACCTTTTTCATATGTGTTTTATGCTTTAATTAGTCATTTTTATGGTTAATATCACATAATTCATCCACTTTGGTCGTTGCTGCTATTTTATGTCAAATCCCCTTTAGTTTATCGTTTTGAACATTAATTGTCAAATTATTATTATTTGTGTGAATTGATGTGGTTTCATGTTTGAATTCCAGGAAAAATGAGTATCTGCTTCCTTCGATACCATCGACGGAAGTCGATACCATCGACTTTGTCACAGTTTGCCAGCAGAAAGATGCAGGAAAAAGTCGATACTATCAACTTTGACGTCGATGGTATCGAGATACCATCAGCTTGTTGGCGAGAAACCGGTCGATAGTATCGACACCAAGTCGATACCATCGACACTCGGAGGCTACAGTGTCGGAAGCTTGAAAAAAAACCGACGCCACTACAGTGGGTCGATACAATCGACCCGCGTCGATGGTATAGACACCGTCAGATATGCGTTTGATTCAGATTGATCCCAATCGGACGTCCGTGGTTAATTAGCGACCTAATGAGGGAGTTATACCTAATGACGGCCTCCCAGACCGGGAGATGATCGGATTAGCCATTGCACAAGTATCGAGGAGTGGGAGAGAGGAGAACGGAGGCTAGAAGCTCATACTTGTTGATCCGGAGACCGAAAGAGACAGATTCCACCACCGAGAGGCAATAGAGAACGCTTTCTACACCGAGGATCAACCGGTTCTTCTCCGTTCAGGGGTTTTCCCTTTCATTCCACATTTTTCACATGTTTTCCCCTATTCCTACCATGTACTTGTGTGAGATGAACATGTGGGGCTAATCCCCTTCGTCTTTAGGACCGAGAGTAGCCCGGGAATTCATTGTATGACAGTTTTATAATAGTAATTCATATTTTACCTCTTAAATCTGTGGTATAGTTTCGTTATCTCCATATATTGTTATGCTTGATCACCATAATAATAACCTAATGCCCTTAATCACTTTGAAAGAAGGATTAACGGATAAAAAGAGACGAAACCTACATTAATCGATAAATCCCTTGACCAAGGTGGTGTAAAATTAATGGTGGAAACTGAGAGATCGTTCATAATGCACCTAGTTTAGGGTATAGGTTACTACGACGGTGGAACCGACCTAAACCTAGGTAGTGAATTGCACCACGACAGTGGGAAATTCTGTTTTCAGGCCACTACCCGGTTAGAGAGATAAAATTGAGGCATTATATAAAATCTAATATAATGAAAACCCACGGTGAAACCGCAATCCTAAAGATACCCTTTTGAATTGGTTAAATTAACATTTAATCGATTGTTTGTTTTATTTTATTTTTATTTTCTTCTATTTTTAACAACAACTCCCAACTTGTTATTCGGCTTAGCTGATCGCGAGTAGTTAGTAGGAGTCTCCGACGATTGCACGTATCCTTGAGTTCGACTCGGGCCTCACAAAGGCATGTACTACTCGACGCGTTCACTTGTATTTATACGCACGGTAAAATTGTGTCATCTATTTCTATGACTTTTCCTATGCAAAATAAGACAACTCCAAGAAATCCATCTCCACCGCAATAAACTCCACAATTACATACCGGCCCATTAATCTCTCTAGCCCTCTAAATTTATGAAATCCTTTCTAATTAACTAGAGTTGATGATCTTTGAGTAGATCATATAACCAGGAGAATTGACAGACCCATCTGGCACTAATTAAGAGTTGCAAATTGTATATATGTATTAATTGTGTGTCTTCATGAATACACCAAACTATGAAATGTGATATTGAAAAGAGTACCAAACTTCAAACTGTTATGATTTTGTACTAGGCTTCTTGTAATAGATGCATTTAAACTATGAACTGACAACTCTTTGTTAAGCTACTCTCTAGTTGAAAAATTCTCTATTCAAAGATCATGATGGATAATCAATCTTAAACTTAATTGCTAAAAATTATCATTTATAATTCTCATAGGGATGTTGAACCAAAATATCATAACCCTTTTACATTCTGGATTGCTTGTTGTCATTTCTAAAGCATAATAGTGACCCTGCACATATAGACAAAGTATATATTGTTCCACAAGTGGGGGGTACGCCCCTACAATGGCTAGACAACATGGCATGAGCTTTCTTGTGAGAGCCCCCTTTGAAGGGCACACACTCAGCTCCCCTCCAAAGGGTAGACATTTTTCCACTGCTCCTCATGTAAAATATCCTCTAATTATGAATACCAAGCTCCATATGCATATGGCTTGAGATGCAACTTTTGAGCCATACATTTTTCATCCTTGTGTAACTTCTCCTTCTATTGAAGAAAAATCTTTTGCAACAATTCATATGGAGATAGACCTACATACTTCACCAAGTGTTCCTCCAAAAATATGTGAGGATTCTACCAAAGTGGAAATCTTGAATCACAATGAAATAAGACATATGGCTTCAATTACAACTCCAGATCATGATGCTCTTCAAATGCATGCTCCTTCAATTACATCACTGGAGCATGATGTTTTTCAGATGCCCATACCTTCAATAACTCTGGAGTTTGATGTTTTGAAACTTTGTTCACAATATATATCTTTTGTTGAGGAGTTCTCTTAGAAACACTTGATATAGAATAAAAGATTCATTGTACACCAAGAATGTCTACAAAATATCTGAGGATGTGTCCAGGGCTGAAATTTCATATGACATTGACATACAAGTAGCATGTCTCTCTACAAGAATTGAAAAAAATGGACATGTAGTGTGACACTTCTGATGGCTTTCCATGTGGTTAATGTTGTTAGAGATATTCAACCAACAAATGAAAATATTGACAGTGAATCCCCTTTGACCAATTCTCAATTACTTGTTGACAAGGTTGATACTTCCTTTATCAGTTTATCATATATAAGTTCTACCACTTGTTTCATAGGATTCCCTTATGTTTCATCTTGATGATGATAACCCAGTAACACTCTTTGGTGAGAGGTATCCATGGGATACACCTCAAGATAAGAGAAATGACACTAAGGATTGTCTTGATCTCATTCTTTCCAGGCCTCCTCCACAACTTTGAGATAACCCTTTGGAATGTACATATAAAGGTTTTATTCAGATATTTTTGGATCTCAAATTGAGTATCATGTATGAAACTAAGGATTTTATTGCCCTTGTTCTTACTAAGCCTCCTTCATCGCCTTGTAACATATTTTGTGAGCTCGTTCCTCCTCAACTATGTCCAAACATCAAGACTTCCTCTACTCAAACTAAAGATTGGCATGATCTCATTCTTCTTAGGCCTCCTCCACAACATCTGAACAAATTTTATGAGGTTTCTCCTCATCTTCAACTGCCAAACATCATTGTGGCTAATTTACAGACAAGTATGTTGTTTTTCATGTTCTCTTCCACCATTACCTTGTTTGTTGGTGTATACTACATGGATAAAGTTTCAAAGACTTCTTCTACTTCTTTGAGCCACATATTATTATTTTGACTCATCGGAGCCAAGTCCTTTAAAGTAGAGGAGAGTTGATGTATGATGATCGTACCTTTTAAAATAGTCATTTAAGTAGTATATATAATGTTCTGTTAGTTCCCTTGTGTTTTAGGGGTTAATTATTTGATATTTTCCCAGTTGGCTTTGTAAAGCATGTGGTTTAGTCTCACATTATCTACTTCTCTAGTAAGTTGTTTTGAACGCCTATATATAGGCCTTATAAGGCTCTTTAGAAATTAGAATGGATGATTGAAATATTTTGATAAATTATATTCCCTTTTGATTAATTATTTTGAATTAGTTTATATCTTGATAACTAGTGCATATTTTAATCATTAGGTTCTCTATTAGCATACTTCCTCAAAATTCACGAGACAACCATTTTTTCTCTCATCATGCCTAAAGTCAAAAATTCTGATATGTGCATTTTTCTCTTTTGGATTGCTTTTGCTTAATAAATAAGTGAAATACATTTTATTTAGATAAATCAAGTAAAATATGTTTTAAATTAAAAAATAAGGCCTTTCTAGTGATATAATTTACTAAACTTGAATCGATTGAGTTTGAAATTAGACTTCTATAAATTCCTATGAATTCAATAATCATATAAAATTCATAACTAAATGTCTGTTGTTTTGAAAATGAAGTAAAAATATGTTTTGAGATACGAGTATGATATGAATTTATTGGAAGAGATTTCAGGGTATGATTCCAAAGTTTATAGTAAAATCTATTTTGGGGTTTAAATAGTTATAATGATACTAATGGAAACCCTAGTACATATTCAATGCATATAGGTTTAGAGATCCTCTAACTCAGACATAGTGACAATTTGAGTACTTCAATTCTCAAAAGGGATAGGTTGCATTTCCCAATGAGTCATATTGTATAATTGATCTCTAGTGTTTCTTTTTTGAACCTCCATGGGCCATTAGTATATCAAAATTTATCATTTGTGTTTTGATTGCCCTATTTGGATCAAGTTTATTGATATAGAACTTTTGGTCTTCTTATTTTTCTAGATATGATTATTTGATCCTATATTATATCTTGTTCATATTATTCCATGTGGAAATACTAATTTAGGATATTTAAGTAAAATAAATCCTAACTTTTAGGTGATGGATTTCTATGATCTTATGGTACATCTTACTTGTGGAGATGAATGCATTTTTGTATGGGTCCTTAGACCCCACTTGATATCAGTATGATGTCATCATATTTTATTTGAGCTTGACTATAATTTATCTTTCACCCCTATTTGCATGTGTGATTGACCAGTCATAACTATAAGTAGTGACACCATGTTTTTGGCACTGACCATTATTCCTTTGCCATTTATGATGTTTTTGGCATTAGATTCTATTCTCATGCCATGTTTTATAAATAGGCATTGGGTTTTATTCCCCTTACGGACATTGTATTTTATTCACCTCCCTTACACTAAGGTTTTAATCCTCCTGCAAATAATATATTTCTTTGGCATTGAGGTTGTAGTCCTCCTTCTACTTTGTATAGAATATATGAGTTCCTAAACTGCTTTTTAGTATATGCTAGGTTGATTACTCACCAGGAAACTATTTATGATTGTGCTATTTTGTTGTGATATTGTGTTAAGGCAAGAAAACTTAATTATAGATTTTATTCTTCAAATGAATCATCTTTAATAATCATCATTCTTTTGATCGTCCACTTGCATGTTTTCATATCTCTCTCTTGATTTGGGAAGTCTTAAATAGTTTATTGATATCCTTTTTCTTCAATATTTCTCAATCCCTATATATATGCTCATATCAACATTTTCATATGAACAACTTCCAATTTGTTTTCTTTTGTGGGGTATGTTTACAATTCCTTAGGAGAAGTACATGGAGGACTTGACATGCCGTTGTGAACTTGGAATTGTGGATTTGACTCTTTTGAGGTAGACTTAAAATATATCAGACATCCCTCTTCTTAGTGAAGAATTTGTTTCTTTCATGTAACCCCTATTAGGAGATTATTATGCTGTCTTTTAAATGGAACATAGTCATATATTTCTCCAATTCTATACCTTGGTCTTTATGATATCAATTTTTAGAATATTAACTATTAATTATTCATCCACTAGAAAAACTTTATAAGTGTTTGTTATGGATGATGAGTCTTATTTAACTTTAGTAAGGAGTGGATCCCCTACCAGGTCCTACTCCTTATAGAAATAGGCATAAGACTCTTTAGGAAATCCCTAGAGAAAAGCTACCTTAAAATGTCCAAAAGAGAAAGATTGAAAAAGGATTACATGATTGAGGCTCCACTTACTTTAATCTGATATTGTAAGCCATCAGATGGCTCATTTTACATCAGTAGAGGAGAGAATGAAGGTTGATGGCATCAGAGGTGAAGAGAGTTGAAAGTAAAAGTCTCATCATTTGTTTTCAACGATAGCATCTCATTCGGAAATAGCACCTCGAGGTTGATCTTGTACAAGTGTGACAAGAAGGGAAGACAAGGGTTGTATATTATTCCAGAGAAGAGAGAAAGGTGGTCAAACAGTCACATCATTGGCTAGATTTGTTGCACCTTTGTCGTCTCGTCATCTCATTAGTAGACAGATCATACGCTTCATCATCATGTTCCACCAGAAACTCCATAGGTGCATGCAACTAGAAGCTCCATCGGTAGATATGAGCAGAAAACTTCATCGGTCCAAGACCTTAGGGAAACCATCAAAAGACACACCTTATATTACCATCATTAAATATTACTTACAAATTCATCGACAGAAGGAACAAACTTATAGTCTGTACATAACCGATGAAATGTTACTGTTCAACCAACCAACTATTTTGTTGTTAGACTATTGACAAGAAACACAAAGGGTCACACATCCATCCACTTCCATCAGTCCCCTATCAATGAAAGGGAGAAGAAAAACTATTGGTCTCCAACAGACAAAAGGATTGGTCTCCAACAGACAAAAGGCTAAACACACACAAATTTACAAAAAGGAAGACAAACATCGTCAATTCTCAACTACCAAAAAGCCACACACAATTTTGTCGATTCTCTATTGATGGAAGAACATATCATCCCCATTGATCATCAACCAAAGGAAATACAAAAGGTCTAGGTTGGATCATCTAAGTACATACACCAAGTCGAATAAGAGAGAGAAAATAAATCAAACAAACATTATATGTACAAATTATAAGGAAAACCCCATCCAATCCAGCTTATATAAGCCCACAAGTAAGGTGCAAACCATAAAGCATGTACCAAAATACAAATATATATGTGCTATGTATTTTTCCCAGATTTACTTTTTTAGTTGTATAGTCACTTTTTTTATCAACATAGTTACTTTTTTGCTCACAGAGTTACTTTTCTAGCCAAGTAGTCACTTTTTTGGTTGATAGGTAGCGAAAATCCTGGCTACCCATTGGGTATTGATTATACACATACACATAGATATATATATATATATATATATATATATATATATATATATATATATATAATCTCTTGTTCATGTCGTCAATCCAAACTATATTTCATTGAGTCAAACACTATTAGGACATCATTAAATGCAATCATTATCTCAATATTGATACAAACATAACTAGTATGTTATTATTAATAATCAAGTCATATCCAAAGTATCCCATTATAATAATCTCATGATGGCTCTCAAAGTATACTACCAACAAAAGCATGTTGTCAAATATCTCTATATAGAATGGATCGCCTTGCCTTGATCAACGTTCCATAGTGTGAGCACCTTTTCCCAGAATTTGCATTAGAATACCACAATTATTTTTCTCCCTTCAAATGAATGTCAACAAATTTTGTTTCTTCTGTCAACTACAACTTTGGTTGTCGTCTCTAACATTTCTTGACACATAACATTATTGGTGATGGACGTGGATTTGGTGAGCTACATTGGCATCTATCTACACTTCCTATGTGTCTCAAAGAATTCGGAATTATGACTCGCAAGATGGTGGTAGAAACACATGTGTTGCCTCTCACTCCACACCAGATAGATCCATGATCACATTCTACATAAGTGCAGTTCTATTCATGTTGGTGCCCCATTTGACACTACTTATGCTTCATTATGTGATATAGTTCCATTGTTTTGCCGCTGTAAGTTGTTATATATGAATTTTGCCACCCAAAGACAATCTCTTTTTTTAGACACCCACTACAAGTGATCTTTCAAATATTTAAGATATTTGAGTTGTCCTAGTCATAACAATAACTCTCACTTCTCCAAAGAATATTATGCACAAGATTTCTTCTTAATTTATATATTCATAGCTCTAGATTATCACCTTAATACAAAAATATTAAACATAACTCAAACAAAACATATCTTTGGCACTGTCGTTTGGGGCACATTAATGAGAATTACATATCTAGACTCCATAAAGATGGTTATCTAGACTGTTTTGATTTTGAATCAATAGAGACATTTGAATCTTGTTTGTTGGGCAAGATGACTGAGACTCCCTTCACTGGTAACAATGAGAGGGCTAGTGATCTATCAGGACTCATACATACTAATGTATGCGTCAATTTTTAAACAAATGCTAGAGGTGGTTATCAATTATTCATTACCTATACTGATGACTTTTGTTACAACCCCAATTTTTAGGATCATATGGTGGAAACACAATTTTCCCAATAAATTTATTGTTATGGGAATTGTGTGAATTATATGTATTGAATGGATTCCCTTTACAAGATTTCCTTTTCACATGTGATTTCGTGGATCATAATATATTAATGAGTCCAATATGATTAAAAGAAAAGGAAGAAATCAATTAATGCAATATTAAGAAGGGAAATTTGAGATAGTGATGAAATTATAGGAAATATGTGGAAATTTGGATAATGGATCCATATTAGATGATATTTCGATTCCACATGGTTTCTAATAGTAAAAGGAAAATAAAAGAATAGGAGAGAGAAAATATGTATAAAATGTGCTTTTTTAAGTGTTAACTTTCTTATGAAGAAAAGTCCCTCATACTTTCTAATTTGAGTCCCAAACTTGGTATACAAGTAGATCAAGTCATCAAGGACTTTCCTTTAAAATTTGGGATCAATTGGATAAGTGGTTTGAGAGATATGATTTTTATAAGATTTCCTAATGTGAGAGGATGATAAATTGACATTAAATGTCACATATATTATAGTACATGTTTAATGTGAATCGTTGATCTCAAAGATCTGATGACGGATACTCATCGTCTAGTACTAGGTGGACTGGGAAACTGGAAGAACCTATTACCCTGATTTTCTCATGATCTGGTTTGCTATAGCTTTTGGAAAGTCTCCCAATGTGATCAGGAGAGGGTTACGGACCCAAGGATCCTAGGTTTGATAGGATTTTGAGAATCCTAGAAGCTTTGCCCAAAGCCTTCCTCTATTAGCAAAATGGACAATCTGGGGAAGTATAAATATGAGGTTAGAGGACCATCTGCAATCACCTAAAGGTGTGAAGAGTTCTGCTGAACTAAAGGGTATAATTCCTGATCTTCAATTTCAAGCACCAGACCCGCTCTTCTCATTCTTCTTCTGAGTTTTCTGTCGGGGGGACTTCCTCATCGACTACCCTATATGGGTGTCCCCGTCAGAAATTTACTCCTCCTTTTCATTTAGGAGGACCAGGCGGTGGTGCTGACCCCTTGGCTCAGATCTCCGGCGCCCCCGAGCGCGGAGTCAACCTTCCGTTTGACTTGTTTCAGTGTCAGAACTAGCGTGTCGAGAGGAAGGAGATGATGAGTAGGGAATGGACCCTTTCACCCCTGGGGTTGACACATCAAGGCAAGGGTGTAAGTGTCCTTTAGACCCTAACCAGGAACTCACCACACGAGAATAAAAAGTACATGTGGCGTGCTGCCATTGGCTAAGAGGTAAATAATTTATGAAATTCGTAGCTAATTAATGGAATATCCAATGGAGATAAGTAATATATGAAACTTGATCAGAAAATGCAAGAAATCCATTAAAAATATAATTGAAACCTAATTCTTCTTATAATTCAAAAAGTGCTTAAATTTGTCACCTTTAATGTTGTTATTAATGAAAACCCTAGATTTTGATGATTAATGATTTGGGAAGGGTTATATGGATGTTTAAAGTGGAAATTAACTTGTTGTTAATAAAGGGATGATCTAGATATAAAAGAATGATCTTTATATGTAATTGGCTCAGTTTAGGGTTCCAAGTACATGAATATGCATTAATGGGCTTAGAAACCCTAATTTTGATAATTATGACTTCTAATGGTTTTAATGGTGTAAATCTATGAATGAGATAGAGATATAATGTTGTACAATTAATTTGAGTATAAAATACCCTTAATATGAATAATTAGGGGTATTTATGAGTAGAAAAACTATTTTAGGGTTTGTTGACCTAAAAAGGATAAAGATGGAGAATTAGATCTAAGAAACCCTAATGAACCCTAATTTAGATGAGAAACCTTAGAAAGGCATCCCAAGTCAATAAAGAGTTGTTTGGGATGTGATGGTAACAATTAGGTGTTATACATATTTTCAAGATCAAGGGTTGCTTGATTTGGTTGCTTACCTTTCTAGATTGTACATCTAATTCGATTTGGATATCTTGTTTATGTTTGAGGCTTCAAATCAGGTATGTGGTTACGCGTATGGATAACCGCTCTAGTTTCTCAGTGATTTTCGAGGTTTTACCAGTTGCTTGAAATTAACTACTTGGTTGACAATTATTTCATGCAACTATAAAGTGACTATTACTATCACCATAATTATGCGTGCATGACTAGCTCAGATCTTGGTCCTCCTCTATAGCTCTGATGATGATGAGATAGATGACCTAGTTCATGGTCTACCTATGAGGTAGGATCATCAGGTTATCACAAGTCGATGGGTTGGTCTACCCTTGGGTAGGACCATACGACTCCACGACCCTATGTATTGATCTACCTGTAAGGTAGGATCATGGGGGTTAGTTGAGATCTACCATATGAGAGGTAGTATCCATGTCCACTGCAGGGTATGTAAGGATTGAGTAGTCATGTTTAGAATGTAAAGTTTAGAATGTTTAATCATAATTGCTTGCAATATGTTGTTACAATTAAATGCATGAATATTGGTTCCCCCACATACCAATATAATTCGTTATACTGACCGCCATTTTGTTTGTCGGCATTTTAGGTTTATCAAGAAAATGGACATTCCTTTTGAAGTAACAATGATGGAATAAAGCTTTATAAAGATTGGAGGATTTTAGATAGATAGATAAAGTCCCTCAACTCCTATATTTTGCAAGGTATGAGAAAAGAAAAAATTTATTCCATTTTAAAGCTTAGTTGTTATAGAATTTATTAATTATTATTAATTATTTTGAAAACCATTGATCCTATTTTGGGATAACGCCTTTGACCTCTTGGTCTCCCTTAATTGGGGGTTATCGGGAAGCGGGGTCATTACATTTGGTATCAGAGCCATGGTTTTCCATTTAATCTCTAATAATTATTATATTTTACAAACTCTTTAGAGCGCAAGGGAGTTATTAGAGGATTTTCCGATGATGGAGGTGTCTAGAAAAGGATCACAATCCAGGGGCTGGAAATATTTTCCTCCACCCAACTAGTCGGTCTATGAGGACTCCCAGATTCTATATGACTGCCTGGCCAAAATCAAAGGATTTGACTTGAAATAAGATACCTCTAGGTCTTCTCATCTAATTTCGTCCCTTCTTTACCTCTTATTTCTGGAGAAACATTAAGTGCTTAGGGTATTCTCTCTCTCCACCACCCTCATGTGTTTGGGATAAGAGTAATAAGGATTAAGGAATCCTCCACCAAATAATGAAAAGCACGTAACCAAGATGTCATGGACATAAGTTTTAATAGTTTAAGTGCAAACTAAAGATTAGTTACATGCTTAGGGTTGCATGGCGTGTTTTGTCATGCCCTCAGGAGAGATATGAGGTTAGGCCTTCTTGTAGGAGGATGAGGAGAGAGTTAGCCTTGGAGGCAGATGCCCCAAGAAGAGGAAGAGACTTGACACACCCTCTGAGGATGATGCTAACCCTAACCCTAAGTGGTAGGTAAAGAAAGAACCAGACCCGATGAAGAAGGTCGGTGACCTTGACTCCAAGACATGAGGAACCATGAGAAGTTGGTTATTATATGACCGGGAATGGATGGACCTGAGTAGATGTATGGGGTTTCCTCATGCATGATCCTTAGAGGCTTGTCGTACCCTGGTTGCGTTTAGAGGAACCAAACCCTAGAAAGAGAAAGAGGCTTCTTGAACAAATGTATAGACGCCTACCTCTTAGGTATAGAAAGAGATTTCCAAGGATCCTAAAGAGGTATGGTATGATAGCAAGTTGTGAGGTCTCGTACCCAGTTGGTTGTCTTTGGATAGGACTCTAAGGGTTGTTCACATGGAAGAGTGTTAAGAAGTATATGCCCTATCTGGTATAGGTTTGGTTCATGGTTGAACAGTTGAGCATGCAGTTAGCTACCTGATGCATAAGAGGTGAACTTGGGGTTCCTAGACCAAAGAGGGGAATTAGTAGTATATGGTGCACATGATGCTCATTAGGCTATTTGAATTCATGGTATTTGAGTATGGCACCCCCTCATGTTTTAGTGCAAAAGGAAACCCCACATGAACAAAGGTATATGTTTGAGGAACCACTCTCACAAGTTGGTGACATACGTATGTATGAGATTGGTCCAACCTTGAGGAATGACAAATATGACATACCAGGGTACTTAACATGGTTTAGTAGAATGCTTGCTTGTTAGATACATGCATAAGTTGCATGATAGGGCTAAGCTTGCACATGATGATGTAAAACATGGAAGTAAGGACATTTGTGACCTTTGTTACTATCAAGAGATAGTTTTCTCCCATCCTGGGAAGGGACCCTTTTTTAGGGTGAGTACCAACTTTTGCTTTAGGTCTGAGGTAACCTAAAGAGGTCTTTCATAGGAGCTTGATAAGCTAAGTTGAGAGCATATAGTAAGACCATGAATCTATAGACCCATGTGTGGCCATCTCTAAGGGGCATGAGGATATGTTGCCATGGAGGTAACCTGTATGGGCCGAACCGAGATAGGTAGGCTGCCATGATTCACATGAAGGGATGTGAGTTTACCATGAGTGCCTAGAGAGATGATGGAAATCTGGGTGAGGATTTGGGTTTGAGATTTTCTATGGTAGATCCTAAGTCAATACTAGGATCAGGAAGGGATAAGATTGATGGGAGTAGGAGTTGTATGTTCCCTGAATGCACAAAACCATAAGGTCGGGAGGTAACAACTACCTTTGTCGAGGCCCATGGTTTATGAGGTTGGCCACCTTCATGAGTTCATGAGGCCTAAGGGGTAAAAGTGAGAGGCACTCCTTATATGCATAAGGGTCAGATCACCCCAAAAGTATCGGCACCCTAGAGACCTTGAGATAATGACTAAGGAATGTACATAATAGATATGTTAATATCCAGAGGTGATGAGAATAGTCTTCCCATGGGTGAAGACCCATAATGGAGATGTTCATGGTGTGGAGACATGTGATGCATGTTTCAACTTAGATTGGAAAGTGTGATGGTGATGTGTTATGCACCATCTCTACTCCTAGAACAAGTTGAACTTTGTATTTGGACTGCAGCCAAATGCTTATTTCATCTTGTTATGGGTTTGAGAGACAGGACAAAATGCACACCATACTGAAGATAAAGGTGATATGAGTAGAAACCCTTCTACTATGATTGAGGAAGTACTACACCTTTTGAGAGTACGTTGGATATGTGGTTTGGAAACATGAAGAGAATAAAGGTAATTATCATATGAGGACGTTCTTGTCAAGAGCGGTTTGGATCCTAAGAGTTGCATCTTAGGTATGGTAATAGAGATGATGAGCTTGAAGTTTTCTTGACTCAATTAAACTTAAACCCTAGATGAGGGTGATGAGTGGAGTATATGAAGGTTTATTATTACACCATCACCTACCACATAAGGAAATTGGTGTAATAACCGATACTCTTTGTCGAGATATACCTCAGGTGTACAATTGCCTTGTCTAGCCAATAGAGAGAGTTGAAAGAGGTTGCTAGGTGAACTTTGTGATCGTTAGAAGACTAGACCTATGTGGCTAACATCCAGATACAACCAGGCCCATTGGTCAAGTTGGTGGTTTCCCAGTTAGCCATCCCAGAGCTTAATGAGATGAAAGGATTGATATAAGAATCTCCGATACACCTCTCAGGAAAGGAAGGTGGTGAAACCCACTACTAGAGTGTTTTAGGGTTTCTGAGGAGTCAACCTTGAGGAATCATGTCATTCAAGTCATTCATGATTTTAAGTATACTGTACACTATGATACTACCAAGACGGTGAAGAATTGTAGTGGTACCTAGAAGAAGGATATAGAGTTGCATGTGGCATGTTTCCATACATGCCAGAGAGTGAAGGTCGAACACCAATAACCCAGTGAGTTGCCACAGATAATGAAGAGTCCCTGAGAGGGAATGGGAGTATATCACCATGGACAGTGTGGTGGGTCTCCCCTGGACCAAGAGAGGTCATGATGCAATATGGGTTATGGTAGATCGCCTTGACTAAGAGAGAAAACACTATCAATGTGATAGAACCGGTTGAACTATATATATGAGATAGAGAGGTAGTTCAACTACACCATGATCTGAGTTCAATATATCGAGTATGACCTCAAGTTCACTTCCATGTGGTGGAAGTAGGTACATGAAGAACTCGATATTAGATTGAAGTTGAGTACAACATATCACCCCTGACTGGTGTGTAGTCAAGAGAGCATGAGCCAGACTCTAGAAGGTCTGATGAGAGCATGTGTGCTCGTTCAGGGTGATTTGTGGGAGCAGTACCTACCCCTAGCAGAGTTTGCTTGTCATGATAGCCACCATAGCTAATATCGGGATGTATGTAGCTCTATATAAGGGAGGATGTGTCGATCACCAGTTCACTTGGATGAAGTCAGTGAGAGGACCTTGTGAAGTTCAAAGAGAGCATAGTGTATGCAAAAGAAGACACTTGGATCAAGCAAAGGCTGAGAAAGCCTAGGATCGACATGAGTTGTGAGCTGATGCAAAGCAGACTAACATGCAGTTCACTGTGAGTAAACATGTGTTATGAAAACATGACCCCTCCGAGCTATAGCTGAGAAAGCTGAGTCCCTGATACATGGGTCCATTTGAGATTGATTGGTGGAGTTGCTTATGTTTAGCCTTACCCCTCAGGATAATATGATGTATGATGTGTTCCATGTGTCTGATCTAGAGCACTATGTGAGGTACCCGAGCCATGTATTGAGCCTATTGAACTGCAATGGAGGCTAACATACCCTGAGTCACCTATGAGGGTACGAGATACCGAGGAGAGAGAGAGCTCAGGAGTAAAGAATAGAAGATGAGAAAGGTTCTTTGGAAGCACCATGGAGAGGATGAAGCCACATGGGATCCAATGATGGACATGGAAAAGTCTTATCCTGATTTGTTTGTATGTTTGGTGGAATTTTGAGGACAAAATTCCTATAAGAGGGGAAGGATGTTACAACCCCAATTTTTGGGATCATATGGTGGAAATGCAATTTCCCCAATAAATTTATCGTTATGGGAATTGTGTGAATTATATGTATTGAATAGATTCCCTTTACAATATTTCCTTTTCACATGTGATTTTGTGGATCATAATATATTAATGAGTCCAATATGATTAAAAGAAAAAGAAGAAATCAAATAATACAATATCAAGAAGGGAAATTTGAGATAGTGATGAAATTATAGGAAATATGTGGAAATATGGATAATGGATCCATATTGGATGATATTTCGAGTCCACATGGTTTCTAATAGTAAAAGGAATCCAAATAAAGGAAAATAAAAGAATAGGAGAGAGAAAATATGAATAAAATGTGCTTTTTTAAGTTCTAACTTGCTTATGAAGAAAAGTCAATCATACTTTCGAATTTGAGTCCCAAACTTGGTATACAAGTAGATCAAGCCATCAAGGACTTTCCTTTAAAATTTAGGATCAATTGGATAAGTGGTTTGAGAGATATGATTTTTATAAGATTTCTTAATGTGAGAGGATGATAAATCGACATTAAATGTCACGTATATTATAGTACATGTTTAATATGGACCGTTGATCTCAAAGATTCGATGATGGCTACTCATCGTCCAACTCTAGGTGGTTAGGGAAACTGGAAGAACTTGTTACCCCAATTTTCTCATGATCTGGTTTGCTAGAGCTTTTGGAAAGTCTCCCAATGTGATCGGGAGAGGGTTACAGACTCAAGGATCCTATGTTTGATAGGATTTCGAGAATCCTAGAAGCTTCACCTAAATCCTTCCTCTTTTAGCAAATTGGACAATCTAGGGAAGTATAAATATGAGGTTAGAGGACCATCTGTAATCACCCAAACATGCAAGAGTTCTACTGAACTGAAGGGTATAATTCCCAGTCTTCAATTTCAAGCACCAGACCCACTCTTCTCCTTCTTTTGAGTTTTATGTCGGGGGGGACTTCCTACTCGACTACCCTATATGGGTGTCCTCATCAGCAATTTACTCCTCCTTTGCATTCAGGAGGACCAGGCAGTGGTGTTGACCCATTGGCTCAAATCTCCAGCACCCTAGAGCACGGAGTCAACCTTCCGTTTGACTCGTTCCAGAGCCAGAACTAGTGTGTCGAGAGGAAGGAGACAACAAGTAGGGAATGGACCCTTTCACCCATGGGTTCAACACATCAAGGCAAGGGCATAAGTGTCCTTTCGACCCTGACCAGGAACTCGCCACGCGAGAATAAAAAGGACATATGGTGTGTTGCCATTGGCCAAGAGATAAATAATTTATGAAATTCGTAGCTAATTAATCGTATATCCAATGGAGATAAGTAATATATGAAACTTGATCATAAAAATGCAAGAAATCCATTAAAAATATAATTGAAACTTAATTCTTCTTTCAATTCAAAAAGTGCTTAAAGTTGTCACCTTTAATGTTGTTATTAATGAAAACCCTAGATTTTGATGATTAATGATTTGGGAAGGGTTATATGGATGTTTAAAGTGGAAATTAACTTGTTGTTAATAAAGGGATGATCTAGATATAAAAGAATGATGTTTATACGTAATTGGCTCAGTTTAGGGTTCCAAGTACAAGAATATGCATTAATGGGCTTAGAAACCCTAATTTTGATCATTATGACTTCTAATGGTTTTAATGGTGCAAATCCATGAATGAGATAGATATATAATGTTATAAAGTTAATTTGAGTATAAAAGACCCTTAATATGAATAAATTTGAATAATTAGGGGTATTTATGAGTAGAAAAGTTATTTTAGGGTTTGTTGACCTAAAAAGGATAAAGATAGAGAATTAGATCTAAGAAACCCTAATGAACCATAATTTGGATGAGAAACCTTATAAAGGTATCCCAAGTCAATAAAGAGTTGTTTGAAATGTGATGGTAACAATTAGGTGTTATACATATTTTCAGGATCAAGGGTTGCTTGATTTGGTTGCTTACCTTGCTCGATTGGACATCTAATTGGATTTGGATATCTTGTTTATGTTTAAGGCTTCAAATCAGGTATGTGGTTATTCTTATGGATAATCTCTCTAGTTTCTTGGTGATTTTCGAGGTTTTATCGATTTCTTGAAATTAACTGCTTGGTTGACAATTATTTCATGCAACTATAAAGTGACTATTACTATCACCATAATTATACATGCATGACTAGCTCAGATCCTGGTCCTCCTTTGTAGCTATGATGATGATGAGATAGATGACCTAGTTCATGGTATACCTGTGAGGTAGGATCATCAAGTTATCACGAGTCGATGTGTTGGTCTACCCTTAGGTAGGACCATACGACTCCACGACCCTATGTATTGATCTACCTGTAAGGTAGGATCATGGGGGTTAGTTGAGATCTACCATATGAGAGGTAGTATACATGTCCACTGTAGGGACAACACAGAGGCCAGGGTATGTAAGGATTGAGTATTCATGTTTAAAATGTAAAGTTTGTTTTGTTAAATCATAATTTCTCACAATATGTTGTTACAATTAAATGCACGAATATTGGTTCCCCCCATACCAGTATAATTCGTTATACTGACCGCCGTTTTGTTTGTCGACATTTTATGTTTATCAAGAAAATGGACATTCCTTTAAAGTGACAATGATGGAATAAAGATTAATAAATATTGGAGGAATTTAGATAGATATATAAAGTCCCTCAGCTCCTATATTTTGCAAGGTATGAGAAAAGAAAAAATTTATTCCATTTTAAAGCTTCGTTGTGGTAGAATTTATTAATTATTATTGATTATTTGCAAAACCACTGATCATGTTTTGGGATAACGCCTCTGACATCTTGGTCTCCCTTAATTGGGGGTTATCGGGAAGAGGGGTCATTACAACTTTAGTAGGTATGGTTATGTGTACCTGATGAAACATAAATCAGAAACCCTTAAAAAAGTTCAAGGATTTCATGAATGAAGTACAAAACCAACTTGGTAAAAGTATTAAGGCACTTCACTCTGATCGGGGTGGAGAATACTTAATCCTAGAGTTTGAGGACCTTCTGCAAGCATGTGGTATTGTATCACAATGGACTTCACCTAGAACACCACAACACCATGGTGTATCAAAAAGAAGGAATCACACATTGCTAGGTATGGTGTGATCAATGATGAGTTTTGCTTATCTTCCCAATTCCTTGTGGAGATATTCTCTAGAAAGCATCACACGTACACTAAACTGTACCATCTATACCGAATCAAAATACACCATATGAGATATGGTATGGGAAGTGCCCCAATGTTTCTTTCATGAAGATTTGGGGTCGTGAAGCTTATGTGAGAAATTAATTTCCTAAAAAGGTTGGATCCAAATCAGATAAATTTTATTTTGTTGGATATTCTAGGGAAACTAAAGGATACCAGTTTTATACTCCATCTGACAACAAAGTATCCGTTGATAGGGATGTTGTATTCTTAGAAAAGGAATTAATTTCCAAAGGAATCAGTGGGAGGAAAGTAAAACTCAAAGAGGTTTGAGACCAACAAGAGAACATTGAACCTATAGAGGTAGAAGAGGAACATAGAGAGACAAAAACCATTGTGGAATATCAAACTCCTCATGTGACTCATGAACCTCACCGATCTAGTATGACACACCATCAGCCATATAGATTTTGTTATATTGTGACTCAAGAAAGCAACGAGTTGGTCATTGATGATGATCCAAAAACCTCCCTAGCAGTTTCTAAGGGACCAAAGTCTAAGAAATGGCTTGAGGCCATGAGATCTGAGATGGAATCCATGTACACCAACAAGGTATGGACCTTGGTGGATCCACCAGAAGGGGTCAAACCCATAGGGTGCAAGTTTCAAGAGGAAGTATGACATGTATGTTAATGTACAAACTTACAAAGGTCGATTGGTGGGAAAGGGTTCCACACAAGTTCAAGGTGTTGATTATGACGAAATCTTTTCTACAGTTGCCATTGTTAAGTCCATTAGGATCATGCTTTCCATTACAGCTTATCATGACTATAATATTTGGCGGATGGATGTTAAAACTGCATTCCTTAATAGGAATCTTCTTGAGAATGTATACATGACACAACATGAGGGTTTCATAATCCAAAGGATGAAAACAAAGTTTGTAATCTACAAAGGTCAATCTATGAATTGAATCAGGCATCTCAGAGTTGGAATCTTTGATTTGAAATAACACTCAATGAGTTTGGCTATAGTCAACATGAAAACGAACTGTGTGTTTACAAGGAGGTTAGCGGGAGCATGATTGTATTCCTCATATTGTATGTGGATGACATATATTATTGATGGGGGATGACATCCCTACTTTACATATGGTAAAGACTTGGCTAGGAAATACATTCTATATGAAGGGCTTAGGTGAATCATCTTATATCTTAGGAATCAAGATCTATAGAGATGGATCTAGAAGGCTTCTTGGACTAAGTCAAAGCACATACATTGACAAAGTGTTGAAGAGGTTCAACATGGAGAACTCAAATAGAGGAAATATTCCCATGTCTCATGGTGTTACTATCTCTAGAGCTCAATGTCCCAATTCTTGTGAAGAAAGGGAACACATGAGTAGGAGTCCATATGCATCTGCAATTAGATCTATCATTTACGTAATGTTATGTACTCATCCTGATGTCTCATTTGCCTTAAGCATGATGAGTAGATATTAGTCAGATCCTGGTGATGCCCACTGGACTGTCGTGAAGAACATCCTTAAGTACTTGAAAGAACTAAGGATTAGTTCCTTATCTATGACAGAGAGGAAGAGTTGGTGGTAAAAGTTTACACTGATGCAAGCTTTCAAACTGACAAAGATGACTACAGATCACAGTCTAAAGTTATGTTTTTCCTCAACAATGGAGTTGTAAGCTGGAAGAATTTCAAGCAAGAAATAATTGTTGATTCTACAATGGAGGTGGTATATTATTGTATCTAATGCAACAAAGGAGTTGTTTGGATCAGGAAGTTCATTTCTGAACTTGGGGTGGTTCCAAGCATTTGTGATGCAATTGAGCTATATTGTGACAACAATGGTTCTATTGCACAAGCATTCACAATGGTGCTACTGCATAAGATAAGGAATTTAGATTGCATCAACATTCCAAGAACATACAACGGTGATTTCATCTCATACAAGAGATTGTACAATGAGGAGATGTGAAGATTTGTAGAGTATCGATCAAGAGAAATGTGGCTGACCCCCTGAAAAAAGCACCTTCACAATAGAAGCATGAAGGTCATTTTAGACCACTTGTGATTAAATTCATGAGTGATTGGCTCTAAGTGCAAGTGAGACTCTTTTAGTATGCATGCCCAGAGGGCCAATCATATGATGATTGTAATGACATATCTTGTAAATGATTTGTTTAATAATAAAAGCAATCTTCCAATTCATTCATTTATGAGGTAATGATGTAACATAATAAATGTCTAAAGAATGATGTTACTTAATGATGTATGTCTTCAGATTAAGGACATGAACGATGATATCATACATATGCTAAGAGTACATACATTCTTGCTATGTCCCTAGTCATTTGTTATTGTGGAAGATTATTGACAACAATAATACCTAAGACTTGAGTGTGTGTTGGATGATGACAAAATCCCATTAGTCATGATATGTGATATCAAACCTAACACGTAGGTATTGGTTGGTGAATAGTGTATCAGACAGACCCACCTTGATAGTGATACATGGAAATGATTGAATGGTAGTCAGAATCAACCCTCATAGTGATGGTGGTAATTGTGATTCATAAACCTAAAATCGCTACACTCATCACATGTTTTTTGATGTACTTTGACATCATCAAACTTGACATTGAATTAGGGTTGCCATAAAGGTGATGCTCATATGCATTATGACACATGGGGAATGACCGTGATTGATGTAGATGGGAGTCAATATGTGATATTGAGATTACATGTATCTCATGCAGTCAGCTCTACTTCAAGGAACATGGATTGAACATTGAGAGGATGATGATTTCATTCCTCAATTTCAATCTAGATATCAGAGACAAAGAAATTTTACGATCACTATAACACTGATCACAAATTGTAGGTTGAAGTTATTCTCCAACTTTCCAAATTACTTGGATAGCAATGATGTCTTTCTAGATACCATGCATTGCTTGTGATGTCATAAATCAGTTATGGACACTTACTGCCAACGTTACTTGGGACCTATAGGGTCACACACATAGTATACACCTGAAATGGGAGTTTATCCATGGATGTGGTTTAAGCTTGATTACTAAAGTGTTAAGTATTCAATTTACACAAGTAGGAAATCCCTAGAGAAAAATTACCTTAAAACATCCAAAAGAGAAAGATTGAAAAAGGATTACATGATTGAGGCTCCACTTACTTTGATCTGATATTGCAAGCCATCAGATGGCTCATTTTACATCATTAGAGAAGAGATAAAGGTTGATGGCATCAGAGGTGAAGAGAGTTGAAAGTAAAAGTCTCATCGTTTGTTGTCAATGATAGCGTCTCATTCGGCAATAGCAACTCGAGCTTCATCGTGTACAAGTGTGACACAAAGGGAAGACAAGGGAGGTAGATTATTCCATAGAAGAGAGAAAGGTGGTCAAACAGTCACATCATTGGCTAGATTTGTTGCACCTTTGTTGACTGGTCGTCTTTAGTAGACATATCCTACACTTCATCATCATGTTCCACCAAAAACTCCATAGGTGCATGCAACTAAAAGCTCCATCGATAGATATGAGAAGAAAACTTCATCGGTCCAAGCCCTTAGGAAAACCATCAAAAGACACACCTCAGATTGCCATCATTAGAGATTACTTACAAAATCATTGACTGAAGGAACAAACTTATAGTCAGTACACAACCGATGAAATGTTACTATTTAACCAACCAACTATTTTATTGTTAGAATATTGACAAGAAACACAAAGGGTCACACAACCATCCACTTCCATCAGTCCCCTATCAATGAAAGGACGAAGAAAAACTATTGGTCTTAAATAGACAAAAGTTAATCACACACAAATTGACAGAAAGGAAGACAAACTTTGTCAGTTCTCAACTGTCGGAAAGCCACACACAATTTTGTCGATTCTCTATTGATGGAAGAACATATCATCCCCATTGATCATCAACCAAAGGAAAGACAAAAGGTCTAGGTTGGATCATCTAAGTACATCCACCAAGTCTAATAAGAGAGAGAAAATAAATCAAACAAACATGATATGTACAAATTACAAGGAAAACCCCACCCAAGGAAGTTTATATAAGCCCACAACTAAGTTGCAAACCATCAATCATGTACCAATATATATATATATATATATATATATATATATATATATATATATATATATATATATATATATACGTTGTGTATTTTTTCTAGGTTTACTTTTTAAGTTGTATAGTTATTTTTTATCAACATAGTTACTTTTTTCACAGAGTTACTTTTCTGGCCAAATAGTTACTTTTTGGCTGATAGGTAGCGAAAATCCAAGCTACCCGTCTGATGAAAACCATATATATATATATATATATATATATATATATATAATCTATTGTTATGGTCGTCAATCTAAACTATATTTCATTGAGTCAAACATTATTAGGACATCATTATATTTAACCATTATCTCAACATTGAAACAAACTTAACTAGTTTGTTATTACTAATAATCAAATCATATCCAAAGTATCCCATTACAATAATCTCATGCTGGCTCTCAAAGTATACAACCAACAGAAGCATGTTGTTAAATCTCTCTATATATAATGCATCTCCTTGCCTTGATCAATATTCCATAGTGTGAGCTCCTTTTCCACATAACTTGCATTAGAATACCACAATTGTTTTTCTCCCTTCGAAGAAATGTCAAAAAAATTTGTTTCTTCTGTCAGCCGCAACTTTGGTTGTGGTCTCTAACATTGCTTGACACATAACATTATTGGTGACGGACATGGATTTGGTGAGCTACAGTGGCATCTAGCCACACTTCCTATGTGTCTCAAAGAATTAGGCATTACGACTCGCAAGATGGTGGTAACAACACATGTGTTGCCTCTCACTCCACATCAGATAGCTCCATGATCACATTCTGCATAAGTGTGGTTCTATTCATGTTGGTGCCCCATTTGACACTACTTATGCTTCATTATGTGAATCGTTTTGCCGCAGTAAGTTGTCATATATTAATTTTGCCACCCAAAGACAATCTCTTTTTGTAGACACCCACTACAAGCGATCTTTCAAAGATTTAAGATATTTGAGTTTTCCTAGTTATAACAAGTAACTCTCATTTCTCCAAAGAATATTATGCACAAGATTTCTTCTTAATTTATATATTGATAGCTCCGGATTATCTATGCCACCTATTGGGTGTCCATACCCCTTCATCCAAACAATGAGTGTTATCCCTTTTATTATCATGCAAATCTTAATTCTTTTAGCGACCATGCTCGCATTCTTGCATTTACATTGGAGTCAAGTTTGCCATAACGTCTTTTGAGATACCCTTTTTAACATTATTTCTCGTATTGAAATAAAAGCTATTAGAAAATCTCGATGTCACCTTTTTTAGCGAATGGCGAGATGGCCCCCACCCAATTTCCAGCAAATATTTTATTATCATATTGAATTGACGATGAACACTTTTTAAGGCACGATTCTATTTGATTAATTAGGCAAATCACAATCAATAAGGTTCAACACCTATTTCGGGATCATATACTATTACCATTACAAGCTAACCTAGCAATGGTATGAGACACTTTATTGTTTTTCTTACTAACAAAATTAAAATTAATTGAATCAAAATAACTAGCTATAGCTAAGATATCTGCTATTATGAGATCAAGGGGTCTCGTCGCTTTCCATGGTCCTGTAATCAACACCTTTGGATTAGATTTTACTTCTAGTTGTTTCCAATTCTATTCTTACTTTCATCAACCCGGTGAGTAGGACTGTAAATGGGTAAGGTATGGTGCGATTATGGTCATTTCCATAACCGTAACTGTTTAGTTAAGCAGGTATGGGTATGAGTATATGCCCACTTTTCAAAAGCTGTCACATCATACCCTTAATCACATAACCGTTGGGTATTGGATGGGTAACTAGGTATATGGTTATGAATATACTTGCTACAATAACACATCATAAACTTTGGATACAACAAACACCAGGCTAATTAGGTGATACTGATACTAGTATGACATCAAATGTGTTCTATTTTGTGTGAATATAGCAGTTGATAAGTAAATAATATGTCATCTTATAAAGAACAACCAAGAATGACATATTACATCTAAATCAAAATATAAAAGAAGAATGTGATTGTTGGCTCTATTGGTGAATATTATAGAGTTTGACTATAGTACTAATAGAATAATAAAGTCACTGATTGATCTCAGACATCATGTTCTCTTGCCTTAACATTGGTGAATATGGATCATTACACTCTAATATAAACTTTTACTATCTTAAGATAGTTATACTTGCAAATTTTGAGTGCTAAAATATGCACCATTACATTCTAATATAATATAGAATATATTTAAATGAGCATATGGATATACTGGGTACATACATAACTATAACATTACCCATTGAGAGGCGGATACATGAGTATAAGGATAAACAGTTATGTAGTTATAATTTTTTTTATGGGTTTAGAGAGTATGAGTTTGAGGATACGCAGATGTACCCATCTTCATTTACAGCCCTACATGTGAGTATCGCTATAACTTCACCCAGCACTAGGCTAGAAGATCCTTGTCTCACCTCCACCAGCACAGTCAGAGGCTCACCATGACCGTAGCGGAAGACTGCCCCGATCCCCAGCGTGCGGTGCGTGTGATAGCCACCTTGGCGTTCATCTTCACAGTTCACTGCTCCGTCTGTCGGCAGTGACCACCCTTTCTGTTTCTACTGTTCCGCCTTCTTCTCCGCTGCTCCCTCCCGGCCATTAGCCAAACAATAATCTTTTATCAGTGCCAAAACCTACTGGGTAAGCAAGCTCATCTTCTGTCTTTGTTTCCCAAAAACGATGCAGTTCCTATGGTTCCATATTGCCCCCGCAAATGCTGCATCCATATCCTCAACTGTGAATTTATCATGTAGACTAGTAATGGCCTCACGGGGAGGAACACAAAACAGATCATCAAGGAAGTTTTATGCTTGGAAAACTTTCCAATTTCTTTTTATCTCCGTGCACACAAAAAGTATGTTGAATTGTTTGTTTCTTTTTCACCTTTGCACAAAGGACATAAACCATCCGTATCACACTGGTCAAGGAGTCTTCCCTTCACTAGTATAAAAATTACCTCCGGTTAAAATAGACATATAACATCGGTTTCGTACCAACACCTAAGTGTGCACCACTGGAGATAAGCACCTACAATGTCGGTTCTTTGTGAACACGCAAATCGACGACTCAATCCCAATCTCAGTTTCTATGATTGAAGACGCTGACACAGAAAATTACGATGTCACTTATGGTGCAGCAACCGACGTTGCACTGCTAAACCAGGTCATATTTTAATTGATAAAGATTTCTGCATCGTCGGTTATATGTACAAACGGACGATACATACTAGCAGAGTCGTGGGTCTTGATTCTAAACTGACGTCACAAGTCAGCTGGTCACACATTCATGCTTCCAAACACAGTCGTTTTAGTGTAGCTCTGTAATGTCGGTTCTTTTACTAAAAACTTACGACTAAGACCTTATAAACAGTGTTGTCCAGCACGACCATTTTAGAGTAGTCCTATAATGTCAGTTTCTGGCTTAAAACTCTCAACCGACGACATATATTTTTTAAATAGTAGGTTTGCAGATTTGTTGTTCTGTTGTTCAGCAGGATGCAGAATCTGCAGTTCTAATAAATTGTAAGTTTCATCCTATGTTCAGCTTAACAACATGTCAATAAACTCCAAAAGTTACAATAACAAACACAAAATACATCCATATACACGATCCATTCTCTAATTTCATTCTCATAACTTGTACAAATATAATTCTCATTACATGCATTCATCTTCACACTCATTCACACACATGTATGTATACATCGTTTGCATATGCACCAATTCCATTCTCATGATATGTAGAAATACAATTTTCATTATATTTATTCGATCTTCACATTCATTCACACACAAGTATATACTCATCATTCATATATGCATCAATAATTTACTCGCATCAAATTTAAAGTTGTAAGAAGTCATAAGAACCACATGTATACATATATAACAATAATCAAAGTACAAAAAACTCATATTTAATCACAATCTTTGCCTCCTTAACGAAGGCTTGTGCCCATTTTTCTCGTATCTCATCAATCTTGTGTGTCATATTGTTGGTATGTATGCCCATAGAGCAAGTCATGTGATGATTGTAATGGGATACTTTGTAAGCACTACTACAGAAATGCCTTTTAGCGTCGGTTGTTTAACCCGCTTTGGCGTCGGTTTCTGAGCGACGCCTATGTGGGCGCCGCTAAAGGTCTAACACTTCGGCGTCGGTTTTTTAACCGACGCCTATTTAACGTACAGGCGTCGGTTGTTTATAGAAAACCGACGCCAAAAGGGTTCGCGCCACAGAAAACGGCGTCATCTAGGACACATTCTGCGTCGGTGTTTAATTGGTAATCGACACAGAAAGTGTCCTAGATGACGCCGTTTTCTGTGGCGCGAACCCGTTTGGCGTCGGTGATCAACTAAACAACCGACGCCATACTTCAAGATGACACGGCCGTGCTTCCCTGTACGGCCGTGTTTAGTACTATAGGCGTCGGTTTTTTATGAATAAGCGACGCCTTTTCCACCACGGTCGTGCTTTCCTGCACGGTCGGGTTGTTTGTAATATTAGGCGTCGGTTTTTATCCAATAACCGACGTTGTAGGTCTTTGCTGACGGTTTTCTGTAAATAACCGACGCCTATATCTTTTTTTTTCATATCAGTTTGCAGGCCTGCTGTGGGTGGTCAGTAGGATGAGAACCTGCAGTTCAGTTTTCTGAACTGCAAGTTTACGACATCCATTGATATCAGCCTACAAACAGGCCACAAACCTGCAAAATTAACAAAAAAAATTCACACAAGTAGATACATTCAGACATCAATTCAATTCTCACATTCACACATATAGAAACATTCAAATACATATATTAACATTCAAAAATATTCATTTACAAAGTATTATTCATTATCGCTATCAACATCTCAATTATATCTTACAATTGCCACTGCTTGTATGGCTTTTGCCCATTCTTCTCTTATTTCATTTAATGCTTCCATCGTATATGGAGCATGTATATTTTTTAAGCGTTTACCTATAGTGTGGTCAGTTTTAAACACCTGTAAAGAGAATGATGTATATATATAAGTAATAATATAAAAATAAGATTGATATATTTCATACTAACTAATGAGACTATATATAATACCTCATGTATGGTATCGATGTCCAATGCGGAATGTCGGATAATCATCTGCATAAATCACATCACATAGTATGCGCATGCCCAGCCGTTGTCTTGTGTAGCGCACTATAAATTGAAACATACAAAATAATACACCAAGCACAATTCACATCAATAATATATACATTGGAGTCGGGAACTTACTTGTACGTTCTGCCAATTTATTGGCTGGTTCTTTTTCCTTGGGTCCGTTCCTCCAGCCTTTTTGAATGCATCTAAACCCCTACATGTTAATATAACACAGTAAATTGCATAAGTAAATAGTAATGTAATAACAGATGTTAACAGATACAAAAATGAAATATTTCTCACCAAAATAATGGCATTCTCATTACGTGTCCAATTTTAGTGTTTAATGTACTTCCCGCGGGATCTAGATAATAAACAGTGAACGTCCCGGGGACAATAACTAGTAACTCCCAATGTCTACCGCTAGAGGTAAAAAGTTAACAATTAATAACTCAAAATGTACAATAAAAATGGAATTTTCTTAAGTCCAAATTATAAATAAAGTAAACTTACTTGACATTGAATGGAGCTATTATTATCGTCTTCTTTTGCTGACCAAAAATTTTAAAAGCATCTATACAGTATTGTTGAACACTATCAGGGTCTTTAGCTACCATACTAATCAATGATGGAATCAAAAATCCCACATGATCAAATGCAAATTGTTTACATTGATCTTCGACTAAGTAGTTGCAAAACATGTATTACGTATGCATTAATATATAAGAAACCAGATCACCGGATCTTACACAAGGTATATGGATGTATAAATAAGATCTCACCTTATCCATGTCTCTATCATTGATGTATTCAGCCAAGCATACATAAACAGCTCAATAATATCTTGTATAAATAAAGAGCTATCGTATGATTGACCTGCATAATCTGCATCTAAAGAAACAATTATAGGGCAATGTATATTATGTGCCCGTAGCCAACATGCCATTCCCCTACAAGCAGGACCTAACGGGTATGTTAGGTCAGTTGGAACCCAACTTAGTAATGCGGGAAGTGGAGGTGGAGGCCTAGGTGCTCCTGGTATCTTCTTTTTAACCTATATATATAATTTCAGATCAGTTGACCTCATATATACACATTAACAGTCTAAATCAATGTAAATTTATCTTACAATTTTAGTAGTGTAGACCCCGCCTTCTGCCTCAGCAAGTGTATCAATATCCGGGTGGGGATATGGCAATGTAGCTTCCCTCCAATCGGGTAACACACGTAATGGGCCCACACGAACGTAGCCCTGTGGCATTGGAGTCCCGTGAAACCTTTCCCCAGGAAGGGACGGGTAAGCATGCGCCTCTGCAACAACATAGTCTTGTATTCTTAAGCGGCATGGCTTCAATGCCTACAAATTTACGTAAAGAATTTTATACATATATACATATCATCTTGAAAACATATCATCTTGAAAAGACTAGCTACAATGTCATAAACAATACTTACAGCAGACGTGTTAGGCGATGGGTCTCCAGGATTACTCGCAGTCTGTGCATCAGGAGAAGAGTGGGTCGCCATGGGCTGATTGGAAGCCTGAGATGCCTGCCACCGCAGCAATTCTTCCTTGACCTTCTCAGCAACTACATCGTTGACCTTCTTAGAAACTATATCCTCGACTCTCTTATTCTCCTATACATGGATAAAAGAAACATTAGCTTCTTATTATTGAATTTCCTTTTGCAGTAACATTCTAAAAAAAGAATAGGTTACCTCTTCTTGAGAAAGTCCCGCTCTGGGTTTGTGCTGGGATGGCCCAAAGAATGCTTTGATGCCCACACCAGCGCCTGCACCCCTAACACCTCCAGGATGCTCTGGGCTACCCAGAGCAACTGTCAATTCATCCCTTGTGCCCTGAGGGATGAACGTGCCTTGTTTCCTCTGCTCGTGCAGCTCCCGCTAATCACCATCAACAGAAATTGTTAAGTTAACACCAGAAATAATCAATATTCAAACGATTGCTCTAAGAGTTGTATTTTACCATTTTCGCAGCCGCCTCAGTAGTTACGGGCTTCTTTATTTCACCCTTCTTGTTTTGCCTCCCAGCTATCCAGATATCATGGCGAGGCATGGGTGTGGTAGACTCCTGAGTAGGAGCAGACTCCTGAGTAGTCGCAGACTCCGCCTGTAGTCTTTGGCGAACGCTTGCATAGCCTTTTGGACCCATAGTGTGGTCATGCACATTCAGTGCACGCCTTGCTTTTTTTGCGTCACTGAGGGCCTAGTTAGTATGCACATTAATGATTTGGTTAGTATCACTAAATATTAATTTTGAATAGGTGAATACAATGTATATTAATTAAATTGGGAGTGACGCCTAATACCTTGAATTCTTCAGATTTTCTTGAAGCAACAAAATTGTCCCAATCTTCTTTGTCCAAGAAGTTCCATTGTTCAAGGGCTGACTTCTTCTTCTTATCACCCTCTTTTATGTATTCTCTATTCAGATTTGTCCTATAATTCCTAAGCATCTTTCCAGCGCGTTGCATCACACTTTTACGATGCAACTTCTCATCCAATGCAAACAGATTCTGTAAAATAGAAATGTTATTAACTAGTATCCAAAATAGAATTGTAAATAATAGAATTTGTAATCTAAAAAATAGAATTGCAAATAATAATAACTCACGCATAAATCCTTCCATATCAAGTCTTTTTTCCCCTGAGGAACTTTATGCCAATTATCATACTTAACACCACAATGGCTCCGAGTGGTACACCCAAGATAGTTTACAAAATTATTGTGGTTCACTCCAATTGCATTTCCTCCATTATCAAACTCCACAACCAATTTGGATTCACTGCCACTTAGTGCTATTAACTTCTTCAACAGAGTGATGCCCCTTTTCTTGTTAAGTGTTTGGTGCTGCGCATCAAGTTGCTCCAGTTCTTCAGTGGGTACATGTGCATCATCAACCTAAAATTTGACAAAAATAAACACACTGAATTAGCCCAATATAGAAATATAGGATATATGACATAACTAGAAGATAATGAATTTTATAGAAATACAGGATATGTTTTTAGAACTTACATTGGTATCCTCGCCATGCTCGTCATGGACAGCATGCTCATCATGGACTTCATGCTCATCATGGACATCATGTTCATCATGGTCAGCCATCTGAAAATGTCATTAAAAAGGAAAACATTTAGCATTTGTATTAACTAGAAAAAGGCAAACATTTAGCATTTGTATTAACTAGAAAAAGGAAAACATTTAGCATTTGTATTAACTATAAAAAGGCAAACATTTAGCATTTGTATAAACATACATGTCTCTAAAATTGTGATCTTTTATCAATTAACAATCCTTCATTGTGATCTCCGCGCACATATAAGTCATCATTAGCTTCAATATTTTGTGGAGTTGGCAACCCAACTGAGAATGGACTGGAGTCATCATACTTATCATAGTACTCTTCTTCATCTATAGGATCTTCAATGAACTGTCTTTTACCATGAAGAACAACCGACCATTTATCATTCGCAGGATCATCGATATAGAATATTTGTTTCGCCTGTGATGCCAATATGAATGGTTCACCCTTCTCGCCAATCTTTTCAAATTTCACCAAAGTGAAACCCAATTCATCCACTATAACTCCTTTGGTGTTATCAACCCAATTACATTTAAAGAGTGGAATTTTGAAATCTATGTAGTCAAACTCCCAAATGTCTTCAATGACACCGTAATATGACATTTTAGCTTCACGTGGACTCTTATCCTTTGCACTTGTAAAGTACATAGTCGATGCTTGAAGAGTGACCCCACTATTTTGGACGACACTCTTATCATCTTGGCACTTTGTGTAATATGTGAATCCATTGATGCCAAACCATTCATAAGACATAACATTCGGTTTTGGTTTAAAGGCAAGGCATTTGATAGTTTATGTAATATCATTTGGTGTTTGAGATAGTTGATGTAAGACTTTATCTTCAAACCACTTAGTAAAAGTCTTATTATGCTCTCTAGCAAGCCACATTGAACTTGCTCGAGGATGTTGTCTCTTTATGAAATTGGTATGTTCCTCGATATAAACACTCACTTCGTCCATATTGTGTAAAATATACAAGTGAGCTTGTTCCAACTGCTCACGACTGATTACTTTCACCCGTGATCCCAAAATTCCTTTGCCCTCTTCAATATTCTTATCATTATCAGGAGTGTCATTACCACTGAGAAAGTCATTGCAAAAATCCATAACCTCTCACGCCACATAACCTTCAATAATACTCCCTTCAGGTCGATAAAGGTTTCGAACATCACCTTTAAAAACGCTCATGTATCATTCAAAGGGATACATCCAATGCAAGAAAACTGGTCCCAACATTTTCACTTCCCTAGTCAAGTGGACAACAAGATGTACCATGATATCAAAGAACGAATGAGGGAAATACATCTCAAGATGACATAGGGTAACAACCACTTCTCTTTGCAAATTATCGAGAGTATCAAGGTCAATAACTTTGCTGCATAGACTTTTGAAAAAGAAACAAAGTCTGGTAATTGCAAACCTTACATGCTTCGGCAATATAGATCGAATTGCCACGGGCAATATTTGTTGCATTAGAGTGTGACAATCATGAGATTTAAGACCTATCAACTTCAGATCTTTCATTGATACCAATCTACGGATGTTGGATGAGTAACCATGTGGCACCTTAACATTTACCAAGCATTCACAAAAAGTTTTCTTCTCCTTTCTAGACAACGTGTAACAAGCGGGAGGTAAGTATGTTCTTTTATTACCCATTTCACATAATTCTGTTAATTCTGACCTTATTCCCATTTCACGTAGGTCCAGTCTAGATTTTATCCCATCTTTAGTCTTACCTGGTATATTTAACAGAGTACCAATGATGTTATCGCAGACATTTTTCTCAACGTGCATTACATCGATACAATGTCTGACTGTCAAAGAACTCCAATAAGGAAGATCCCAAAATATTGACTTCTTCTTGAATGAAGAATTATCACTCTGTGTGGCCATACTACATTGTGATTTCTTACCAAATTCATTGACAATGTCTTTTACTCTTTCATAAACAACATCCCTTGGTATAGGTTTAGGTGCACTCCGTTCATCATTCCATCCATTAAATGCTTTGCGCTTCCTACGATACGGATGGAATTTTGAAAGAAACCTTCGATGACCAAGATATACAGTCTTGCCGCCATGTTTTAGTCTTATTGAATCAGTGTTTTCTTCACATATAGGACACGCTTTAGCTCCTTTGACACTATATCCAGACAAATTCCCATATGCTGGAAAGTCATTAATAGTGCAAAACAACATAGCGTGTAAACGAAATGTCTCTCTTGCTGAAGCATCATAGGTCATCACACCTTCAGCCCAAAGTTTCTTAAGTCATCAATCAAAGGTTCAAGATAAACATCAATATCATTTCCGGGTTGTTTAGGGCCTGATATCAACAACGACAACATAACGTACTTATTTTTCATACACATCCAGGGAGGAAGATTGTATATAACAAGCATGACTGGCCAAGTGCTATGTTGGCTGCTCAATGCCCCGTACAGATTCATCCCATATGTACAAAGCCCAAGTCTTAGATTCCTATCTTCTTCACCAAATTTTGGGTACAATAGATCAATCTTCTTCTACTGTGGGGAATCAGATGCATGTCGTAGGATCCCATCATTATTTTTCTTAACATCTGCATGCCACCTCAAATTCTTCGCATCTTTCGGATTTGCAAACAAGCGTTGAAACTGTGATATTATAGGTAGATACCACAACACCTTGGCAGGAGAACCAGTTGTGGACTCCCCCGAAGTCGTCAATTTATACCGTGACGTACCACATTTTGAACAATCTTTCAAATCTACATAGTCATTTTGAAATAATACACAATCATTCGGGCATGCTTGTATCTTCTTGGCCTCCATTCCCATTGGGCACAACATTTTCTTTACCTGGTATGTTGAGATTGGCAGCTCATTTCCTTCAGGAAGCATTTCTTTCAACAAAGTCAACAATGAAGTGAAGCTTTTGTCGCTCCATCTATTATTAGCTTTCAACTTATACAATCTCAACACAACGCTAAGCTTTGTAAACTTAACACAGCCTGTGTATAACGGTATCTCAGCATCATGCACAATGTTTTTAAAGATAGGAGGTGGATCGGTGTGCTCTACCCTACAACTATCCAGCATCGCATCAACGATGTCTACTGGAACTGGTTCGTTCACATTTACGTCATCGGAGGCAATTTCTTCTTCCACCCAAGCACTGCTATCGACATCTACTGGTTTCGATTTTGAAATCTCTCCATGCCAGTGCCATTCTGTATAGCCTTGTACAATCCCGTTGCACATGACATGACTTTTGATTTCCTCACCAGTGTTGACTTTCAAGTTGTTACCGCAATGCCTACATGGACAGTAGAACCTATCTGTAGGTTTTTTCCTATGTTCCTCGGCAAATCTAATAAACTGATCAAGACCAGATATAAACTCTGGGGTGCAACGATTACGAATGGACATCCATGATCTATCCATTCTATGATCAAAGAGAAAACAAGTATATATTAGGAAACAAGTATATATTAGGAAACAAGTATATATTAGGAAAAGATTAGGGTATACACTTATATCCTAAGTGTATAATGTGATGTCATTCTTATATATAATAAATGTGTACCACCTATCCCATCCTTGAACACCTAATCTCACTAGTAAGTGTATAATGTGTATTGGGTTTTCAAGAAAACTTCGGCAGCATTTCCCCGCTGTTCTCTAAGTACATATGTACTTAGAGAACAAATGGGGAAATGCTACCAAAATTTTCTCGAAAACCCAATACACATTATACACTTACATCCTAAGTGAGATTAGGTGTTCAAGAACAGTCCCAAACCGGGGACTATCCAAGATTTACTCCTAATGAGTCAATCTTGGACGGGTTTCTAGGCCAACAAACACAATAATAGATATCTACAATGAAGCCGGACTCCATACAAACAGTATATAATTTAGTGATTGCTCATTCTAATTTATACCAATGTACAAGTAATATAAAGAACAATGATTGTTCACTTTCTAGGCCAACAAACACATGTGATGTCATTCTTATATATAATAAATGTGTACCACCTATCCCATCCTTGAACACCTAATCTCACTAGTAAGTGTATAATGTGTATTGGGTTTTCGAGAAAATTTCGGCAGCATTTCCCCGTTGTTCTCTAAGAACATATGTACTTAGAGAACAAACGGGGAAATACTGCCGAAATTTTCTCGAAAACCCAATACACATTATACACTTACATCCTAAGTGAGATTAGGTGTTCAAGAACAGTCCCAAACCGGGGACTATCCAAGATTTACTCCTAATGAGTCAATCTTGGAGGGGTTTCTAGGCCAACAAACACAATAATATATATCTACAATGAAGCCGGACTCCATACAAATAGTATATAATTTAGTGATTGTTCATTCTAATTTATACCAATGTACAAGTAATATAAAGAACAATGATTGTTCACTTTATAGGCCAACAAACACATGTGATGTCATTCTTATATATAATAAATGTGTACCACCTATCCCATCCTTGAACACCTAATCTCACTAGTAAGTGTATAATGTGTATTGGGTTTTCGAGAAAATTTCAGCAGCATTTCCCCGTTGTTCTCTAAGTACATATGTACTTAGAGAACAAACGGGGAAATGCTACCGAAAGTTTCTCGAAAACCCAATACACATTATACACTTACATCCTAAGTGAGATTAGGTATTCAAGAACAGTCCCAAATTGGGGACTATCCAAGATTTACTCCTAATGAGTAAATCTTGGACGAGTTTTCTAGGCCAACAAACACAATAATAGATATGTACATGTTAGGGTTTCATCACAATTAATGTTAGGGTTTCATCAATGTTAGGGTTTAATCAAATCAAATTAGGATGCTAGAATGGACAAGTTTAAATCTTATTTCAACATGCATCAAAATTTACTGAATTAGGTCAAGCATTAGGATTAGAAGCACAAATATATGCAAACAAAAAGATTTATTCATATCCTAGAATTTACATAAAGCATTACATATAGATTTGTTCATATCCTTACCAACAACAAACACGGCCGTGGTAGGCCAACACCCATGGTCGTGTTTACCGTTGGTAAAGAGCTAGGGAGAAGGAAGAACAGAGGCTACGGCTACTACCTAGAGGCTACGGCAGGCAGCAGGCAGGCAGGCGACACGGCAGGGAGGACGGCGGCGAGCACGGAGCAGGCAGCGGCGACGCCAACGAGGATAGCGGCGACGGCAAGGAAGGACGGAGGGCGGCGGCAAAGAAGAATACGGCGGCCGGCGGCAAAGAGGACGGCGGAGGCGACGCAGAGCAGCAAGCATCGGCGGTGGGCGTCGGCGGCGAGACAGCAGTAGGTGGGTGTTGACGGCGAGCAGCACCGGGCGGGCGGGTGGCGACACACCAAGAGCAGAGGGGCGGGGCGACGCAGCAAGAGCAGAGGGGCGGAACTGTTGCTTCACGATGAAACAGAAGAAAGGGTACCCGAACAGTGGCCGTCGTTCGAGGGTTTATTAAGTGGGTATTAGGCATCGGTTCTAACATCAAACCGCCACCTAACGTCTTCGGCGTCGGTTCTACTTAAACAACCGACGCCCAATTAGTCAAATTTTGCCCTAAATAATTTGGCGGGAACCATTATCGGCGTCGGTTATCAAAGGATAACCGACACCTAATCTGGAACTTTTTGAGCAAATTTTCATCTCATATCGGCGTCGGTGTTTTGGTAAAACGCCGACGTTGTATGTGCCAAATTTTTTTTCGCTCGAAAATTGGATTCCGCGGGCGATTTTAGGCGTCGGTTGTTTGTTATCCAGCTGACGCTGAATACAAAGTGGTACCCGTGTGTTGACTACAGACGTCGGATGACCTACAGCACCGACGCTGAATGTCATAGGCGTCAGTTTATCTAAATAACCGACGCCTAGAAAAGCGTCATTGAACGTTGTTTCTGTACTAGTGAAGTGATTTGAATAATAATAAAGGCAATTTCTGATCTATATATTTTAACTATTTCTGAGATGATAGTGTAACATGATAGATGTCTAAAGAATTGTTTACTCGATGACATATGCTTTTAGGTTCAGGACCTAGACGATGAGATCATACGGATGTTAAGAGTATACATTCTTGTTTCTGTCCCTAGTCAGTTGTTATTGTGGAAATAACCATAGACATCAATAACACTAAAGACTAGATTGTGTATTTGTTGATGACAGAATCTCATTAGTCATGATATAGTGATATCAAACCAAACACATAGGTACTTGTTAGAGAACAAGTGTACCGAACAGACCCACCATGAGAGTGACACATGGAACCATGATTTGGTAGTCACAGTCAGCTCTCACAATGATGGTGGTGAGTGTGATTATTCGACCTAAAATCACTACACTCAACACATGTCGTTGGGTACACTTTAACATCATCAAACTCAGTCCTGAAATATGGGTTGTTATAAAGGTGATGATTGGGTGACTTTGACACATGGGGTTTTTGAGGGGTGAGTGATAGATATGAGATTTGTCCCTCCTAAGGGAGTTTTATGTCCATGGCCACTTGATGAGTAGGATTGAGAAAGGCATGTGCATGTATGTGTGAATCAATATATGATATTGATGTCACACACATCTCACCCAGTCTTCTCTGAGATCAAGGAAATAGATGAACGTTGAAAGGATGACTGTACCATGTCTTGAGTTCATTCAGGACATTAGTGACAAAGAAATTATACATTCACTGTAACACCATTCATGGATTATAGGATTGAAAGTTGTTCTCTACTTTCTATTTCACTTGGGTAGCACTGATGTGCGACTAGGCACCGCTCTTTGCTTGTGAAGTCATAAGTGTTATGGACTTTCACTGCCAACGTGAAATGGACCTGTAGGGTCACACACATAGGATTTAACCTGGAAGAGGAGTTTATCCACAAACGATGTTTAGATTGATTACTAAAGGAGTTTAGTAGTTCATTTAAACACTCAATCAATTCATAGCTCAATATCATAGTGTTCAAGGTGTTGGACCGATTGATTAGAGTATTGGATTGATTGAAATTGCAATTGACTGATTTTGCACAGTCTGTACTCCCAACCAATCGGCTTATGTGATGAACCAATCGACTCATCTTGGTGAACCGATCGGCTCATGTGATGAACCGATTGGCTCAGGACAGGATGAGATGACCGGTTCAAGGGTTGAACTGATCGGCTCAACAGGTCCAAATGAGAAAGTTGGGAAAGTCAGGTTGGTGAGAAATTTCTTTTCGTTTCACTTGTCCAATTTGATTGGAACAAGGATTGATATTTGGATCAATTCGAAACAAAAGAGGAAAAGTCAATCGGGAACTGACCAGGGCAGTGAATTGATCATTTCAGAAGTGAACCGATCGGCTCAGGTACCCCAACCGATCGGTTCAGGTGTGAACCGATCGGCTCAGGTCCCCAATCGATCGGTTCATGCTTGAAATGATCATTTCAGATGACGCAGTTGGTTGTTTTGTGGAAAATCTCGAACCCTTCTACTCCTGCTTTAATCCCGCATTGCCTGGGGTAGATAACCCTATTCCATGACCCTCCTATATATAGGGGTATTGGGGGCTTCTCAAAGTACAACTCAGAACACCAGTTGCTCTACAAAGTTGTCGTTCTCTCTAGTTGTGGTAACCAGGAAAGCCTGAGCAAATGCTACCAGATAAGGGAGGCACAACAAGGGAAATACAACTGCAGACTAGCGACTGGTGGCAGGAGAGTGTGTCGGTGACTAGTACACCGACAGGAGGGAGCGACTTCTTCTGATTCCTTATGGGACAAGGAGATAGGAGTTCCAGGTGGTCTGTGTGGATTACTTCAGAGGCGGGAGACTTCTGCCGCTCGGAGGACAGCTGTCAATCCTGACAGTCCCGGTGAGACCAGGAGCTGCACAAACACCATCCAAGACCGGAGGTGAAGACTGCGCAAGTCGCGAGATAACGTCGTCGCGCAAGCCTCAGGACAAGGTATGCCTCTACAAACCATCCTTCCTATTGTATAGATTGACGCAATTCCTTTATTTTGGGTTTGGGAGAAGAAATTTTTTTGTTTCCGTTGCCTTCTCTGTCTCCCCTAAAACCCAACAGTGGTATCAGATCAAGGTTAATTGTTCTATACTTTATGATTATCGATGTGATCGATTTTGGTTTGTCGCCTTTATTTATTGCATACGATGCGAATAAAATTGGCTTTATGTATGTCCAATCCTAAATCCACAAATTCCAATATACATATATGATATGTAATATGAATGCACTCAATATGTGTAACATCCCAAAAATTTGAGACTAATTTAAGTCTAACAAGGTAGTTTGTCTCAAATAGAAATAGTTGAAGGTTTAAAATGCAAAAATACCCTGCATTGGTATTTTTATAAGGATAATGAAGAAAGTAACATAAAAGAGGACACAAGATACACTTTCTCTTTTATTTGTGTATTATATGTTGTAATTAACTTAATGGTATAAATATTAACCTTCCCTTTCCCTTTTTATCTCTCCTACCTTTGAGGATGCTTAAAAAGGAATAGAAGAAAGAGGTAAGATAATTAGAATACGGAAATATGTAATAGATTGCTTGAGCAAGGAGTGTTTCCTTTTCCTTGATGGTCTTTAAATAAGAAGAAAACATCATTTAAGCTCTCTTATTCTCTCTCCTCTAAGTAAGGTTCCCAACAAAGCAATAAATATGTTTTACTTGACCTATGAATGGGTAATAAGTTTTTATATTGTTATGGGCTCAAATAAATTACTAGGGAAAGTATTTTCCACTATTTCATCCCTTAATGCATTAATATTAAGATAAGTGGCTTAATTAGGAAATTATGGGTTAAACAGGTGAAAACCCTAAATATAATTGGCTAGGAAGGATCTAGACTTTCTTATTGGACTATGGTCCAAATTTGGACTCATTTGGACTTTCTTTGACCCCTAAAATCAACTAGGAAAGTTTCTATATAAGTTTAATTAGAATTTAATCTTGAATTACCTTAATCACAACAGTTTCCCCTTAGTCCGGATTATTCTCCTGTCACGCATCCCCCTTTTTTCACACACTCGTTATCCACCGTCCATTTCTGAATCAGACGGCCTGTCCATCATCTTCTACCCCCGATTTCTTTGTTGGTCTGAAATAAGATTGCCTCTCTGTCTCTCTCTCTCTCTTGGCTTATCTCTCTCATCACTGCACTTCACCTCACGATTTATTCTCTAATTGATCTGTGGTGAGTTTCTGAATCGGGTGAGCCCTAGATTGCCTCCCCTCATGGCCTCTTTGCAAAACGCCCATTAGGGCTCTCACCCCCCGCTGCCATGAAGAGGCAGACGATGCCTTTGTGCATTGAACCCTTTTTTTTTGGGACCCAAAAGCATCTTCAACCTCTGTTTTCTTCTCCTCCTCTTTCAATTTGGCTCACAGAGGCCCCTAGTTGTGCCACCTTCTCGATGTTGTTTTCCGATGACACTGATCTCGCATCTATTCTCCCCATCCCCTTGGGTGCAAATGGATGGCTATGAAGCATCTATGGGACTCATGTGTCCTTTTCCTTTGCACTATTTCTTCTATGATGACATCAGTCATCAGGCCCTATAGCCAAGGTAAAGGTCCCCAACGGCGGCTCTCTGCTGTGGTGTTTCCATGCTCCTCCTACCACACGAACACCCCGAATAGCCTTGCCTTGACTTCTGGATCATTTTCCGATTTGCAACGATACCTTTTTCCGCCATCTCGCAAGCTTTTAATCTCCGACGTCTAGGCAAAAGGTTTGTCACCAACCCACCTGGGTGGCTGCCCTGTCCTTGCCATGAGAAATAGGGGAGACGGTCTCCCTGTCAGGTGTGCAGGTGAGATCCTATTGGGTCGCGCCCAGATTCCATGGTGGTGTATGCCCCATTGTCAAGAGAGGATCAAGGTTGACGTGGATCGTATAGGGTTGTTGGATTGGTCCATTGTCAGAATCACCAAAGAGGAGGCTAGCAGGTGATGCTCTATCCTCACGGCAACATGACAGGTAGTAGAGTAGCATAGATAGAAGGAAATAGAGAAGAAATAAGGATATCAGCGGCTACAAGAGGGGACCTAGTTATTCTGATGGGATACTTGTGCGAGAGGAAGAGAAGCCTGCTCATCGAGGGACTTGCGATGACCAAGAAAGAGCAATTGATGTTTGGTCAATTAAAAATAGTAAATGCCTTTAGAAATTCATAAAATTTTTACTGAATGCATATTTTGATATGTTTAACATTACTTCAGAGCTTGATCTTTCATATATGAAGTTCTAATGAGAATTTTAATGTAAACCCTAATAAGGGTATTTTGGGTATTTCACCCATGATATGATTTTTAAAAGACCTGATATTTTAATACGTGATCATTCCTACATCATATGAATACTTTTCTATAGATTTGATAAAGTTTCTTGTGCTATTACTTTAGTATTTAGTTTTAGATGAGTAGCCATTATGAAAGAATTATAAATGATTATCCCGACACAATAAGTGATATATGTATGGCTAATTAGGTCTGATATTAGTAATGTTGTGGTATTCTACTTTGATTTCCTAATTGAGTCAATAAGTTTAGAATATGTAACTATGTTTGAGAATTGTTCTCATTATATGAAGTATATGTTCTTATTAGTGCATAAGACGATTTATGTCTTATTTGAGTATAAAGATAATATTTATTATATAGTATGAGTTTTATTTTATTTCAATGCCAAGATTTTATGGTGATATTAGGTTAAAGTATGTTTAGTCTAAATAAGAACCCTAAGTTGGTATATAAAGTTAGGATGATGGGGTTTTGAGATTTATAAATAGAAAGAGGGAATATAGGCTTGGACTGATAAAACTATGATGATATCCAGGTTATTAAAGTTATGGAACTTAGAATCAAGACTTCCTTACCAATGCCATCTGTACAAGAGGTAAGTGGTCCATGCCCATGAGTACTCATGTTTTAAGTTTAGTATGTTTACATGTCTCCTGATAAGACTTTTATAATTTATATGGTTCAATGTTCTAAGATTTTAATGCAAATAAGAATATTCTCATAACTCTATCATTATGCAAGTTCAGATATCCAAAACCTCAAATAGAGACATGTTGCTCAAAATAGTTGTGACCCATGGACCAAATCCATGAGTAAGTTAAAGAATCATGTTCCTACAAGATTTCTTAGAAATGTTCAAAATTAATGAATAAGATATGCAAGTAACGTAGCCATACTTAGTTGGTGATTTGTGATAGTTTTGTATTGAGAATTTAAGTACACATATGTTGTCAGGATTTCTCATATTTATAGGCATAACTATGCACTACGATTTCAAGGAGAAACATGCCATTAAGATTTCATGCATATGTATAGATACAACAACTAGATTCCTTAGAATGAATAATATCTATAATTTAGTTACAATATAAGAATATGAATTTTAGAATATTAAGATAGGGTCTACTTTTAGAAATAAAGGTACTTTTGGGATCACAATGTATTATAAAAATGAGTTCATGATGGCATTAAAAGATAATGACACATTAAGTTATGATTAGGTTGCAATGCAATATTTTATAAGATTTCTATTTTGATATTTAAGGTTTAATATGTAAGTTCGTATGCAAAGTTTCAGGGTAACATCATATCTTATAAGAAGGATTGAACCATCTTGCCAGAATTGATATTTTTAGATATGTCATACTTATGATACTTTCATAAGCTGGACTTAAGATACCTTGTATACTTAGTATTTCTATATTCATGTCAGATCCTTTCTCATAAGACATTAGACACATTTATGATATAATTGGTATAATAAAGTAATCTTACCAAATAAGAGTTTTAGAATAAAGTTTACCCAGATAATGAGATACATGTTCACATCCAGTAATGAATTCAGTTAGAACTTAAGAATAAGAGATTTAGATTCAGACTTAGACTACTCACTGTGTGAGTAGCTAGATTTTGAATGAAGATACATGACATGGGTTATAGACCCAATTTCAATTATGTTGTAATTTGAAATACATATCCAAATTCCATAATAGATTCAGTTTTGATGTGGAAGAAAAAAGATCCAGATTCAGATTTCAGATTCAAAACTAAGTACATGCTTAGTACTCAGTTTCAGATAAGCTCAGATTTAGAGTTTAGTAAAGATAGAGTTAAGAAAATTAATTCAAAACCTTCTCATAATACATTATATAATAAGTCCTCACCAGAGAGTCCCGGGACGATTCAGAGGGTGCGTTGCGCTAGACATTGCAGGTGTCACAGAGGGCATGTTATGCCAACAGAGGGTGCGTTGCACCATAGAGGACACTTCGGTGTCAACAGAGGGCACGTTGTGCCAATAGAGGGTGTGTTGCACCATAGAGGACACATTAGTATCACATAGGAGGACTTATTGTATAATGGTGGCCGCAAATAGATAAAAAGTATAAGTAAAAGATATTTAGATTAGAGCATGTTTGTAATCTCATCCATGAGTGTAATGAGAGGAATTCAGATAAGGTAAGTATGACCTAGACACTTTAGTGTAGGTCATGAGACCCGTAGTATAGGTCTCCAAAAAGATATATAGTAGAAAGATAAGAGTAAAGAAATTAAGATATATTACGTTTTTAGATTTTAATCAACATTTTTTATCAGTTTTATAAAGTCCAAGAATATTTCATAACATTGTTAGCTCTTCAGTAATGTACGTTTTAGAATACACATGCCACTTACTCTAACGACTATTTTTTTAATGCATGGATGGGGACGCGATGTCCGCAGGTTTTCGAGCAGCTGAGGATCACATGAACAAGTAAAGGTCTAGGGGATTTTCAAGCTTGCCTAGTGGGGTGTCATCTACTGAGACGATCCAGAGATTTAGCCATCAACCAATTCATGCTTATTTTGTTTACCAAATAGATTAGATTCCATAGATAAATAAGTCCTAGTTTTCTTTTTATCAAGAACTATGTATGAATCAGTTTTACTCAAATGCAAAGTGTTTAATTTACTGTAATTGCATTGGTAATCATGTTTGTGACACTCCCAGATGAAAAAAAAATTTGCTTCTGCTCATGTGATATAAAAATTTGGGTGTTACAATATGGTATCAGAGCAATTTGGTAAATGACCACTAGGCAAACATGATTCTCATAGTCACCCTAGAATGAAGATGTAAGGCTTTAGGAATAGATTCCCCCAAGAAATACACCATGACCTAGAATGACTAAGACTTTTCACCTTATAAGAGATAGAGAAATCAGAAATAGATGTTCACCTAAGTTTAGATCTCAACCTAACCCTAGCTAGTGATATAGCTTATTCATTCTCAATGGTTATGGCCAGCCAATTGAGAATTGAAAAGGAATGTCATAAGCATTAAACTTTGATGCAACTCTCCTTTCTTACTAGTCCATGTGGTATGTGACACGTGTATTAGTATGTCTGTGAAAGGTTGCATGTCATGACCCCACATTTCTAAATATGTGCCTGATCACCACATATTTAGTAATGTAGCAATTTACTGAAGAACCCAAGTTAGACAATCATGTGCAACTCATGTTAGGAAGTCATGATAAAGTTGAGGTAGATGTCCTAAGAATAGAGACAAGTTTAGTTTCATAGACCCTAAGTATGAGTTGAATAGTAGACCAAAGTACTAGATTATGCTCACATAAATATTTTTATGAAATACAATACATATTTCTTTTCATGAGAAATTTTGAACAGGTGTACCTTAATATGTTAATTATCAATAACTGAATAGGTAATAAGGACTCTAAGGTGGGTAGTAGCCTAGAGAAATTTCGAGGATGAAATTTATTTTAAAGGTGGGTAGAATTGTAACATCCCAAAAATTTGAGACTAATTGAAGTCTAACAAGGTAGTTTGTCTCAAATAGAAATAGTTGAAGGTTTAAAATGCAAAAAGACCCTGAAATGGTATTTTTATAAGGATAATGAAGAAAGTAACATAAAAGAGGACACAAGATACACTTTCTCTTTTATTTGTGTATTATATGTTGTAATTAACTTAATGGTATAAATATTAACCTTCCCTTTCCCTTTTTATCTCTCCTACCTTTGAGGATGCTTAAAAAGGAATAGAAGAAAGAGGTAAGATAATTAGAATACGGAAATATGTAATAGATTGCTTGAGCAAGGAGCGTTTCCTTTTCCTTGATTGTCTTTAAATAAGAAGAAAACATCATTTAAGCTCTCTTATTCTCTCTCCTCTAAGTAAGGTTCCCAACAAAGCAATAAATGTGTTTTGCTTGACCTATGAATGGGCAATAAGTTTTTATATCGTTATGGGCTCAACTAAATGACTAGGGAAAGTATTTTCCATTATTTCATCCCTTAATGCATTAATATTAAGCTAAGTGGCTTAATTAGGAAAGTATGGGTTAAATAGGTGAAAAACATAAATATAATTGGCTAGGAAGGATCTAGACTTTCTTATTGGACTATGGTCCAAGTTTGGACTCATTTGGACTTTGTTTGACCCCTAAAATCAACTAGGAAAGTTTCTATATAAGTTTAATTAGAATTTAATCTTGAATTACCTTAATCACAACAGTTTCCCCTTAGTCCGGATTATTCTCCTGTCACGCACCCCCCTTTTTTCATGCACTCGTTATCCACCGTCCATTTCTGAATCAGATGGCCTATCCATCATCTTCTACCCCCGATTTCTTTGTTGGTCTGAAATAAGATTGCCTCTCTGTCTCTCTCTCTCTTGGCTTATCTCTCTCGTCACTGCACTTCACCTCACGATTTATTCTCCAATTGATCTGTGGTGAGTTTCTAAATCGGGTGAGCCCTAGATAGCCTCCCCTCGTGGCCTATTTGCGAAACGCCCATTAGGGCTCTCACCCCCCGCCGCCATGAAGAGGCAAACGATGCCCTTGTGCATTGAACCCTTTTTTTGGACCCAAAAGCATCTTCAACCTCTGTTTTTTTCTCCTCCTCTTTCAATTTGGCTGACAGAGGCCCCTAGTAGTGCCACCTTCTCGATGTTGTTTTCCGGTGACACTGATCTCACCTCTATTCTCCCCATCCCCTTGGGTGCAAATGGATGGCTATGAAGCATCTATGGGACTCATGTGTCCTTTTCCTTTGTGTTGTTTCTTCTACGATGACCTCAGTCATCGGGCCCTATAGCCAAGGTAAAGGTCCCCGACGGTGGCTCTCTGCTGTGGTGTTCCAGTGCTCCTCCTACCACACAAACACCCCCAATAGCCTTGCCTTGACTTCTGGATCATTTTCCGATTTGCAACGATACATTTTTCCGCCATCTGGCAAGCTTTTACTCTCCGACGCCCAGGCAAAAGGTTCATCACCAACCCACCTGGGCGGCTTCCCTGTCCTTGCCATGAGAAACAGGGGAGACAGTCTCCCTGTCAGCTGTGCAGGTGAGATCCTATTGGGTCACGCCCAGATTCCATGGTGGTGTATGCCCCATTGTCAAGAGAGGATCAAGGTTGACGTGGATCGTATAGGGTTGCTGGATCGGTCCATTGTCAGAATCACCAAAGAGGAGGCTAGCAGGTGATGCTCTATCCTCACGGCAACATGACAGGTAGTAGAGTAGCATAGACAGAAGGAAATAGAGAAGAAACAAGGATATCAGCGGCTACAAGAGGGGACCTAGTTGTTCTGATGGGATACTTGTGCGAGAGGAAGAGAAGCCTGCTCATCGAGGGACTTGCGACGACCAGGAAATGAGCAAGGACAGTCGGAGAACACCTCCACCTCCGCTGTCCTATTTTCACAGTGCAATAGGGGAGCGCAGTCCCTGTATCGCACGGAGAAGGGAGAAGGGAAGGGGCGCCACTGTCTCGGCCCTTTGGATCCCAAATCAATGGTTGGGGTTGATCCAAGCTGAGGTATTTTTGAAAATTCATATCTTGAGGTATAGAGCTTAGTTTTTAGCAAACAAGATACCTACAGAAATCTCATGATGAGTACTATCACATAAAAATAATTTCATATTATGATTTTGATGTCTGATATTTATTAAATATAGTGTATTCAAAACTATATGATTTTGATGTTTGGTCAATTAAAAATAGTAAATGCCTTTAGAAATTCATACAAATTTTACTGAATGCATATTTTGATATGTTTAACATACTCCAGAGCTTGATCTTTCATATATGAAGTTCTAATGAGAATTTTAATGTAAACCCTAATAAGGGTATTTTGGGTATTTCACCCATGATATGGTTTTTAAATGACCTGATATTTTAATACGTGATCATTCCTACATAATATGAATACTTTTCTATAGATTTGATAAATTTTCTTGTGCTATTACTTTAGTATTTAGTTTTAGATGAGTAGCCATTATGAAAGAATTATAAATGATTATCCCGACACAATAAGTGATATATGTATGGCTAATTAGGTCTGATATTAGTAATGTTGTGGTATTCTACTTTGATTTCCTAATTGAGTCAATAAGTTTAGAATATGTAACTATGTTTGAGAATTGTTCTCATTATATGAAGTATATGTTCTTATTAGTGCATAAGACGATTTATGTCTTATTTGAGTATAAAGATAATATTTATTATATAGTATGAGTTTTATTTTATTTCAATGCCAAGATTTTATGGTGATATTAGGTTAAAGTATGTTTAGTCTAAATAAGAACCCTAAGTTGGTATATAACGTTAGGATGATGGGGTTTTGAGATTTATAAATAGAAAGAGGGAATATAGGCTTGGACTGATAAAACTATGATGATATCCAGGTTATTAAAGTTATGGAACTTAGAATCGAGACTTCCTTACCAATGCCATCTGTACAAGAGGTAAGTGGGCCATGCCCATGAGTACTCATGTTTTAAGTTTAGTATGTTTACATGTCTCCTGATAAGACTTTTATAATTTATATGGTTCAATGTTCTAAGATTTTAATGCAAATAAGAATATTCTCATAACTCTATCATTATGCAAGTTCAGATAAACCTCAAATAGAGACATGTTGCTCAAAATAGTTGTGACCCATGGACCAAGTCCATGAGTAAGTTAAAGAATCATGTTCCTACAAGATTTCTTAGAAATGTTCGACATTAATGAATAAGATTGTAAGATAAGATATGCATGTAACATAGCCATACTTAGTTGGTGATGTGTGATAGTTTTGTATTGAGAATTTAAGTACACATATGTTGTCGGGATTTCTCATATTTATAGGCATAACTATGTACTACGATTTCAAGGAGAAACATGTCATTAAGATTTCATGCATATGTATAGATATAACAACTAGATTCCTTAGAATGAATAATATCTAGAATTTAGTTACAATATAAGAATATGAATTTCAGAATATTAAGATAGGGTCTACTTTTAGAAATAAAGGTACTTTTGGGATCACAATGTATTATAAAAATGAGTTCATGATGGCATTAAAAGATAATGACACATTAAGTTATGATTAGGTTGCAATGCAATATTTTATAAGATTTCTATTTTGATATTTAAGGTTTAATATGTAAGTTTGTATGCAAAGTTTCAGGGTAACATCATATCTTATAAGAAGGATTGAACCATCTTGCCAGAATTGATATTTTTAGATATGTCATACTTATGATACTTTCATAAGCCTGACTTGAGATACCTTGTATACTTAGTATTTCTATATTCATGTCAGATCCTTTCTCACAAGACATTAGACTCATTTATGATATAATTGGTATAATAAAGTAATCTTACCAAATAAGAGTTTTAGAACAAAGTTTACCCAGATAATGAGATACATGTTCACATCCAGTAATGAATTCAGTTAGAACTTAAGAATAAGAGATTTAGATTCAGACTTAGACTACTCACTGTGTGAGTAGCCAGATTTTGAATGAAGATACATGACATGGGTTATAGACCCAATTTCAATTATGTTGTAATTTGAAATACATATCCAAATTCCATAATAGATTCAGTTTTGATGTGGAAGAGAAAAGATCCAGATTCAGATTTCAGATTCAAAACTAAGTACATGCTTAGTACTCAGTTTCAGATAAGCTCAGATTTAGAGTTTAGTAAAGATAGAGTTAAGAAAATTAATTCAAAACCTTCACATAATACATTATATAATAAGTCCTCACCATAGAGTCCCGGGATGATTCAGAGGGTGTGTTGCGCCAGAAACTGCAGGTGTCACAGAGGGCATGTTATGCCAACAGAGGGTGTGTTGCACCATAGAGGACACTTCGGTGTCAACAGAGGGCACGTTGTGCCAACAAAGGGTGTGTTGCACCATAGAGGACACATTAGTGTCACAGAGGAGGACTTATTGTATAATGGTGGCCGCAAATAGATAAAAAGTATAAGTAAAAGATATTTAGATTAGAGCATGTTTGTAATCTCATCCATGAGTGTAATGAGAGGAATTTAGATAAGATAAGTATGACCTAGACACTTTAGTGTAGGTCATGAGACTCGTAGTATAGGTCTCCAAAAAGAGATATAGTAGAAAGATAAGAGTAACAAAATTAAGATATATTACGTTTTCAGATTTTAATCAACATTTGTTATTAGTTTTATAAAGTCCAAGAATATTTCGTAACATTGTTAGCTCTTCAGTAATGTACATTTTAGAATACGCATGCCACTTACTCTAATGACTATTTTTTTTAATGCATGGTTGGGGACGCGATGTCTGTAGGTTTTCAAGCAGCTGAGGATCACATGAACAAGTAAAGGTCTAGGGGATTTTCAAGCTTGCTTAGTGGGGTGTCATCTAGTGAGATGATCTAGAGATTTAGCCATCAACCACTTCATGCTTATTCTGTTTACCAAATAGATTAGATTTCATAGATAAATAAGTCCTAGTTTTCTTTTTATCAAGAACTATGTATGAATCAGTTTTACTCAAATGCAAAGTGTTTAATTTTCTATAATTGCATTGGTAATCATGTTTGTGACACTCCCAGATGAAAAAAAAAATTTGCTTCCGCTCATGTGATATGAAAATCTGGGTGTTACAATATGTGTCACCTTTAAATGAGTTTTGTGGTGGATGTATAGCGTGGTTATGGCCAATAAACCCTATGTCTGTGTATGGTTAAATGTGGTTGCTTGCATCTCGGTCTGCGCACTGATTCTCTATCTCCTATTCTTGATGTAACTCGAGATAACTCGAGATTTCTTTCCTACGTTTGCTCCCCCCGAATGTAACTCGGATTTTTTCCTTTTTCAAATGTAAAATAGGATAGATCATTTATTTCATGTTATGTCAAAGAACGGAGGACAATCTGACGACATCTGAGATGATCGGTTCAAGGCGTGAACCGATCGGTTGGTGATCAAGATGAGCGGGTGGCGACCTAAGGGGATGCATGACGACTAATGAACCGATCGGCTGGTGGCACCCAACTGACCGGCCTGATGGCGAGCCGATCAATCATGGAGATGAGTTGATCAAACCCAGAACGGCGAAGCACAGTGTTCATCTTATACAGGTTTCATGTGATGTGGACCTAGATGACCGTGATTCCTCTTGGCTCAAGGAATCACATTAGGATGGCCATAATCATTGCTTTTATCATTTCACATGTTTTTCTGTGGGATATAGCATGTATATGATGCTTACTATATTGTGCTGATTGGATATGTATATGTACCTATAAAACCAAATCCCTCATTAAGTATTAAAGTTTTAGATGCCTTCCAAATGTGACACACGTGAAAAACTTGATCGGCCAAGTGTGGGCACACCCTAACGTGGTGCACCGTCTATCTTGTGGAAGCGTGAAGGATGGATATGTGGGTCTGCCCTAGCAGGGTGCATATTCATCGTATTGGCTTTGGGTCAGACTTAACAAGGTGACCTAGATAGGATCTAGCACCTTGAGGCATGGAGGTGATCATGGCAAGGAGTTGCATATGACATCTTTCAAGAGTTGCATATGATGCAATTGGCAAAAGTTACCTACCTGGAAGATCTGAGTTGTGGGTGACAGCCCTAGCTGGTCCATGACTCAGAGGATTTCAGGATCTTGACCCACTAGGAGATCATATACTGCAATCTTCCGAACTGATGGTGAGGGCTATCAATTTGAATCAAAATAGTGGGAGCGGTAATTAATTAAAGGTCTAATTAACTACTGTCAAATTTTATTCAAATCAAATCAAATCAAAAGGAGTTTTGACAAATGCATTTTTCTCTTGTAGAATGGCAAAATAATCATCTTTTAAAATGGGCAAATTAATTGAGAATAAATTCCATAACTAGTTAGGGATTGTGAGAAGTGTTCTACACAATCCAGATATACATGTAGCCTTTGAATCCACTCTATGTACGCTTAAAAAGAAGGATAGTTCATTGATGGAGATCAATGGAACAAAGTCTAAGGAAAAAGGTGAGGGCGAGAAGGGTTCTCTCGCCGAACCAATGTCAAAATCTTCTGTGCTCAAAACATGGAGAGGATGGAAGGAATGATGGAAGAAGAAGCAAGAGATAGAGATCTCTACTTCTGGTGTATACATGATAGAGATTAACTTTACTACTTCTTTGTCATGGGTACTTGATACCGGATGTGGATCTCACATTTGTTCAAATGTGAAGGATCTTAAGAGAAGTAGGCCTTTGGGGAAAGGCAAGGTTGAACTACGTGTTGCCAATGGGGCAAGAGTTGCCGCCAGTGTCATAGGAACCTATGAGTTAACTCTACCTAGTGGGCTAATAATAGATTTGAAGAACTGCTATTATGTACCTGCCATAAATAGGAATATCATTTCCGTCTCTTCTTTGGACAAGGATGGTTTTAAATTTCTTATTAAGAATGGAAAGTGTTTCATTTCAAAAGATGGGATCTTTTATGGCAGTGCCCCAATGTCTTATGGTCTATACTTGATAGATCTAGAGACAAATGTATACAACATCAACACCAAAAAGGCAAAAACTCAACAACTCAAACAAAACATATCTTTGGCATTATCGTCTAGGGCACATAAATGAGAAGCGCATCTCTAAACTCCATAAAGATGGTTATCTAGACTCTTTTGATTATGAATCAATAGAGACATGTGAATCTTGTTTGTTGGGAAAGATGAACAAGACTCCCTTTTTAGGTAAAGGTGAGAGAGATAGTGATCTATTGGGACTCATACATATTGATGTATGTGGGCCTTTTAGAACTAATTCCAGAAATGGGTGTCAGTACTTCATTACCTTCACTGACGACTTCCGTAGGTATGGCTATGTGTACCTGATGAAACATAAGTCAGAAACCCTTGAAAGGTTCAAGGATTTCATAAATGAAGTACAGAACCAACTTAGTAAAAGTATTAAAGTACTTCGATCTGATTGAGGTGGAGAATACTTAAGCTAGGAATTTGAGGACCTTCTGCGAGCCCGTGGTATTGTATCACAATGGACTCTGCCTGGAACACCACAACATAACAGTGTGTCTGAAAGAAGGAATCACACTTTACTAGATATGGTGCGATCAATGATGAGTTTTGTTGATCTTCCGATTTCCTTCTGGGGTCATGCTCTTGAAACCACCGTGTTTACACTTAACCGAGTACCATCTAAATCGGTTCAAAAGATGACATATGAGATATGGCATGGGAAGCGTCCCGATTTGTCTTTTATTAAGATTTGGGGTTGTGAGGCTTACGTCAGGAAAATGTTTCCTGATAAACTTGGACCCAAGTATGATAAATGTTATTTTGTTGGATACCCCAAGGAAACAAGGGGATACTATTTATACCACCCTACTGACAACAAAGTGTTTGTTGCTAGGACAGCTTTATTCCTAGAAAAGGAATTTATTTCCAGAGGAAGCAGTGGGAGGAAAATGGAGCTTGAAGAGGTTCAAGCCCAACAATAAAATATTAAACCAGTAGATGTACAAGAGGAACATAGAGATTCACAAGGTGTTGTGGAATCTCAGTCTCCTCAAGTAATACAAGGACCTCATAGATCTAGTAGGACATGCCTTGAACATGAGAGGTTTGGATACCTTGTGACTCAAGAAGGCGATGAGTTGATCATAGATGATAATCCAACTACCTATCTAGAGGCTATGGAGGGACCAGATTATGAGAAATGGCTTGAAGCCATGAAATCCGAGATGGAATCCATGTACTCCAACAAAGTATGGACTTTGGTGGAACCACCCGAAAGGGTAAAACCCATAGGGTGCAAGTGGGTCTTTAAGAAGAAGACCGACATGGATGGCAATGTGCAAACTTATAAAGGAAAATTGGTTGCAAAGGGTTTCCGACAAGTTCAAGGTGTTGACTATGATGAAACTTTTTCTCCAGTTGCCATAATTAAGTCCATCAGGATCATGCTTGCTATTGCGGCTTACTATGACTATGAGATTTGGCAAATGGATATTAAAATTGCATTCCTTATGGATGAAGCCTTGGGGAACTTGAGAGGCTCTCTCTCTCTAGGGATCACTCTCCCTTCTCACTAGAACACCCCGGCGGTTGCCGCTGGGGGGAGGGAGCGTCTCCCCTGGCGTCTTCCTCCCCCTGGCTCTTTAGGTCTCGGTGTGCTTTCGTTTGGGAAGAGCTTGTTGCAGTGGCTCATCAGAGAGAGGGAGCAGTCGAAGGGCGTCGACTCAGTGGTGTGGTTTGGTGAGGGGTCATGTAGCACTGTGAGAAGTAGATCTTGGCCAGAGGTTGGGCATGTCGACCCGGTCGAGTCCTTTCTGTTCAAGTGTGACGGTTGGGAGAGAGCCCTTCTCAACCAGATCCGACTTCCTCATCGCCGCCCTATCTCGCAGGTGATGGAAGGGTCCACTCCTTTCCTTCACTAGCACCTCCCGACCCCGCCCCCGAGTGAATCCATGGTCTCCTGGAGGATGATGGGTTCCTGACCCAGCCCTATCTTCTATGTGGTGCTATTGGCGGTGGATGGGTCCTTCGATGGTAGATCGCTGGCATATCACCGGTCGTTCTACAAGGTTCGCGGCACTGATGTAGCACCCTCTGGTGTGTGGGTTTGATTCTTCCCACTCCGGTGGTCTTCCCCTGTGTGTGTCCCTCTGTAGGCGATAGGTTGGTTTCCTTGGCATCCTGTTGCAGGATGGTCTAGCTGCCTGGTCCCTGGCGCCTTCAAGCTCCGGGTGCACACCAGGTGTTCGACAGCAGTCCAGCCTCGGTTGATGTCAGTCTTTTGAGAAGGACACCTTCAAGGTGTTTGATGTAAAGCCTCGGTTGATGAAATGTTGTTGTGCAAACAACAATCCTCCAGTGGTTGGGCGTGCCTCGCTGTGGCGACGTGTAACCGTGGTCCGGTCACCCTCAAGATGTCGTGTCGTCATCCCCGGTGCTGAAGCAGCCTCACGGTTGCTGTGGTCCTTGACGTGTGGGCATGGTTCGACTCTGTCAGCAGGGCCCTGCTGCTCCGTTGCTGGATGTAGGAACACCCCCAAGGTGTTGGCGAGCAACCTCTTCGCAAGATGTTGGTTGCAGTTTCGATTGCAGGACATCAACAGTTGGTTGTGTGGCTTCAGAGTGAGTTGAATTCTCTAATTTTTTGGCATAGGACCACACCTTGTGGGTGTTTATATTAGACAACTGGTACCGTGCCAAGAAGGATAGGATTGTTTCCAATCTCTTAGGCTTGCATCTCTCGTTTGGTGGCTTGTGATGGTTCTGTGATCTGAGAAGATCTGATGCTAGCATCGTTGTTACAGGCTGGGTTACCAGGTGGTTGTCTTTTTGTAATATGTAGTTACTTTTTGTGGGTGGGCCTATTGCATGTATCTGCAGATTGTAAATCGCTCTCCTGGTAGGTTTGCCTAGTATTCAGTCTTGTTAGTTTTGATGTTCTTCTCAGTGACTGTTATCTTTAGTTGTAGTGTTATACCCCCTACGTGGGGTATTGTCCCTGGTCGAGCTTTTTAGCTCCTTGTGATGTAATGGGGTACTCTGTGCCTAAAGTTTTTGGTTTTATAGTAGCACGCTTTTTGACCGACCAAAAAAAATTGCATTCCTTAATGGGAATATAAATGAGGATGTGTACATGACACAACTTGAAGGTTTTGTAGATTCAAAGAATGCCAATAAAGTCTGTAAGCTGCAAAGGTCAATCTATGGATTGAAACAAGCATCTCGGAGTTGGAATCTTCGATTTGATGAGGAAGTCAAAGTATTTGGCTTATTCAAAATGAAGATGAACCTTGTATGTACAAGAAGGTTAGTGGGAGCATGACCACATTCCTCATATTGTATGTGGATGACATACTGTTGATGGGGAATGATGTCACAGCCTTAGAGAAGGTAAAGACTTGGCTTGGGAATACTTTCTCAATGAAGGACTTAGGAGAAGCATCCTACATTATAGGTATTAAGATCTATAGAGATAGATCTAAAAGGCTTCTCGGACTAAGTCAAAGCACGTACATTGACAAAGTGTTGAAGCAATTCAGCATGGAGAACTCAAAGAGAGGCAACATCCCCATGCTACATGGAGTCACCATCTTTAGAGCTCAATGTCCCCAATCTTGTGAAGAGTGGGAGCGTATGAATGGGATCCCATATTCATCGGCCATCGGATCCATCATGTATGCTATGTTGTGCACACACCCAAATGTCTCATATGCCCTCAGCATGATGAGAAGGTACCAGTCAGATCCCGGGGATTCTCACTAGATAGTCATAAAGAACATCCTCAAGTACTTGCGAAGGACTAAGGATTAGTTTTTTGTATACGGTATTGAGGAAGAACTGGTTGTAAAGGGTTACACCGATGTGAGCTTCCAAACCGACAAAGATGATTTTAGATCGCAGTCAGGATTTTTGTTTTGCCTAAACAATGGAGTTGTGAGCTGGAAGAGTTCCAAGCAAGAAACAGTTGTCGATTCTACTACAGAGGCCGAGTATATTGCTACTTCACATGCAGCAAAGGAAGCTGTGTGGATCAGGAAGTTCATCTCTAAACTTGGTGTAGTTCCCAATAGCTGTGATGCAATTGAGCTTTATTTTGACAATAATGGAGCTATTGCTCAAGCTAAGGAGCCCAGATCACATCAGCGGTCCAAGCACATACTGCGGCGCTTCCATCTCATACGAGAGATCGTACAGCGAGGAGATGTGAAGATTTGCAAAGTACCAACTAAAGACAACATAGATGATCCCCTGACTAAGGCACTTTCTCAGCAGAAGCATGATGGTCATGCTAGGTCACAAGGACTGAGGTTCCTAGGTGACTGCTCTAAGTGCAAGTGGGAGTCTGTTGGTATGAATGCCCATAGAGTAAGTCATGTGATGATTGTAATGGGATACTTTGTAAATGATTTGAATAATAATAATAAAGGCAATTTCTGATCTATCTGTTTTAACTATTTCTGAGATGATAGTGTAACATGATAGATGTCTAAAGAATTGTTTACTCGATGATGTATGCTTTAGGTTCAGGACCTAGACGATGAGATCATACGGATGTTAAGAGTATACATTCTTGTTTTTGTCCCTAGTCGGTTGTTATTGTGGAAATAACCATAGACATCAATAACACTAAAGACTAGATTGTGTATTGGTTGATGACAGAATCTCATTAGTCATGATATAGTGATATCAAACCAAGCACATAGGTACTTGTTAGAGAACAAGTGTACCGAACAGACCCACCGTGAGAGTGACACATGGAACCATGATTTGGTAGTCACAGTCATCTCTCATAGTGATGGTGGTGAGTGTGATTCTTTGACCTAAAATCACTACACTCAACACATGTCGTTGGGTACACTTTGACATCATCAAACGCAGTCCTGAAACATGGGTTGTTATAAAGGTGATGATTGGGTGACTTTGACATGTGGGGTTTTTGAGGGGTGAGTGATAGATATGGGATTTGTCCCTCCTAAGGGAGTTTGATGTCCATGGCCACTTGATGAGTAGGATTGAGAAAGGTATGCACATGCATGTGTGAATCAATATATGATATTGATGTCACACACATCTCACCCAGTCTTCTCTGAGATCAAGGAAATGGATGAACGTTGAAAGGATGATTGTACCATGCCTTGAGTTCATCCAGGACATTAGTGACAAAGGAATTATACATTCACTATAACACCATTCATGGATTATAGGATTGAAAGTTGTTCTCCAACTTTCTATTTCACTTGGGTAGCACTGATGTGCAACTAGGCACCACTCTTTGCTTGTGAAGTCATAAGTGTTATGGACTTTCACTGCCAATGTGAAATAGACCTACAGGGTCACACACATAGGATTTAGCTTGGAAGAGGAGTTTATCCACAAACGATGTTTACATTGATTACTAAAGGAGTTTAGTAGTTCAATTAAATACTAAATCAATTGATAGCTCAATATCATAGTGTTTAAGGTGTTGGACCGATTGATTAGAGTACAGGATTGATTGAAACTGCAATTGACTAATTTTGCACAGTTTGCACTCCCAACCGATCAGTTCATGTAATCAACCGATCGTCTCAGCTTGGTGAACTGATCGGCTCATGTGATGAACCGATCAGCTCAGGACAGGTTGAGACGACCGGTTCAAGGGTTGAACCGATCGGCTCAACAGGTCCAAACAAGCAAGTTGGGAAAGTTATGTTGGTGAGAAATTTCTTTTCATTTCACTTGTCCAATTTGATTGGAACAAGGATTGGTATTTGGATCAATTCGAAACAAAAGAGGAAAAGTCAATCGAGAACTGACCAGGACAGTGAACTGATTGTTTCAGAAGTGAACTGATCAACTCAGGTGCCCCAACCAATAGGTTCAGGTGTGAACCGATTCGCTCAGGTCCCCAACCGATCGGTTCATGCTTGAAACGATCGTTTCAGATGATGCAGTTGGTTGTTTTGTGGAAAATATCAAACCCTTCTACTCTTGCTTTAATCCTACATTGCTCGGGGTAGAGAACCCTATCCCATGACCCTCCTATATAGGGTATTGGGGGCATCTCAAAGGACAACTCAGAACACCAGTTGCTCTGCAAAGTTGTCGTTCTCTCTGGTTGTGGTAACTAGGAGAGCCCGAGCAAGTGCTACCCGATAAGGGAGGCACAACAAGGGAAAGACAACTACAGAAAAGTGACTGGTGGCAGGAGAGTGTGTCTGTAACTAGTATGCCGACAGGAGGGAGCGACTCCTTCCGATTCCTTATAGGACAAGGAGATCGGAGTTCCAGGTGGTCTGTGTGGACTACTTCAGAGGCAGGAGACTTCTGCCTCTCAGAAAACAGTTGTCAATCCCGACAATCCTAGTGAGACCAGGAGCTGCACAAACACCATCCAAGACCAGAGGTGAAGAGCGCGCAAGCCGTGAGGTAACGTCGCCGAGCAAGCCTCGGGACAAGTTATGCCTCTACAAGCCATCCTTCCTATTGTATAAACATTGACGTGATTCCTTTATTCTGGGTTTGGGAGAAGAAAATTTTTATTTCCGCTGCCTTTTCCGTCTCCCCTAAAACCCAACACATATAAGACTTTGTCATGTTAAACAAATGCAAGAGAATGAAATAATTAAAAAGTTTGATTTGATATTTTCATATTATCAAATGAGACTATTTACTTATGATGATCAAGACTTTAGTAGATTACATTTTGTATGCAGTGGATCTCTAGTGCCCCTTGTCTGACAATCTTGTCCATATACCACATCATGTAGTATGCACATATCCAACCATTATCTTGTACTAGACACTATAAATTTACCACAATACAAAACATTAATAAATATAAGTAAGCATTGACATAAATATGTATTAGATTCAGAAAAACAACCTCAACATTCTTCCAACTTAACAATTTCTATTTCTTATCCACATTTCCTCCAGTCTTTTTGAATTCTTTTATAGCCCTATAAGTCAATGTAACATGTTGAATTGCATTAGTAAATACTCATGTATTAATATATATTAACAAATAAAAAAAATTATCCACGTAAATAATGTCTTTTTTATTCCGTGCCCCCCCACCATCTACTTGGTCACCCTTAGGATCTAGTTAATACACAGTTAGCATCTCGGGAACAATAACCAACAACATCCAATGATTATTTCTGAGTGAAAAGAAGACAAAAAAAACAAAAACTCAATCCACAATAAAATATAATTCTTAAGTCAAAATCATAAAAAAGTAACTAAACTTACTCAACATTGAATAGAGCTATAATCACTCTCTTTTTGGCTTTGTCAAAATATTTAAATATGGTAGAGCAGTATTCGGTCACAGATATGGGACAATTTATGTACAAGGCTAATGAATGGTACAACTATAAATTCCACAAGGGGTAGTGTGAACTATGTACACGCCCTATTTAAGAAACTGTAAAACGTATATCATGTATGTATTAATATATAAGAAAACAGATCAACATATATAAAATGAGGTATATAGCCATAAGATCTCACCATATTCAAAGTTCTATCACAAATGTATTCAATAAGTATAAATAAACATCTCCATAACATCTTACAAAAATATACGAGTATCATGAGTTTGACCTACAACATCCTCCTTAATATGGGAAATCATAGATGACTCTTCTTCAAAGTCACCTATACATACTGCCACCTCCTACAATTAGGACTTAGTGTGTCGAATAGGTCCTTTGCAAGCCAACCAGGTAATCGAATATCTTAAGGATGTAAAAAAATAACGATAAAGGTCCTTAACCAAACAAAAAAAATCGGCCTCAGTAATGACTTAGTCGTCGGTTATGGAGAGCCAACTGACGACTAAGTAAATTGCTTTGTGGAATGTAAAAAATTGGCATGAATAAGGCCTTATTTGTCAGTTTATTTTGGATGAACCGACACTATAGAACAATTTGAGGGGAACAATATTTTTGCAGGGATGTGGTGTGAATCCTTTGTCGTCGATTTCTTGACATAAACTCGACGCCATTTGCACAACTTTTTTATGGTGTCGTACAATATCGGTTTTGCTACTGTCCAATAACAATATAAGTATTTTGGAGGCAAAACTATTTTGCGTGAAGGTGTTTGTCGCCGGGTCTTACGAAACTGACACTAATAATAAAAAATTTGGAGGTAATGTTTTCCCTAAAATATTGTATCAGGTTATCTAAGACGTCAGTTTTAGTAAAAGACAACTGACATTATAGAAAAAGTTGTACCTGTGCCTTTTCTAAATCAATGGGACTTGACTAATGATGATGCGTGTACTCAATAACCAACACTATTTATTTTATGGTGTCAATTATTCTGTAGAATCGACGTTAGGAAAAGTGACATTAGAAGTAAGAAATGTACTAGTGTTGTCACATCCCAATTTTCAAAGCCAATTTATAAATTAGAATGAATTTTTTATAAATAATAATAGTTGAGGGATTTTAATGCAAATTGACCAATAATTGTAATTCTTATATGAATATGGGATGAGAAAACTTAAAATAAGACTCAAGTTCATTTTCAATTTCAAATATGCATTATGTGAATCAATTAACTCATATTAATCCTCTTTTCTTTTTCTCTCTCCTCTAAGATAGCAATAAAACATAAGAAGAGGTTAAAGAGGTGACCATGTCATAATTGAATGATTAAAACTAGAAATGGTGACTTAAGGATTTAATATTAGGAGCTTTTTTTTAATCATATTACTATTAATGCCTTTTAATTAAGGTAAACAGTCAATATAGAAGTTATGGACCATAATGAGTACAAAAATGAAATATAATTTCATAGGAATGGTATAGACCTTCTAACTTGCCTATGGTTCAAATTTGAACTCATTTGACCCATGTTTGACCCGCCAAATCGAATTTGAAAGATTTGATTATAGTTTTATTAAGAATTTATTTCAAATACATTTAATACATGAACTGACTCTAAAGTCCTGACTTTAATTGCCTGTCACACCCCTAGTTTCTCTTCTTTCCCCTAAGTACATGATCTTATGGTCTCTATTTAATTATCCAATGATCTGACGGCCAGGGCACCGTCCCCTTCCTCCGCACACTTCACAAATAGGAACTGGTTCCCAGTGGTTTTGTTTGTGACCCTTTTCTCTGTCATCTCTCAATCATTTCCAAAGATTTCTCTTGCTCTGAATTTGTGAGCTTTCCCCGATTCAAATGAGCTTTTACTCACCTTATGTATTGACCAGACGAGGAAACACTCAAATGGGGTCTGATCTCCCTCTCATGCCATTTTTGCATATTCCATTACAACAATATCCACTTCTATTTTAGGGTTCCAAAGCTTCTCCGGCCTCCACTCTTTACCCCTCCTCCACCAATTGGACTCCTAGTACTCCCGAGCTCCCCAACCTACTCCTCCCTCCTCTCTAGTGACCCAGGCTTTGCCACGGATGCTCTAACCACCTCAGTCCAATCACAACCACAGTGAGCATCCTTGACCCTCTTGCTTTGCTTCCGCATCATCAATTTTCTTCAAGCTTGCCCCATATGTTGTATCCTATAGCCTCGTTGGGGTCCTCATTGATGACTCACTGCTATGGTTACCCTGTGTCACCTCAGTCGTGAAGAATGAGTCCAACAGTTTTGCTTTGTCTCATGGATCATCTTTAGGATGTTAGTTAAGGCATTCCTGATCCGCATTTGAAGGTTTCAAGTTCTGAATTGCTCCCTCTATTTCTTCCTTTTTATGACTGGCACCAATGTTTCTTGAGCCAATTCACTACTACATTTTTGGCCAATAAAGTCACTGCCCGTAGCGTCATTTTTACTAGAATAACCGACCTAATACGTTATTGCATCGATTTTATCATAAAAATCGACCCATCAAGTTTCCGGCGGTGAACATTTGCTCGATTTTTCCTTCACGCCTCGAGCTATAGGGTCAATTTTTCCAAATAGCTGACCTTATATGTCTACAAAAAATTCGGGCACCGCTGTAGACTTCTTGGGTCAGTTTTCTCTAGATAACCAACCTTGTAGGTGGTCTCTCTAGGGTCGGTTTTTTCACTTACCCAACCTTATAGGCGGTCTCTCTAATTTCGAGCACCAGTTAAGTCTCTTGGATCGGTTTTATACTCAGAACCGACCTTAGAGGTCCGATTACTAAGTTACCGGAACCCTTCTCTACTGTTCATTTCTCGATCACGTGAGAAGCTTGCTAGCAAGCTGTCGCTGCCGCTCTCGGGTGAGGATCCTTGCCGCTGCCACTCTCAGGTGAGTAGAAAAGGACCTTGCCACTGTCGCACCGGTCCGAAGACCCCCCCTGCTGTCGCACCTGCAAGGATAAAGCTTCATCGTCGCCACCACCCAAACGTAGAGGTAAGGTCAGCCGCCATCTTTTACTTTTGACCTAATGTAGGCATCGCCGAAGCTGACGAAGATGGTAATGTGAGTGTGCTGGCAGTGATAATGAGGAAGAGGAGGGGTGGGGATGGGCGGAATTTGCCCCGGAGGCCTCCCATGGCACGTGGCAAACGAAGGAAGAAGGTGCAGCTTAGCTAGCTAGATAGCTGGATTGGGGAATAATGATGATGGGTGTGTGAGTGACTGAACAAGATGGTGTGGAGTGAATGGTTGTAGTTGATTGAACAAGCTCAGAAACACTCCTTGACCCTCCTCCAACACCTGACACTACTCTGACACCCATGTCTAGCTGCTGCTCAAATGCCAAGACGACTTGTCAAAGCCCAGCTAGGCAGAGCTAGCTATTATTCCCAGGATAAAATCCATCTATCTCCAACCAACTTTGTAACTATCAACATTGCTAATAATTGAAATCTGATATCACAGAACCACAATCACACTGTCATCAATCCCCAAACCCCTTGACCCAATTAGTGACGCTCCTCCAATGCCTCTATATTATAAAGTATGTCATCAATGAATGACGCATGTGCGTCATCCTCGTTTTGTTCCCTGTTCTTGCCAGGTTATAAAACAATCTTAGTCTTGAGATAAACCATTTGCACTGTTTATATTTGCCTCTTTACTCTTGTACATAGGGAATGAGATTAATATTCTTACCGCAAATTGATAAGCTATTTTGTTTCACTCATATAACTATCTGGTTTAACTTATTTATCTGAATAATGAATCAAAAAATGAAAGGATCCATCCATTATTAGAAATCTTTTCCTATATTAGAAATGAAGAAAAGAATCTACCTCCGCTCTTACAATTACTTAATCTTGCCATCATTGTTGAGAATTCCTAGCTTCACCACTGGGTGGTGGTGATGGAAGGCGGGGAGGGGGTGGGTGCGTAGTCCCTGAACTGGGCAACCGATTTGTGGTTGTATGACCCAGAATATGTGTGCTTGCACGTGGTCTTGTGCAACCATGAAGGTGACTGACCATTCCATTGAGTGTATGCCTCACTTCCTGGCCGCATCCACATGTTATCTATTATGAAAGAGCTTGCATGATGTTTAACTTATGCCCTTCAGTTTATATTTGTCAAGAGCACCTAATTGATTCTTTAATTCAGTACATATAATGAATATTTATCTATGGAAGTATTCTTGATTTACCCATGTCGTTCACGACAGTCATCCTCTTGCTTGCAGTAGCTCCGACGCTCGGTGGTCATCCTCTTGCTCTTTGCCACCTATGCACCTTCCAATGCCCACGGTCTTCTCTCATTTTCATCTCTGCGGCTCAGGTCAGTTACATTGTTTTTTCATTTTATTTGACTAGTAAATCAACCAATAATAAAAATGTGTATTCTTTCATATCTACATTTTATTATCAATCACATATGTAATCATTGTATACATTCTAGAAATATGAGGGTAAACATTGTGTAGTCTCAGATTGACACTTTAGGGTTTATAGATGAGATCATCGATGCATGGTGTTTAACTTAATATATAAATATGACAATAAGACATTTATATATTAACTTAGAAACTCGTTCCTAATTTACTCATTAGGAGTAAATTTTAGATAGTCCTCGGTCTGGGACTATTTTTGGATATTTAATCTCACTTAGGATGTAAGTGTATATGTATGTTTAGTTTTAAAGAAAATTTTAGTAGTATTCCCTCATTTGTTCTCTGGGTACATATGTGGGTGGTTATTTTCCATTTACATCGATATACTTAGAGAACTTAGGGGAAATGCTGCTGAAATTTTCTTGAAAACTAAATATACATTATACAGTTACTAGTGAGATTAAATATTCAAAAATGGGATAGGTGGTACACTTTAGTATAAAAGTAATTAACTTTCTATCAATAAAAACTTACAACTTATAGTATCAACAATAACCGTTTTGATAGGTGGTACACTTTTATGATTAATTTTAATGTGATCTAGAAAATGGATCAAAGTTGGATGTCTATCAAGAACCGTTGCAGTCCAGAGTTTGTCATAGGTCTTGATGAATTTATCAGATTAGTTGAGGAACATAGGAAACTACCTATAGATAGGTTCTATTGTCCATGTAGAAATTGTGGTAACAATTTGAAAGTTGATATTGTTGAGGAAATTAAGAATCATGTCATATGCAATGGGATCATACAAGGTTATCATGAATGGTATTGGCATGGAGAGAAATTTAATTATGGATCAAAAAATGTCGATACTAATAGTTGTGGCATAGAAGATATATATAATGATGATAATGTCAATGATGAACTGATTCAGGATGAACTGATTCAGGATGATATGGTTGATGAGATGCTACGTAGTTTTCGGGACAATATCATTGATCCACCTTCTTTATTTGCAAACATTGTCCATGATACTGAAAAACCATTATATAAGGGTTGTACTAAGTTCATGCACGAGGTTGAGTGTTTTGATGAGATTATATACTCTTAAAGATCAAAACCGGTGGAGCGATAAGAGTTTCACTTCACTTTTATCTTTGTTAAAGGAAATTCTTCCTAAAGGCAACGAGCTTCCAATTTCAACATATCAAGCAAAGAAAATAATGTGCCCAATGGGAATGGAGGCTAAGAAGATTCATTCATGTTCAAATGATTGTGTGTTATTTTAGAAGGACTATAGTAATTTGATAAATTGTCCAAAATGTGGTGCGTCAAGGTACAAGACCACAAATTCAATTAAAGATAAAAATAACTCTCCTGCCAAGGTGATGTGGTATCTACCGATAATACCATGATTTCAATGTTTATTTGCTAATACTGAAGATGCATGAAATTTGTCTTGGCATGGGGAGTTAAAGGCCAATGATGATGGTGTCCTACGACACACATATGATTCACCACAATGGAAGAAAATTGATTTATTATACCCTCAATTTGGTAAAGAACCAAGAAACTTAAGACTTGGACTCTGTATAGAAGGAATGAATCCTTATGGTACATTAAGCAGCCAACATAGCACTTGGCCTGTTATGATTGTTATATACAATCTTCCTCCTTGGTTGTGTATGAAAAATAAGTATGTCAAGTTGTCAATATTAATATCAGGGCCTAAGCAACCTAGAAATGACATTGATGTTTACCTTCAACCTCTAATTGATGACCTAAGGAAACTATGGGAAGAAGGTGTTATGAGTGATGCTTCACGTGAAGAGATCTTTAGTTTGCATGCTATGTTGTTTTGCACGATTAATGAATTTCCAGCTTATGGAAATTTGTCTGGATATATCATAAAGGATACAAAGCATGTCCTATTTGTGAGGAAAATATTAATTCAATCTGACTGAAACATGGTGGTAAAATTGTATATCTTGGTCAGAGATTTCTCCCATAAGTGCTTCCTTATCAAAGGCAACACAAAACCTTTAATGGATCAACTGAGGAACGAAGTGCTCCTAAACTTATACCAGGAAATGTTGTATATGATAGAGTGAAAGATATTCTTAATGAATTTGGAAAGAGTTCAAGTAGTCGTACTCTCACGTGTGACAAATCTCTATACAAGAAGAGGTCAATATTTTGGGATCTTCCTTATTGGAGATTCTTGTCAATTAGACACTGCATTGATTTCATGCATGTTGAAAAAAATATTTGTGATAGCATCATTGGTACGCTATTGAATATACCGAGAAAGACTAAAGACGGCATCAAATCTAGAAAAGATTTAGAATTAATGGGTATAAGAAAAGAATTATTAGTGGAGATCAGGGGTCGCCACACATATTTACCACCAGCTTGTTACACTTTGTCAAAGCAGGAGAAAAAGACTTTCTGTGAGTTCTTGTATAATATTAAAATTCCACAAAGATACTCTTCTAATATTCGTAGATTGGTATCAAAGAAGGTTCTGAAGTTGATAGGTCTCAAATCTCATGATTGTCACACCTTAATGCAACAAATTTTACCTGTGGCTATTCAATCTATATTGCCGAAGCATGTAAGGTTTGCAATCACAAGACTCTGTTTCTTCTTCAATGAAATATGCAACAAAGTGATACATCCTAATACTCTCGATAAATTACAAAAAGATGTAATTGTTACCATGTGTCAGCTTGAAATGTACTTTCCTCCTTCATTTTTTGATATCATGGTTCATCTTGTATTACATATAACAAGGGAGGTGAAGATTTTGGGTCCAATTTTCTTACACCGGATGTATCCATTTGAACGCTACATGAGTGTTTTTAAAGGTGATGTTTGGAATCGTTATCGTTCTGAAGGGAGTATTATTGATGGTTATGTGGCCAGGGAGGTGATGGACTTTTGCAATGATTTTGAATTGCAATCAAACTTCTAGCGATCTAAAAAATTCCCATCACACTGAATCTTATTGTGGCAAAGGAACTCTGGGAGCACGAGTGAAAGGAATTAGTCGTGAGTTGTGGGAACAAGAACATTTATATATTTTACTCAACATCGATGAAGTTAGTAGCTACATCATAGAACACAATGATCTTATCAAGAGAAATCATTCATGATCCAGTTCAATGTGGCTTGCAAGAGAGTATAATCGAACATTTATTAGGTGGTTTGAAGAGAAAATCTTTAATCAACTATGTGAATCACTGAATAATGTTGCTGAGAACATAAAATGGCTCGCCTTTAAGCCAAAAATGGATGTCATGTCAATTGGAGGATATGACATAAATGGATTTTTATACTACATAAAGTGTCAAGATGAAAGTAGTGTAGTCCAAAATAGTGGGGTCACTGTTCAAGCTTGTTTGTTGTATTTTGCTAGTGTGAAAGATAAAAGACCACGCGAGGCTGAGATGTCATATTACGACATCATTGAGGACATATGGGAATTGGACTATACAAATTTCAGAGTTCCTATCTTTAGGTGTAATTGGGTTGATAACAACAAAGGAGTTTTAGTGGATGAGTTGGGTTTCACATTGGTGAATTTTGAAAAGATTGGTGAGAAATATGAACCATTTATCATGGCAGACCAAGCAAAACAAGTATTCTATATTGATGACCTGGCAAATAAAAATTGGTCTGTCGTTCTTCATGGAAAAAGATAGTTTATTGTAGATCCTGTAAATGAAGAAGAATACTACAAAAAGTATGATGATTCCAACCCATTCCCAGTTGGTTTTCCAAGTGTAAATGTTGAAGTTAACACCGATGAATACTATAAATGTCAAGACCATGTTGAAGGAGTTTTACTTGACTAACAACTCAACCAATACTAGAGGCATGTATTCTTTGAATTGTTTATTTTATTATGATTCAAGCACACAATCTTTTAAATATACATCATATCACCACTTGTGCTTTTATTATCACTTATGTTTCTTTTATCATGTATACTTGCAGGTTGTTCTAAAATGGCAAGTAAAGATGAACATTCTGAGCATGAGCACCATGATGATGGTGGTGGTGATGCTAAGAAATATAGAGGTCCCACACTGATGTGTAGGCTGCAGGAGCTCAGGGCCAAAGGGGAGAAATTGCCAATCCAGTTTGATGTCACGGGAGCACCTATTGGGGAACATGCTAGTGCTTTCAAGCATTATGTAGGGGTGACCGTGCGCAGTAAGGTGGCAATAGATATAGAAAATTGGCATGATGTTTATAATGCCTTAAAAGACCTCCTATGGAAAGATATATCTATGAATTGAAGTGATATTATATTAATATGTTTTTGTTTATTGATTCTAATTTAGTTTTCCTAGAAAGACATATCCTTGTTAAAATAACATTATTTCTTCTTTGTATGTATAGGGTTTTTTATCTAAATGAAAAAGATCACAAGAAAAATGTGCTACAACGTTGTGGTATACCATGGAGGACTTTTAAGACATATCTCAAAAGGGAATTTATAGATAATCCTAATCAAAAGAAGAAAGCAACATATCAATATATTTTTATAGATCCTGAGGTGTGGGTGAGATTTGATGCATCTAGAAAATCGGAAGAGTTTCATGTAATAAAGATTGTGATGTATTGTATGCATCTTTTTATACAATTAAGGAGGTGAATCTTTTTATATATATATTTGTCAAGTCTAAATTGCAATATCCTCATTTTAAATGATCAGGCTATTCACGAGGCCCAAAAGGAAAGACAGGCCAAAAATGTGCATGACCATCGCTTGGGGCCCGGTGGTTATGCCTTCTGCCGCCAAGTACAAGAGAAGCAACTCTCTTCTAGAGAAGAGTCTAGTACAACTCAAGTTGAGCGTCCACCCCGACACTTGTAGTGGATTGATGCTAGTAAAAATCGAGTAGGTGAAATTGTCAACCCTGCAACTAAGGAGGTGGCACAAAAGATGGTAAGTTCATCCCAACTAAGTAAAGAGTAACTCCCACAAACTTTGATTTATTTATATCTAATTGATTTGTGATTTTAATATTTTTATTAACTATGAATAGATTGATCTCCATGAGCAAAGGAAGGAAGGAAAGTTCATCCCAACTGGCCGCATGGATGAACTATCAGTTACTCTTGGTACGAAGGAGCATCCTGGTCATGTTAGGAGATTAGGAGCTGACATAGGATTCAAGTCTTATTTTGACCCCTCGCAATCTAAAAAAGGTCGTACAGGAGGTCTTACACAAGAGGAAGTTGAAGCATTAGTAGCACAGAAAGTAAAAGAAATAATGTCTTCATTCCATCCTAGTCAACCTTCTCATCCTATTCAAACTGTGCGTCTCTCAGATGATGAGGTACAAGCCCATGATCCAGTTGTAGAAGGTCATGGGAGCACTCCCAATGACCCACCACAACAATCTGCAGTAAGTTTGTTCTATATGTTGTGTTATTAGTATGATACACACACACACACACATATATATATATATAAATATAAATATATATAGTTGTAGTAGGTATCTGGTTTACCGCTTCGTATATAACTTATATTATTTCAATTCTAGGTTGGTATGAATTGTAAATTTACAGTGGAGGTTCCAGAATATAATGTTATGGCAGCAGGTAAGGTATACAACCTTGGTGGTGCATTACATTGCCAACAAATTACTGATGACATTTTTTGGGTGTCCATCCATCTTGTATATGATGGAATGGGGGACAAACCACTACCCATATATAATCCTGAATACAGTACATTTGAAGAAGTAGAAGGTGCTTTGGTTGGTTGGCCTAGACACTTGGTTATCAATGACAAGGTATACTTGAGTTCTACCATGTTTTTCATATTTGACTACATATATGAACTCATGTAATATAAGTATGTAATTTAATTAACAAGTTTGTAAACCAAAAAGTAAAAATTCTACTAGTCATCCTCCTATGTCCAAGCCATTTTTATTCCAGAATCCACATTTGATGAGTTGGAAAGTAAATGCAAATGTTTGTGTTGATACTTAGCCAACCAAAGCTCGGGATCACAAATGTTGGTCAATTTAATAGAAGATGCAACTGGGAGGGACTTTGACAATTATATTTTTCTTGATGATATTATAGAGTTGTTCTGGTATGATTGGATAAATACATTGATATTAGAAGTATGGATTAGGTAAGGATCTATCAATATAGAAAATTCCAATACACATTTTTTAACTTATTTCTAAATAATGAAATGATTACAAATGTTATACAACCACTTATATACCGAGGCCATAAACTTTGATATAAAGAATGTTGGATTCTTAGTGCCTTCAGTCAATAGTCAGGTGGAGACACATATTGAGGATGTGAATGAGTACTTCTCTACTGCATTCAAATAGTTTGCTAGTGCGGGAAAGGAAATTATTCGAATTCCTTTTAATGTCCAGTAAGTATTATTATTCAATATAGTTTTAACAATGAATAAATTTCTTTATTTTAATATTTGTTTTATTCTTACTTAGATCTAGACATTGGTAATTATTGGTGGTTGTCCCAAAATTGATGACTCTTTATTATCTTGACCCAATGGGAAAAATAACAAGGGGCCACAAACTAAAATTGCCAACTATGGAGTAAACATAAATTTAGTCATTTGTTATGCTTCAACATAATATTTCTATTTAGAATTTGTATTTTACCAACTATCATTTAATTGATAGGGGTATAAAGGCTTTTTGTGAAGGTGGAGGACAGATACCCACAAAATTAAAGACATTGACTTTGAAAAATGTCAAGGTAGATACTTTGACAGCTGCTTAGTCTTATATGTATTAATTTCAGCTCTTATATATCAACTCTGTTTATAGTACTTTACTAACATTAAATATTATTCGTTATTTGTAGTGTCCTATACAAAATAATGGTTGGGCTTGTGGCTACTATGTAATGAAATATATGCAAACTATTGCCAAAGAAGCATCACATGACATTCAGACTATATATCAGGGAATAAAGAATAATATCATAAATTTACAACTGAGTTGTAGTCATTTTATAAAATATTAGCATGTGTATTTTTTGTTGTAGATATTTACAACTCAGCCTTATACACCTGAGGACTTAAATGAATTCTAAGAAGAGTGGTCAGATGCTTTTCTAAATGAAGTCAATATAGCATTGGATTGAATTGCATATGTCAGCTCCATTTATGTATGTGGTTTTGGAACTCTTTCAAATTTACTTTTATACATGAATTTTAATATCATCTCAGACTTGCAATCTATCATTTTATGAATGTTATGATGTGCTATGTGTATAAAATGTCTCAACTGAATGATATATGAATTATTTTTGTTATGAATGTGTGTGGTTTGGAAATTATCCAATTTGAATATGATTAGCTAGAAAATGTGGCTTTGGAATGAAATTTTGGCTTGCATCATTGCATTTGCAAGTCTACTTTCTATTAAATGTTTTGATCTTTGTAAAGCAAATTTCTATTCTGCAGGTTTTTGTTCTAAAGATTTATGTTCTATAGAATTTTTATTTTAAAAAAATTGTAAACTCTAGGGTCGGTTATTTTAAAAAACCGACCTTAAAGATATCTAGGGTCAGTTATTTAAAAAATTGACCTTATAGATCTCTAGGATCAGCAGTACTCTATTGGGTCAGTTTTTTTCTTATAACCGTCCTTACAGGTAATCTCTAGGGTCGGTTTTTTAGGAATAACTGACCTTATAGGCTCTGGGATCAACAACTTATTTTTTGAACTCTTTTGGGTTAGTTTTTTTTCTTATAACCATCCTTACAGGTCAACTTTAGAGTAAGTTTTTTATGAATAACCGATCTTATAGGATCTGGTATCAGTAAGCTCATTTTTTGAACTCTATTGTGGCATTTTTTGCTTATAACCGTCCTTACTGGACATCTTTAGCGTCGGTTTTTAGGAATAACCGACATTATAGGCTCTACAATCAACTAATTTTTTGTACTCTATTGGGTTGGTTTTTTTACTATAACCGACCTTACAAGTCCTATTTAGAGTCAGTTTTTGTAGGAATAATCACCTGCAATTTCTTTTTCTCGCTTGGGTTAGTTTTTTACAGCCTCTTGGGTTGGTTTTTACTATATAAGGTCGGTTTTCTTTGGTTAAAAAAACTGACCCTATAGAGAAATTTCTCTAGCGACTGCCACTTAGGCATCAGTTGAAAAGTGACGCTATAGAATTAAAAAACTGACCCTATAGACCATTACTGTACTAGTGATTTCTTCTCGAAACGACACCTTCATCTTTGACTTGTCACAAGGAACCCGATGATGAACATCATTCTCCAATATTGGCTGCCTTCTAGCCACCAGAGCCAGAGCTTGAAGCCCCGAGAAACTGCTCCAGCTATGGCTCGTGATGGAAGAAGCCTGGTCGTATAAAGACCTTTCTGACCCCATGTTTTAAATCAATCAATTTAGATTGCTTGGACACTTTGGTAACTTTGCATGTGTTTAATTATTCAGTCTGCAAAGTACTATGTTGAATGACAACTTTACCCTGACATATTTAATCGAATGTAACACTTTCTATGGATTTGTCGGTCATCTCACATTCATTTAATTAGATTTTTTGTTTTCGCTTAAATTAATCTCATGCATATTATTCCCTGGATTCTCACTAGTCAGTTTTTCAAATATTTGTGGTAAATCATAGGGTGCTCATAAAAATACAAATAAATAGTCATTGGAAAGGGTTTTTCAAGAAGAACATGATTTTATAATTTTCAAGCATGATTTTCCTTTCTAGTCCTATGTTTTATTAGAAACCCTATTTGGACCCTTAAAACCCTAATTATATGTACATGTAATTAATATGATCTAAGTTAACCAAGTGAACCTAACCCTAATGCACTCAAACCCTAATTCACCCTAATTCAACCTAAGATCCATACAAGGCATTGATTTATGATGCTTATGAACAAGTGTTTAGGGCCTAATCAAGACAAGAGGAAGTTTGACCTAGATTTGACTCAAGGATCAAGAGAGGCCATCTTAGACTCAAATTTTCTCCAAGATAAATTTGTCATGCTACTGAGTACAAGTAATCATGATTGTTTGCAAGTTAACTAAAAAGTAGACATTATTATTGCAAGTTTAATGTTTTAATCATGATCACTCTATATTATTATTTGATTATTGCTATATGTTATGCCCTATGGTTAAAATGTTTTATAATAATTAAGGTTTATGATTTATGACTCATGAAATCAATGTTAATATTCAAGACAGAGAAATCTCATCATGTTAAGAGATCATGTTCAAAAGGGAGAAATCCAATCATGTTAAGTTCAAGAATCATGATTATGTTAATGTTAATGACATGTTAATGATCAAGTTAATTGGAATTGAACTAGTTTTTATATGCTCCCGAATCATGGACCTCAAGGGATCGTTAAGGGCTTTCCTAAAAATCATGTGCTCCTAAGGAGGAGTTATAGAGGGATGCATACATTTACTATTCAATTTTCATGTTAAAATCATCCTAGAATGATATAGTTAATTCTTGTCAAGTTTTCTTACATGTCAAGTATATTTAATTTTCTCATATTATAAAGTACCAGTACCGTTTAGTGATGTGTTGTTTTTTCCCTTTGCATGATTCGGGACGTGATGTTCCCAGGAGTTGGAGCAAGTAAGGACTCAAGAGGAGCAATCTAGGACTAGAAGACCTAGAAGAGCTAACTGGTGGGGTGCCATCCATACTAGGCGATTCAATCATGTTTACCTTTATGAATAGTTTTCCATGTTTAGAAATGTTGAAAAATATCATAGAACTCAATTGTAGTTTCCTATTCAAAGAACAATGTATGAATCTCAATGGTGAATTATGTGTTTATTTGCTATGATTTCATAAATGTGACATTCCCCTTCAAGATGAAAGCTTCTGCTTAGTTATATTATATATAATAAGGAGGGGTGTTACATCAATGGTATCAGAGGCAATAAATGGATGGCCACCAGAAAGCAATTTGATTCATATGTTCTAACCCTAGGATGAGTATATGGTATTTGGGTTTAGAGATAGATTCTCAAAGAAAAGAATATACCATGACCTAGAATTAGTAAGAGTTTTCACCTTAGAATAGATAGAGGTCAGAGATAAATGTTTACATAGTTTAGGTCTAAAGTGTAAACCTATCCTAGCTAATGAGATGCCCTCTCTATTCTCATTGTTATGGCCAACCAATAGAGACTTGAAGAGGAATGTCATGAGCATGAGACCTTTCATTAACGTCTCCTTTTTCACTAGTGCATGTGGTATGGGACATGTGCATTAGTAGATTAGTGAGAGGTAGCATGTTAAGATCCCACATCTCTGGGTATGTGCTTGATCACCACATATCTAGAAATTTAGGAAGTATCTAAAAAGCTAAGTGTAGATAGTCACCTACGCCTAACGTTTAAAAGTTATGTGAAGTTGAAGGTAAGGGCCCTAAGTGTAAATATATGTTTGGTTTCATAAGGACTAAAGTATGAGCTAAAGAGATGAGGAGTAAGATAAAATAAAATTCATGCTCACATAAATAATGTACAAAACTTAAATGCCCTACGTTGCATAACCTTTTCATTCAAAAATTTCAACATACATGAACCTTATATGAACTACATTACTTTCATGCAAATCTTAGCATGCTAGCTTTCATTGAGTGAAGAAGTAAGGAAAACCCTAAGGTGGGTAGTACCCTAGGAAATTTTGAGGACAAAGTTTATTTTAAGGTGGGTAGAATTGCCACATCCTAATTTTCAAAGCCAATATAAAAATTAGAATGAAGTTTTTCCAAATAATAATAGTTGAGGGAATTTAACTACAAATTGACTAATAATGGCAATTCTTATATGAAAATGAGATGAGAAAACTTAAAATAAGACTCAAGTTCATTTTCACTTTTAAATATGCATTATGTGAATCAATTAACTCATATTAGTCCTCTTTTCTTTTATCTCTCTTCTAAGATAGAAATAAAGCATAGGAAGAGGTTAAAGAGGTGACCATGTGGTTATTGAATGAGTAAAACTCTAAATGGTGACTCAAGATTCTATATTAGGAGCCTTCTCAAATTATATTACTTTTAGTGCCTTTTAATTAAGGTTAATAGTCAATATAGAAGTTATGGACCATAATGTTTACAAAAATAAAATCTATTTTTATAGGATGTTATAGACATTCTAACTTGCTTATGGTTCAAATTTGAACTCATTTGACCCATGTTTGATCCTCAAAATCGAATTTGAAAGATGTGAGTATAGTTTTATTAAGAATTTATTTCAAATACAATTAATACGCAAACTGGCTCTAAAGTCCCAACTTTAATTACCTGTCATGCCCCCTATTTAATTAGCCAATGATCCAACGACTAGGGCATCATCCTCTTCCTCCGCACACTTTGCAAACAGGAACTGTTTCCCAACAGTTTTGTTCGTGACCCTTTTCTCTGTCGTCCCTCAATCATTTCCAAAGATTTCTCCTACTCTGAATTCGTGAGATTTCCCCAATTTGAATGAGCCTTTACTCACCTTATGTGTTGCAGATGAGGAAATGCCCAAATGAGGCCTGGTCTCCCTCTCACGTCATTTTTGCAGACACCATTACAACAAAATCCACTATTTTAGGGTTCCAAAAGCTTCTCCCTCATCCACTCTTTACGTCTCCTCCACCAATTGGTCTCCTAGTACTTCTAAGCTCCTTGACCTACTCCTTCTTCCTATCCAGCGACCCAAGATTCACCCTGCCTGCTCCGACCACTCGATCCAATCACAACTGCAGTGAGCATCCTCAACCCTCTTGCTTTGCTTCTGCATCATCAGTTTTCTTTGAGCTTGCCCCATCTGTTGTATCTTATAGCCTCGTTGGGGTCCTCGTGGATGACTCACGATTGTGGCTACCCTGTTTCACCTTAGCCATGAAGAATGAGTCCAACAGTTTTGCTTTGTCTCATGAAACATCTTTAGGATGTTAGTTGAGACATTCTTGATCCGTATTCGAAGGTTTCAAGTTCTGAGTTGCTCACTCTATTTCTTCCTTTCTCTGATGGACACCAACATTTCTTGAGCCAGTTTCTTCTCAAAATGACGCCCTCATGTTAAGCTTGTCATAGGGAAGTTCTCCAATATTGGCTGCCCTCCAGCCACCAGAGCCAGAGCTTGAAGCCCCGAGCAACTGCTCCAGCCATGGCTCGTGATGGAAGAAGTCTGGTCGTATAAAGACCTTTCTACTACCATGTTTTAAATCAATCGATTTTGATTGTTTGGACACTTTAATAACTTCTCCCGTGCTTGATTATTCATGTCACGAAGTATGTTTTATGTTCAATAACTTTACCCCTGCATGTTTAATCAAAATGTAACACTTGTTATGGATTTGTTGGTCGTCTCACATTCATTTAACTTGATTTTTGTTTTCATTTAAATTAATGTCACACATATGATTTCCTGGATCTGATTGATTAGTTTTTCAAATATTTGTAGTAAATCATGGGATGCTCATAAAAATACAAATAAATAGTCATTGGAAAGAGTTTTTTTAGAGGAACACGATTTTATGCTTTTCAAGCTATGATTTGCCTTTCTAATTATTAGAAACCCTGATGTTTTATTAGAAACCCTATTTGGACCCATGAAAACCTAATTATGTGCACATGTAATTAACATGATCTAAGTCAACCAAGTGAGTCTAACCCTAATGCACTCAAACCCTAATTCGTCCTAATTCAACCTAAGATCAATACAAGGTATTGATTTATAATGCTTATGAACAAGTGTTTTGGGCCTAATCAAGACAAGTGGAAGTTTGACTTAGATTTGACTTAACGATCAAGAGAGGCCATCTTAGAATCAAATTTGCTCCAAGGTAAATGGGTCATGCTACCAAGCACAAATAATTATAATTGTTTGCATGTTAAGTACAAAGTAGACATTATTATTTCAAGTATTTTAATCATGATCACTCTATATTATTGTTTGATGATTGCTATATGTTATGTCCTATGGTTAAAATGTTCATTATGATTTCTGACTCATGAAATCAATGTTAGTATTCAAGAGGGAGAAATCCCATCATGTTAAGAGATTATGTTCAAGAGGGAGAAATCCCCATCATGTTAAGTTCAAGAATCATGATCATGTTGATGTTAATGTCATGTTAATGATCAAGTTAATTGGAATTGAACTAGTGTTTATATGCTCCCGAATCATGGACCTCAAGGGGTCGTTATGGGCTTTCCTAGCAATCATGTGCTCCTAGGGGGGCGTTATAGAGGGATGCATACATTTACTATTCAATTTTTTATGTTAAAAATGATCCAAGAATGCTATAGTTAATTCATGTCAAGTTTTCTTACATGTCAAGTATATTTACTTTGCTCATATTATAAAGTGCCAGTACTGTTTAGTGATGTGTTGTTTTTCCCCTTTGCAAGGCTGAGAATGTGATGTCGCCAAGAGTTGGAGCAAGTAAGTACTCAAGAGGAGCAAGCCAGGCTAGAAGACCTACAAGAACAAACTGGTGGGGTGCCATCCATACTAGGCGATCCAATCATGTTTACCTTTTTGAATAGTTTTCCATGTTTAGAAATGTTTAAACATATCATAAAACTCGATTATAGTTTCCTATTCAAAGAACAATGTATGAATCTCAATGGTGAATTATGTGTTTATGTGCTATGATTTTATAAATGTGACATTCTCCTTCAAGATGAAAGCTTGAGCCCAGTTATATTGCATATCATAAGGAGGGGTGTTACAAGTATTTTGTGGCTAGGCCACCCACACATATGCATCATAAAAACAACAGAGTTTTGGAGATCAGGACGACTCCCAGATAATCCCCCAAACTTTGTCATTTACTTTCTTACGACTCTCAATGGAATCTCTCTTTCCTAGGTGACTTAACCAGTACACGATCTTTGTAGTAAACACTCCTTTTGGATTTGGCCACCAGAAAGGAAGGTCTTGTAGTAGCCTGACCCTCAAGGGGGTATTTGTAATTTCGTTGCATATTGTGGGTGGGAATAAATGCCGAATAATTTTCATGTTTTAGATTGTTGTCTCTTTATCAATTGAACACACTTTTATTGATCTTATTACGTTCTTTCCTTTCATTGGTATTATTTTAAACAAATTTGGGCGAACAAATTTGCATCAACACAACAAATAAAAAACCAAAAAAATACTGCGACAAGTGAGACAAATCATCACAATTTTCTTCCATTTACATTAAACATTTATCAACTCAATTTCTTTTACAGGACGTACTCAACAATACCATCATCAACTGATTTTGTCTTTGTATCATTAAGATTTGGTATATAAGAAAATTGGCAATTCAATTTGTATATTGAGGATTCACGAAGGCGTTTATATCGATCCTTTTAGTATGATCTTGAAAGTTTGACCAAGAAGACCCGATAATGTTCAATTACTAATATAACCCGAAATAAAAAGATTTGACTCTTTTTTAAGATTCCACCATAAAATTCAATTTTTAAACTTTTGTACATCCACTCCGTAATCGATGGAGACCTGAATTGCCACTCCTAGTTAAGTCTAGAGAAATAAGAAAAGCCCGTACACTTACGATAGTATTATTCAATTAACCATCTAGCAGTGGCGGAAATGTGCATTTTAGCACATGGAGGGGGGGGAAGTTGATTCAAAAAAAATACTAACATTGAGAATGGAACTAGACCACTTATTCAAAGAAACCAACTTTCTACCACTTCAAATAGCCTCTTTCTTTGAAAACTAGTACACAGTTAGTCTATTTATTTATACGTTAATATATATTTAGTACTAAAAACACTACGCCCCCTGCCATCAAGTGTCCGCATCAGCATGACTTTCTTCTCTCTCGTATCACTGTATATATAATCGCGCCTGGGAAGTGGCCACTGTTTGATTTTCATCAATGGCGATTCGACCAGTTCCCTTCTTTGCTCCTCTGCACATACTCATCCTCTTCCTAGTTCTGGTCGCGGGGCAGTCTCCAGTTGACGTGGATGTCGGAGTGGTGTTGGACCTGTATAGCCCTTTTGGTAAGGCGTGCTCCTCTAGCATCTCCATGGCCGTAGATGACTTCTACTCCGCCCATCCCAATTATACAACCCGGCTCCGCCTGCAAACGCGGGACTCCAACCGCACCACCTTAGGCGCCGCCTCGGCTGCCCTTGACCTCATTTCGAACGTCGGCGTGTCCGCCATCCTTGGCCCTCAGGGCTCCGCACAGGCGGCCTTCTTGGCTGACCTCGGTGCAGCGGCCAACGTCCCTATTATCTCCTTCACCGCCACCTCTCCCTCCCTTTCTGGGCGCCCATTCTTTGTCCGTCCAGCTCTTAACGACTCTTCCCAGCTCCCCGCCCTCTCCGCCGTCGTTGCCGCGTTCCTCTGGCGGAACGTCGTCCTCGTCTACGAAGACTCTGAGTTCGGCTCCGGCGTGATCCCCTACCTTATCGACGCCCTCCGCGACGTCGGAGCCCGGGTCTCATCTCGGTGCGTCGTCCGCCCCACCGCCACCGCCTCGGAAGTGGCGGAACAATTGCGGCAGCTAATAGAGGCGCCGACCAGGGTATTTCTCGTGCACATGTCGCCGGAGACTGGGACAACGGTGTTTTCAGAGGCGGCCAAGCTAGGGATGATGGGGGAAGGCTATGTCTGGCTCATGACCGACGGGCTGACCATGGAGCTGGAGTCAACGCGGCTGATGGGCGACGTGTTCCTGGAAGGGGCTGTAGGGCTGAGACCTGTCCTCCCTCTCCCTTCCAAAGTGTTCGATAATTTCACTGCGAGGTGGAAGCTCAGATTTCAGAAGGACCATCCCGATATCAAGAAGGTCGACATTAACGTCTTTGACCTTTGGGCATACGATACCGTGTGGGGACTCTGTATGGCTATCGAGAAAGTGGCACTTGCTGATTCCGGAGCTGCCTTCCGTCTGGGACAAAAACGATCTAGATCGAGTAGCAAAGGCTCCACCAACTTGACTAGCTTAGACGTTTCTCCTGTCGGCCCAAAGCTGTTGGAGACCATTTTAGCTACGGACTTCAATGGCTGGAGCGGGAGGTTCCAGCTGATGGATGGGCAGCTGCAGGTAGTTGCATTCGAGCTGGTAAACGTAGTTGAGAAGAGGGCGAAAACCATCGGTTACTGGACCCCTGCACTCAGTATCTCGCGGTATATGGATAGGGAGGCACCGCACGGCGAGATTATTTGGTCGGGAAAGGTCAACAATCCTCCTAAGGGCTGGGAGTGGCCGGTCAAAGGCAAGAAGCTGAAGGTTCTTGTGCCAAAGTCTTCTATGGGAGAACCTTTCGTAAAGCTTGAGTTTGATCGTCGGACAAATACAAATGTAGGAGATGGGTTTTGCATAAAAGTCTTCCAAGCTGCTTTAGCAAAGATGCCATACAATATTCCTATCGAGTATACTCTGTATGTTGATAAAGACGGGAACTCCGACGGATCTTATGATGAACTCATTTACCAAGTCTATCTCAAGGTGAGTACATTTTTGACCGTTGCAGTCCTATCGTAGTTATAATTACAATATTCTTTTCTTGCTTTTGGAGACTGATCACAGTATTTTGTTTCTTTAGAGAAAAACTGTAAAACCTTGAACTTAACTATTATATGATCCAAATATTTAAAGTTACCACCTTTTGGAGGTTGACAGACGTAATGGTTGGCTGTAAAGTGATTATAAATTTGGATTTGATTATGCAGCTCGATCATACATCTATGCAGTTCTATGTCAAATCTATCCAACAATTTTTGCAGTGCAATTTGCAATTTTATCTTGTTATGCACATTAACACTTAATCTCCACATTTTGGATTAAAGACTCAGTCAAATTATGACCTATTTGGATTATTGAATGCAGTGACGGATCAGAAACCAGAGGTGGGTGAGGTCAAAATACAAAAACTCATTTTTCTATTGTGATTGTCAATACATATAGGACAGTAGGATCATAGTAGGAAATCACAAGTTATAAGTCTAGATGTGCTACAATATCTTCCAAGATAATACCATACTATTGAGATCCTAATGGGGAATGATAGGTTGTAGTCTAGGAACCTTAGAGTCAAACCCAAGTAATTTGGATCATAATCGCAAACAGTAGATTATAGCTGCTCACCAAATAGGCCATTTTTTCATTTCTTTAACATTGAGATCATAGTTTCGGAACTTCTGTAATTCCGTCTGACTTAAACCCAAAATACCGAGATTATAACTGGAAATGACAGGTCATACTCCTTTAGTTGCTATTATGTCTGCAAACTTAAACCCAAGACACTTGGATCATAATTTGAAATGAAAGTCGGTAGTCAAGGATTTGCTATAGTATCTTTCAAATTGAATTTAACCTTAACTAGGCTAGCACTTTCATATTCAACAACATCAACTGAAGACTCAATAGTACTTTTTCAAGATAACTTTTTTTTAGAATTTAGTTAAGGAAGGCCTCCTATATGTAGATATACACTATGCCAATTTTCTTGGTTGATGTATTACAAGATATGGAAGGATAAAGTAACTGCTAGAACTACCATCGACATGTACAATTGTTCGAGATATACTTACAACTATACCATGCAAATAAACTTATCTTGCCCATAAGCAACGAGGAAATATAAATATATGATACAGAATATATATATTAATAGATTTGTCTAGGATAAATTTTCCTAGTCCCACATGAGTTTTATGAGGTTTCATTTCCCAACATACATTTCTCAAAGGTACACAATTTGTTAGGTGTATGACACTAATTGTCAATTGATGTTCACACAAGAGATTGAATTAAAAAGGAAATTGTTTTGAATTGTTACTTAGAGAAACAAAAATAATTTTGTTTGCCTCGTTCTATATACTTGTGTAGGCATGGTTAGGGTAGACAGTGTTAAATCTAAATATGTGAACCTGATCATGTCTGACCTGAAAAAAATGTTTCAAGTTCAAATGTTGACAATGGGGGTCGATATTGGGTTTAGAGAAACATGTCAACATTAGGGTTTTTATCAATTTGGGTTCACAATCTGGATTGATCCTAGGTTTGAAAAAACCATGGTTTGGGTCACAATTGTGAGCCATAACAGTAAAAATCTAGTTTATGCAAAACTATAACTTTGACATACCTAGCTCGTAGGTTCTAGTTCTGATGAATCAGGGTCGAATAGGCTAGTCTAAATCTAGGTCTTTGATCGGTTCCAGGTTTTAAATTTAACAATCTAGAGTCGGTTACGGCTCATCAGACAAAGTGACCTAAATCTGAGACCGGGTCGATTCAGGTCTGATTGGTAGAAAATTGAGTCAGCCTTTTCTGATGTGAAGCTGAATCTAACCTGGAATTTAAACGATCGACATGCGTGAAGTGAAGATCTCTAATTATATACATAACATGTTTAGGCCTCTGTGAAGTTACTTTAGTTTCCAATCGAATTACAGTCTCTTCTACCTACTATATGTTGCTAAGAAAGCAAGAATAACCAAAGCACACGATCTCTCAATTTTGATTAGTTACATTATCAAAAACCATCATCTATCCATCTTCATTTCCTCTATGAATTCCATTAGTAATTTACGGTCCACCCACGTGATTCTCTCCAGTTAAGTTTCTCCTCAGTCCCGACTACCTTTTTTCACTTTATGTTTAAATTACACACGACTGGTTTCCATTTTCCACTACCGGACACTCATGCCATATGCCGTTGTTTGATAAGGACACACCGTCAACTGCCCACGAGGCTAGGAAAATTATGATGTTGCCTAAGTGGGGTATAATATCTACATTAGGTGAGGCCATGACCTCATATGACATATTTGTGCATCCACTGTTGATTGGTTGTCACTATGCCATAGTGTAGGGCTAGTGCAATTACGTTTGGCAAAATTTTACCATTATAGAATTCTCTTGCAGTGAAACTTAGCTAAAAGTTCCAAAATTTACTATGGGATCTTATGATAAAAGTGGCGAATCTCTTGAGAATACAACGAGAGACTAGGTCCAGTAAGTACAGAAACCATCGACGAGAAGAAAGTGTGCAATCACACAACCACTAAACATGAAATTTACATGGTTCAATAAAAATGACCTTACTATGAGAGAGAAAATGAGAAGTTACACTATATGGAAGAGGGGTAAATGCAGAAAGCTCTTGAAAAAGACTGAATATACCTGGGAGTACAACTAGTTGCTGCCTATACATAATACATAATACACAATACACGACAAACTTCAACCCTAGAAAGGGTGCATATACATATAATAGTAGAACTACAATCGGATCATTATACATATATGTAAATGAGACTGTACCATACCAGGGCAGGTGGCTTCACCCCCACTACTTTAAAGAGCATCTATTCGTCCTTGCCTGTTAATTTGAACATACATCCTCCTAGTTACAAGCCAACAAGTTTACCGACTAGAACGCCAATCATGCTTGTTAAGTCGGCAAGGAGTTATGGCTTCTAGCTTGGGTGCCTTCATGCTTAGGCGCGTGTCTTAGAAGCACTTAGGCGACCTATTTTTTTGCTTATTCTAGACTAGTTCTTCTTATGTTATATGCATGTACTTTGCTGTATTACAATTATTTTCTTCTTCTATAAATGTATGCTTACGGCTACATGTATAGGTATATATATCTATTTCATAGTTAAATTCCAATATAAACCACTTGAAAAGTTCTAACAACATAATTATACAAAAATGCATACATATTCAAATGTGAATATTTGATATTAATGGCACAAAGTCCTCAATCGTCAGTGGTTCTTGAGGATTGAACCCCGGTCGCTTCATTGGCGACTCTTGATCCGATCCACTAGGCCACCTGCTCGGTTCAAAGTCCTAAACATAGAGGAATTGGACTTCTAACATGGATATGAATCCTTGATTAGAATACTATATTACCTTATAATGTATTATAAAATCCATATATGGGGTTAAGAAAAAAAAATCAAGACACTTATAAGTCAAGGTGCAGTCTAGGGCTGTCAATGACACGTCCACATCCATGAATCTAATCTCGTCCAACCTGGATGAAACTAGTTTTAAGTTCTAGTTTTGATAGTTTGCGACAGTTCCAAGTTCAAACAACCGACCCTCTAGCTCGATTCCGGGTCTGAATTTCACAATCTGGGTCAATTTCTGATTTGGACTAATTTTGGTTAAACCAGTAACAATCTAGGTTATGCGGAACTAGATTTTTGACATACGATAGCTTATCAAAACTAATTTTGACGAATCGTGGTCACAAATTCCAAGTCCAAGTTGATATTGAGTTCTAAATTTTACAATACGGGTCGGTTCCTTGTTTGGACAGAATAATCAAAATACAAGTCTGAGTTGGTTTCTAGTCTGACTGTTAAAAATCCGTTCATCCTTTTTGGACCTGGAATCGACCCATACCCTAAAGTTTGACATCCCAAACACAGGCCATGACGTACTCCCTTCAGGCACCTTGAAGAATGACACCTAGGCGCACGCCTTGGTAAGTATGACGCCACTTGCCTAGCTACTACAAGTACATTTTTTTTTGGCAAACCTAGAGACGTATTTGTTATTCATCATGTGCTTTAGAACAGGGCAAAAAGCGGATATATTTACATCAAGTTTGTGAGTTAGCCGAGGCGGCTTATTTGAATTAAATGAACAAGAAAGATAAGAACGATTGTGTTTTGGCTCTGCTATCAACAACCCTATTCAGTTCTCTTGGAACATAGAGGACCCAGAGATGAAGGAACATTGCTTTGGTGGCTTGAAATTGTCTCCACAATGGGCTGGAGCTTGGATGCCATATAGTGCTCTTGGTTTACCACCTCCACAGAAGAGCTAGAGTCCGATAGAATAATAACTCTATCCAGATTGTTGCTTCTGTAGATAGAGGTTACGATGAAAATGGCCTGTAGTTTAGCTTGAAGTGCGGAGGTGGCTTTCAAAGGGATGCCTCGTCCCAACATACATTTGCGAGTCCCATCGAGCATGTGGATTTCGATGCCTGCATTATAGGAACACCGCTGAAGTGTTGCGTCAACAAACAGAATGAAGTCATGAGGTCCTGACCGGATGAAAGTCTTACTAGGTAGACCTCTAAGCCTGGGAGTGAGTTGCGAGATACTGAGGATGGATTTTGTTCTCTCCCTTATGAACTATGAAGACGATCTGAGATTGGACATCAGGAATAATGTGCTCATGTACTTGTTTATTCAAATGTTCCAAATTTGCCAGCTAGCTACAATATGAAGCACAACCTGGTCAGCAGAAATGCCACTAGGCGCGATAACCCATCGAATCCACTCTTCCTCATCAGCGAGGAAGGAGTCGTGTGGTGCATGTAGGCCTCTCCAGATAGCCGCACTAGAGGTGCAATCCCTTATACAATGAATCAATGTCTCCGCACTATTGTTGCAGATTGGACAAGTCACTTCCACATCCAGGTGTTGACATTTCTTTTCTGAGTTGGTGAGGAGAGCGCGGTGTTGAAGGAGCCATGCAAACATATGTAAACGCTCAAGAACTTTCAAGCTCCAGATTGTTTTCCAGCTGCCTTGGACCTGAATATTGTTGGAAAAGGATTGTTCCGGCCCATGTCCTAATTGGATTTGGGCTTGAGTAGGAGTTGGTATTTTGTGTTGCCAATCCTATAGGAGTTTCGAATCCAAGAAGGAGAGAAGATGGCTCCCTATTTGCAACATTGGAATTAGATTAGGAATTGGACTACGAATTGGAGTGAGATTTCTAGTTGCTACCACATATCATGGAGACCTACAAATAGAGGCCCTGGGGGAGAGCATTGAGATCATCACATCAGTTGTTTGTTGTTTGTTGTTGGTGCCTTCTGTGGTAGAAGAGCCAGAAAACAAGAACAACCAGTGGTGCTCTCTTGTGATAAGAGAGGGTTAACGATTTTGTTTTGAAGCAAAGTAGCGGATGACAGTCAACGACACATTGGTGGTGCATCGACAACGGCGGCGTATCCGCCCAGCGGAGGACGCACATCCGTTAGTGTCACTACGTTGGTGTTGCGACAATGACTACAACAACCAACACCAACAGTCCATCCGTTCAACGGAGGACGCACATCTGCTCTCTCAGGCATAGAGAGCTTCGGTTGGCGGCGAGGTAGGCGACCTCGTCAGGAGCAGAGGTGGCCCGGTCAGCGGTCGCAGCGGCAACATGCAAGAGCATAATCGTGTGTCTGATCCCCTACAACGACTGAGGTGTCATGAGGAGAAGAAGATAAGTGAGATATTTTGTACATGTTGGGTGTAATTCTGTTCTTCCTATCTTTATTCTCGTGTGAGGGGAGCTATCCGGATTTAGGGGTAATTAAATCTGGACGGTGTAAGTTGTATCTTGATTACATAGTGCTTGTTAGCCATTATTGCCCCGCAATTTTTCACTTCTCGTCTTGGGGAGAGTTTTCCACGTTAAATTTTACGCTTTCAGTCTTGTAGAACACGTCACTTTCTCACTACAATTCCTAACAAGTGGTATCAGAGCAAGGTTGGAAGGTTGAAGTGGAAGTGACAATGGCGTCTGAAGACGGGAAAATGTGCATTGACAAGTTTGATGACAAAGATTTCTGCTTCTGGAAGATGCAGATTGAAGATTATCTGTACCAGAAGAAATTGCATCAACCTCTGACGGGGACTAAGCCTAAACAGATGAAGTAGGAGGATTGGGATCTCCTTGATCGTCAGACACTTGGGGTGGTCAGGTTGACATTGGCACATAATGTTACTATAGAGATATGTAGTGTTTTGTTGAGTGTCATGTACCTAGCACGTGCCTTATGTTTTTACTTCAGTAGTTTAGTCCCATATTGCTTATCTCTGCTTTAGTCTCTACTCTCGTCTGTTATATAAGAGATTGAACTATACACTTGTTAAATCATTCAATAAGCAATTCTCAGTTTCTCTATATGGCATCAAGAGCAGGTCCGGTTCCCCGAGTTTTAATTTCCCACCCTGCCCCTATGCCCTAGGCCTTCAGCCCCCCCCCCCCCCACCCCCGCCCGCCTGCCCGCCGCCGACGCTAAGCCCCCCTCCACCACCCACCGCTGCAGCCCCTCCCTCTCCCCTCACCATCCTCCCTTTTCGCCGCCGCCTCCACCACCCCCTCCCCACCCTCTCTTCACGCCGCCACCTTTCCCTGTCGCCTCCCACCCCACCACCTCAACCCGCCGCCGCCCCTCCTCCCTCTACCCGCCGCCGCTCACCTGCTCCTACCCACTCCTCTTGCTGTCCTCCTCTCTTGCTTCCTCCCGCTCATTTCCGCACGTACAACCTTTCAGACAGCTATAGCCATCACACTTTGAGGATCTCCTATCTCTCTGGTTTTTTTCTACTTGCGCCTCATGATGGAATATTAATCTTTCTCATGACGGCATAGGTTCCTTTATTAGTCTATCTGCCCGACACGGGTCTCTTCTGATTTGATTTGTCAGATCTTTGCTGTTGCTACTGTCCCATAGCGAGTTCTTTATCCACTGCCTGTTGTTGTTGCGTCACCTCTTCACTGCTGCCCTGCCTCAGCTCATCATGGCTTCGGTTGAGCCTCCTCGCTCTCTGTGTGTTACCACCGTCAAGCTCGATGGCTCTAATTACCATCTGTGGTCGGCGTCATTCATACTCTATGTCAAGGCCCAAGGTCGGTACTCACATCTTACTACTGATCCTCCTGCAGCCCATGCTGCTACTGCTGATGAAAAAAGCAAGCAAACTTCTGCACAATGGTCCAAAGACGACTCTGGTGTTATGTCCTGGCTTCTTAATAACACCGAGCCGCGGATCAGTCAGTCTTTGTTATGCCTTCATGATGCTAAGGCAATGTGGGACCAGCTCTCCCATGTCTACTCCCATAAGCAAAATCCTAAACGTGTTTTCGAAATTTTCAAAAACCTAGCCAAGGAGTTTTCTTCTGACACTTCAATCAAGGACTTCTACAACCAATGCTCTTCTCTCTGGAATGAGTATGAAATCTACCATCCTTTGACAGCCGACATAAAAGAAGCCCAAAAGCAGCACAATGAACTACAACTGGTCCAATTTCTGGCTGCCCTTCCTGCTCCCTTCTCTGGCGTGGTCGAACAGATTCTGTCGAGTGATCCTCTGCCTACTCTTCAAGACGTCCTTAAGCGAGTTCAAAGACTACCGTCGGTGACTTCCAATCCTATTGTTGAGCATCCTGCTCTAGCTATTCGCATTGCTGACTTTGGACGTGGCCGCAGTCGTGGCGAACGTCTACCTCCCACTGGTGGACGCGGCTCCTCTACTGCTCCTGAACGAGGTCAAGCTATTGGCCCTCGCTTCTGCAACTGGTGTGGTCGTGATAATCACAATGAAGATAGGTGCTAGATCAAGCACAGTAAGCCAGCCTGGGCTAAGCAGGCCTCTACAGAAATTGCCACTGATACTGCATCTGACCAACCGTCTGTTCCGCCATCTACTCAATGGCTTCGCTCAGAGTTCGAGAAGTTTTTCCAGGAGTGCATGACTCAGCTACCTTCGACATCTGCTGTTGGTTCCTCCGCCATGCTTGCCTCTCCTTTTGCTGGTAACAATAAATGGTGCATTGATTCTGGTGCGTCTGTCCATATGGCTGACGATATCCAATTATTTTCTGCTCTAACTAAAACCTCTAAGATTCCATCTATCACTGTTGCAAATGGTTCTAAGACTCCTGTTCATGACATTGACATTGTTCCTCTATCTCGAAAGCTGCATCTCCAATATGTTTTATACATACCATAATTTCCTTTTAATTTATTATCTGTCAGTAAAACTGTAAAACAACTTCAGTGCTCTATTAAATTTGATCCCTCTGGTTGTGTTTTGAAGGATCTCCACACGAAGACGAGGATTGGTTCGGGCCATGAAGGACCAGATGGACTATACTATTTGGATGGACCGCCTGCAACATTTGCTCTTCTGTCTACATCAGTCACAGGACTTCAGTGGCACTTCTGGTTGGGTCATCCATCTGCTAGAAAATTGAAGCATTTATTTCCTGCATTATCTGAAAACACTTTTTCTTGTACATCTTGTGTTTTGGGAAAACAAACGCGGTGTGTATTTCCCGTTAAAAAGGAAATTGGTTGTAAGGTACTTTTTGATATTGTTCATGCTGACATCTGGGGTCAATGCTCTGTTCTGAGTCACTCTTCTGTTAAATATTTTCTGACTTTTATTGATGATTATTGCCGTACTACTTGGCTATTTTTGCTCAAAGATCGTGGCACTACTTTTGGACAATATCCGTATCTTCTTTTCTGAAATACAGACCCAGTTCAATAAACCCCTTAAAATTTTCCGTACCGATAATGCTCTAGAATTTATGCAAAAGTCTGTCACATCTTTTTGTTCTGATCGTGGCACTATCCATCAAACCACTTGCCCTTATACTCCACAACAGAATGGTGTTGCTGAATGGAAAAATCGCCACTTATTAGAGGTTGCTCGCACTCTTCTTCTTCATTATAAAGTCCCTCACCGTTTTTGTCCTGAGGCGGTTTCTACGACATGCTATCTTATAAACCGTATGTCATCCTCTGTTTTACAGAATCGTATCCCTTACTCCATTCTGTTTCTTGATGTACCTCTGTTCTCTGATGCACCTCTGTTCTCTGTCCCTCCTCATATTTTTGGGTGTACCTGCTTTGTTAAAAATTTATGCCCAAGAATGACAAAACGTGATCCTCACTCCACTAAATGCGTCTTTCTGGGATATTCTAGAACCCAGAATGGTTACCGTTGCTTTGATCCGATACTCAAACAATGGTTTGTCAGTGCGGATGTGATCTTTTATGTGCATATGCCCTATTTTTCTGATGATGGAGCAACACTATCCAGTGATATGTTGGCACCCACGCCTCTATCAGATATTGTTGAGGACTTGCCTTCTTCTAACCAGTCTGAAGGTCACCCTTTGCAAGTGTACAAACGCCAGCCAAAGACAAACGCTCCTTCTATGGCCCTCCACAACAAATTCCTCCGTCTGCGGATGATCAAACAAACACTGAGGTAACTTCTGACTTGCACCTTCCTATCAGTCTGCGCAAAGGGGTTCGCTCCTGCACTAAACATCCTATAACTCATTACTGTTCTTCTGCCAATCTGCATAACAGTTTTGAATGCTTTACTTCTATGATTTCTGCTGTCACTATTCCAAAGACTACTGCAGAGGCTCTAGTTATTCTTGCATGGAAATAGACAATGGATCAGGAAATGCAGGCACTCTGTGATCGCAAGACATGGGAACTTGTGGATCACCCTCCTTCATGCCCTACTGTTGGCTGCCGCTGGGTCTTCACCATTAAGTATCAACCTGATGGTACAATTGAATGCCTGAAAGCTCGACTTGTTGCAAAAGGCTACACACAGACATATGGTGTTGACTATTTTGAGACCTCTCCTGTTGCACGATTAAATTCTGTTCGAATTCTGATTTCTGTTGTTGTTAATAAAGATTGGTCTCTCTTTCAGTTAGATGTTAAAAATGCATTTCTCTATGGAGATCTACAGGAGGAAGTATACATGGAGCAACCACCCGATTTTGTTGCTCAGGGGGAGTCTGCCTTAAAAGTCTATAAACTGAAAAAGGCCATCTACAGTCTCAAACAGAGCCCACGTGCTTGGTTCGACAAACTCAGTCAGATCTTAGTCGCTTTTGACTTCTGTTGGTCTCACTTAGATCATTCCGTTTTTATCCGCAAATAGTGGCTGGACTAGTCATTCTTATTGTTTATGTTGACGATATTATATTATCTGGCAATGATACCGTGGGTATACAGGCAGCTAAAACCTACCTAGAAAAACACTTTGTCACTAAAGATCTTGGCAAGCTGAGATATTTCTTAGGCATTGAGGTTTCCTGATCATCTGTCAGGCTGTCTCTCTCTCAGCGGAAATATGTACTTGACCTCTTGTAGGAAACCGGTATGCTTGGCTGCAAACCAGCCAACACTCCCCTGGACCCGAATATGGATTGGGACAATGAAAATTCTCCTCCCTATGCTGATCATCACCAGTTCAGAAGACTGGTATGCAAGCTTATTTATCTGACGGTCATAAGAGCTGACCTCACTGCTGTTGTAGGATTCATCAGCAGGTATCTTGACAAACCTCGACAGTATCATTGGGATGCTATATGTCACATTCGGCGGTATCATAAAAGCTCTCTAGGAAAAGGCTTGTTGTATTAGAAGCATGGCCACTGTAATCTATCTGGTTTTTCAGACTCTGATAATGCAGGAAGCCGTTCAGATCGTAAGTCAACATCAGGATATTGTACATTTGTGGGTGGAAATCTTGTTACTTGGCAAAGCAAAAAGCAGACTATTGTAGCCAGATCCAGTGCAGAGGCAGAATATCGAGCTATGACTCATACTGCATGTGAACTTCTCTGGGTCCAGAGTCTCCTCCAAGAGTTTGATATACCCTATTCCAACCCTATCCCGATGTTTTGTGACAACAAAGCCTCTATTTTTATTGCGAGCAACCCCACTTTTCATGAGAAGACAAAACATATTGAGGTCGATTGTCACTTTGTTCGAGAAACAGTTCTTTCTGGTCGGGATTTGCACTCCATATCTCAGCACTGACAAACAAGTAGCGGACATCTTCACCAAGATTCTTCCAAAAGCTCGTTTTCAGTCTCTAGTAAACAAGTTGGGCATGTTCGACATCTACGCTCCAGCTTGAGGGGGAGTTTTTTTTAATTGGCCATTCTATTCATCCCGTGGCCTAGGCTCGATCTTGGGACCTCTCGCTAACAAACCGAGTGTCTAACCATCTTGGTGTCTTCTGTTAGATGCTTGAGGGGGAGTATAGAGATATGTTGTGTTTTGTTGAGTGTCATGTGCCTAGCATGTGCCTCACTTATGTTTTTACTTCAGTAGTTTAGTCCCATATTGCTTATCTCTGCTTTAGTCTTTACTCTCGTCTGTTATATAAGAGACTGTACTGTACACTTGTTAAATCATTCAATAAGTAATTCCCAGTTTCTCTAAAGTTACATTCAACATTGCCAACGAGAAGACGACGACGGGACTTCTGAAAACGTTATTAAATATGTACGAGAAGCCAACTGTTGCAAATAAGGTATATTTGATGCGTCGTTTGGTCAACCTGAAGATGAGCGAAGGAGCCTTGTTAACAGATCACATCAATGAGTTCAACGTCATAATTACTCAACTAAACTCAGTGGAGGTAGTGTTTGATGATGAAGTCAAAGCCTTTATCTTACTTTCCTCTTGGCCCGAGAGTTGGTCTGCTACAGTGACAACAATCAGTAGTTCGTCAGGAAGCGTGAAGATGAAGCTTGACGATATTCAGAATTTGATTCTGAGTGAAGACATCCGTATAAGGGAATGCGGAAAATTTGATTCTTCAGGTTCATCTCTATACATTGAAGGTAGAGGAAGAAATCAGAGTTGCAATCACGATTTTGATTGCGGGAAGTCAAAGACAAAGAGTAAAGAATGTTACTGTTGTGGAAAAGTTGGACACTTTAAAAAAGATTACAAGATCTAGAAGGTGTCATAAGAACTTGCCAAAGAACATGAGAATGATGATCAGAACAATGCAACTGCCATTGCGGAAGATCTAATATTGACAGTCCAAGAGTAGGGATTGAACACATGATGGTGTTGAGTGGGGTGTAGACACAGGAGTGATGTCTCATGCTGCAACTCACAAGAAGTTCTTCACAAAATATAGAAGAGGGAACTTTGACAATGTGAGGATGGGGAATGCTAGCTACTCAAAGATCATCGGGACCGATGACGTCTGCGTCAAAACAAATGTTGGGTGTACTATCATGCTCAAGGATGTTTGTCATGTTCCACATCCTTGTTGGATAAGAGCGGATATGATCTCGGGTTCGGTGGTGGCATGCACAAGGTAACAAAAGGGTGCTTCGTGATAGCTCGAGGCAGACTGTGCTGTAATCTATATAAAATCGCATTGAGAGTGCACAAAGAGAAGTTTCAGGAAGTTAAGAAGCCAACGCCAGTTCAAAGGAAACGAGGAGGACTTGGAAATAATCCTACAGATAGCCGCAGGTCTGAGTTGCGGGATTCTCTCAATGATGTCAATAAGGGTAGAAACATAAGTTTCTACAAGCATCAGGACGACTCCCAGTTAGAGAAGGTCGCTCCAAAGACTTCTTCTAGACAGTGCACACATGAGGAAGAAGGACAATACAATGGACATGTAGTTGATGCATGCATAATGGAGGATCAGACTCTTGATGTGGGGTTACATCGACAGGGGGAGCGTCAAAGGAAGGTTTCTGAGTCTTACTGTAGAAGGTCAGAAACACAATTTTCATCCAGGATGGCTCGACTGATTGGTTAAGGGGAGCCAAGAAAGTTCTAGGTGTGGGCATGGAGAAAGAAGCTGCGCTGCCAAGATACTTCTTCTCAGTTGCTTGGGAACAAAGTGAAGTCAGGGTGGTACTTTAAGAAAATGGATGAAAATGACAGGATGCTGACATGCTTGAGGAGAATGACCACCTATCAGAACATCATAGGTGGTGATGGAATCCAGAAGTTACTCTGGATGATTGCTGAAGACAACGTCTCCCTTATTGGCCGGAGGGGGAGAATGTTAGAAAATGATTGTTCCGACCCATGTCTTAATTGGATTTGGGCTTGAGTAGGAGTTGGTATTTTGTGTTGCCAATCCTAATAGGAGTTGAATCCAAGAAAGAGAGAAGATGACTCCCTATTTGCAACATTGGAATTAGATTAGGAATTAGACTACGAATTGGAGTAGGATTCCTAGTTGCTACCACATGTCATGGAGGCTTATAAACAGAGGCCCCGACGGAGGGCATTGAGATCATCCCATCAGTTGTTTGTTGTTGGTGCCTTCTGTGGTAGAAAAGCTAGAAAATAAAAACAATTGGTGGTGCTCTCTTGTGGTAAGAGAGGGTCAACGACTTTGCCTTGAAGCGAAGTAGCGACTGAAAGTCAGCGACACATTGGTGGTGCATCGACAACGGCGGCGTATCCGGTCAGCGGAGGACGCACATCAGTTGGTGGCACTACGTTGGTGCTGCATCAACGACTACGACAGTAGTCCGTCCGTTCAACGGAGGACGCACATCTGCTCTCTCAGGCGGAGAGAGCTTCTGGTTGGCGGCGAGGTAGGTGACCTCATCATGAGCAGAGGTGGCCTGGTCAGCAGTCGCAGCGGCAACAGGTAAGGGCACAATCGTGTGTCTGATCCCCTACAACGACAGATTTGTCGTGAGGAGAAGAAGATAAGTGGGATATTTTGTACACGTTGGGTGTAATTCTATTCTTCCTATCTTTGTTCTTGTGTGGGGAGCTATCCAGATTTAGGGGTGATTAAATCTGGACGGTATGAGTTGTAATTTTGGTTACATAGTGCTTGTTGGTCGGTATTGCCCTGTGGTTTTTCTCTTCTCGTCTTGGAGAGAGTTTTCTACGTTAAATCTTGCACTTTCAGTCTTGCAGAATACGTCACTTTCTCACTACAATTCCTAACAAGAATATGATGCTAAGCTCGGATCCAGTTATAAGCAGCTTTAGCAGTGAGGATACCCATAGGATCATGTGGCGAGACCCAGGCGTCAGGTCCCGTACCATCAATAAGGGGAGGTATATACTGGATGAGATGCCAAGCTCTAGCAGGTAGAAAGTCATGGATGAAGGAAGAGTCTCACTCGTGTTAAGAAGTCTCATGGATCCAACTTGCAGATCTTGTAGCTCAGTACGCATGCTCCAGTTAGGATCGAGCTCACATGCCGATTTGCCATTAATCCACTTATCTAGCCAGACGTTAGTCTCTGTACCAGAATTAATGGTTTTATGACAACCATTTGAGATGTTGCTGATGTTGCATTTTATGAAGGCCCATACTGAAGAACATGGTTTGTTGATAATGTGATCAACACACATGTATTTCTCTCTCATGACTCGTACCCAGAGGGTCAGATGGTTGTTTAGAAATAACCAGACGTTCTTCAGCATGAGGGTAATATTATGGTCTTTGGCATCCTTGATACCTAGGCCCCCTTCAGCCTTTGGGGAGGTGACCTTCTTCTAGGAGACTAAGGAGAGTTTCTTCTGATCCCTACCTCCGGAACAGACAAAGTCCTTGATATGCTTGCTAATGTCGTCACATAGCGAATGGGACAGGCGAACATTCTGCATTGTATAGAATGGTATGGCCTGGAGTGTAGACTTGGCGAGAGTGACTCTTCTTGCCTGCGAGAGGTGCCTTGCCGACCAGCTGGTCATACACTCCCTGATTGTAGTAGAGATATGCTGATGTGTATTCTTGTTCAGGCGAAGATGGAGGAGTGGAACACCAAGGTATCGACCCAAGTCATCAATGCTTTCAATGCCAATTTGACGACAAAAATTTTGTTTTTCTGCATGTGAGGTGTTTGAGGAAAAGAAGCAACATGACTTTTCTTTGGAGATAGCTTGGCCCGAAACCTCTGCAAAATTGTTTAGAACTCCAAGGATGACATCTGCCTATTGTGTGTTAACTTCTGACATTAGAAGGATATTATCAGCAAAAAGACATGAGCAGGCTTTCCATGTCTTGTAAGGAAGATGGGTTTCCATTGATTATCACTGACTGCCATCTTAATTGCATGGGATAACCTCTCCATACAGAGCACAAAGATATACGGGCTGAGGGAGTCACCTTGTCGGACACCCCTGGCGGATTTAAATGGAGCTAGAGGGACGCCTTCCCGAAGAATGTTGTCCTTCCACTTGAAATGATTTGCATGATTAGCTTAACTGTGATAGTAGGCAGTCTCGTCCTGCTGAGTGTGTCTTGAATAAATGACCATCTCATGTGATCGAAGGACTTGGAGAGGTCTAGTTCAATGCTAACCCATTTTTTGGCTTTAGTTTTTTTGTTTCCTAAAATGGATCACCTCTTGAACCAACAGGATATTGTCGTTGATTCGAGGGCCAAGAATGAATCTTGATTGAGTATCAGAAATCCAAGATGGGAGGTATGACTTGAGACGTTCTATCAGAATTTTATACCAGCTTGAAGCAGGAGTTGTTCAGAGAGACGGCGCGCAGTTCGCTGCAACATTGAGGTTGTCTGATTTTGGGGATAAGCACCATGTGTGAATTTGATAGCCGATTGTCGATGCAGCCATTGTTGAAGGAATTTTGGACAGTAAGGATAATAGAACTGCCCATTTTGTCTTAGTGTGACTGTATGAACTCATTGTAAACGCCATCAGGGCCCGGGGCCTTGGATGGCGCCATTAAGAAAGCCGTTTTCTTGATCTCATCATGACCAGGCGTGCGGGCAATGAACTTTTCTGCGTGGTTAGATAGAGTGTCATAACTTCCAATGTAGGATTCAACGCTTCCTGTTCTGGCTGGGGTGGCATCGTCTTGCGCCATAAGCTTTTGGAAATGGTCTTGGACTAGCTCTTTTAAGTCTGTTGGGGAGTCGACCCATTCGCCATCATCTTTTCGCAGGCGCCCGAGCTTAGTGGAGTGTCTTCTTTCCTTGCCATCGCCACATTGCAGCCAATGAATATGAGCTTTCTGTTGTCAGTCCATCTCCTCTCTCAAGAGGATAGATGAAAATTGTTCTTGCAAGTCAATTGAGAGAAGGACGTTAGTAATATTAGGATTACAACTATCATTACCTGGCATAGATCAAGCTGAGAGATGATAGAAGGTTTCTCTTTATGCTGCTTTCTGGACTTAGATTTTTCCCACTTGAGGCAGCACTCTTAAAGAGGGGAAGGGCGTCAAGGAAGGATAACGAATTATCCCACTGTGGCAGCAGCAATTGATGGAACTCTAGGGTGATTGCCCAACTAGATGTAGTCTTGAAGACGGCTGACCTGGCTTCAGCAGCAGCAGAACTTGCCAGAAGAATAGGGTTATGATCAGATTATAGTCTTGACAGCACGGTGAATTTGAATCCTCCCTCAATATAGCCATTGATTGTTGGCGACAATTCTATCTAGTTTTTCAAGAAGCTGTTGGCGTTTAAACGTATAGAACTGGCCATTCATTTTTATTTCAGCACGGCCAGTGCGGAGGAGCAAATTGTTGAACATGAGACTGTTTCTGCGATCAAAGTGATGGCCTCCTCTTTTTTCAGAAATATCGAGCATGGTATCGAAATTGCCAACTACTGCCCAAGCATCAGTAGTTTGATGTGAGATCTCCATAAGCCTTGCCCACAAGAGCTTTCTTTTTGATGGATTCAGACTCCGATAGATGACGGTAATGTTCCAGCTGTTAATAACCCTGCAAATGGATTAGCTGTCTGTGATTGCAAAATGAATCCGGATGACTGATCCTCCAGTCCATATAATGTCTTTTTCGGGAGCTAGAGGAAATGCATCTCAAGTACATCACTTCGAGGTTGCAGAGGACCTCGTCCCATAAGATCCGAATTCCCCCAGAAAACCCCAGAACTTCAACTCCGTGTGAGAAAGAAAATCCCAATTTCTTGATAACATTATCAGCCGAGATACCACTACACCTAGTTTCCACAAGTGCTAGGACATGGAGCTTGTAATTGAATTTATATTCCTTATGAAGACAAGTTTTCTCCTTGGATGTTCCAGCAGAGAATGTTTGTCTTTAATATACAATTGGATAGGGAGGACTTACTGGATGGCTGCCCGGAGGTCCACAACCTGACCTTCCTCTTCGGGCTTTGCAACCGTAGCATCTGTAGCAGTTTCAACATCTTCCATATCAAGAGGCTGATCGTCGAAGTTCAGCTGCTGATTGCCGTTGCTGGAGCCTAATTGGCTAAGCAACTAGGCGAGCTTCCCTTTCTTCCTCTCCCTGTCTGGGCTAGTAACTACATTATGATAACTAACCTTTCTAGTGCGTAGGATTACGCCACCACCACTCTTGCCGCTATTCCCCCAGTGGAAATTGTCTGGTGCTAGCTGATTGTGGGTGCCTCCAAAAAGGAATGCATCCCCATTGTTTGGTAGAATGTTTTTGCCTTCAGTGATCTGGTCGTCAACCAGCGTGACTGAAGTGTTCCCGTTGGGATGTATCCATGGTCCCATCTATGTCACCAGTGCTGTGTGGCACAGACATTCCTGGCGGTGGGAGGGACCCTTTCTTCTTGTTGCGCCAGATTACAGCTGTTTCCCAGTCCAATTTTTTTTCCTGAACCAGCCTTATCAAGCTGGTTAGCTGTCTTGGACATAGTAGATACAACAGGAGGATCTCTAGCATTTCTGGACGCTGCTGCGGGGGGGTTGGCATCCTGTTCATGGCTTCAATCATCTTTTTTTGGCTGTGATCGTCGCACTGGCTTAGGTGCATGCATGGATTCAATGTAGGCAATCAGCACACGGAGCTCCACTGCCGTGGATGAAGATGCCTCTGGCGGGACAAAAGGCTTCATGAAGGTGCATTCGGTGTCAGCATGCCCTAGTCGTCCACATCTCATGCAGACAACTGCTAGATTCTCGTATTACGAGTACATTAAATATAGAATAAGCACAAGGTTTACATTAATTTCCTTAAATCCATGCTTCTTTTCCTCCCTCCTATCTAATGTAGAGGGCTCAACCACCACCATGAAGTGACCAGCGCTAAAGTTGTCAGCTTGCTACATTCGTTGTCTTCCATTTACTTCTCTCTCTTGTGCTTTTCCCTTGTTGTGCATGTTAAAGCATTAATATTTGCATGACCTCTCGATCTTTCTTTGTTTTGATTGTGGAAAAGGTGCCTATAAAGGGGGAAAATAGGAAAGGGGAGGATGGAGGGATTCGAATACCAAAACAAGTGAAACAAGAAGTGCCTAAAATGCTAGCTTAAACAAGTTTCTAAGGTTGTCCCCTAAAAAAAGAAGGTTTTGCTACTTTAGGCTCTTGACAATATATGTTAACTTTGATCGTCGGGGCCCGTTTTACATTTTTCTTGGATGTGAATGTACCCACTTTTATTCAAGAAAATTTTCATGGTTGCATTGACAATCAAGCTGGTTTGATTAAAGATTTATCATAGATCACTTTTGCTACATGTTAATATGTTCAAAAGTAGCACCAAAATGATGTTGCTGATTAAATCTTATCAGTAAGCCAGCGATCAGGAGTCAATTAGGTTCAATCGAACCAATGAAGAGCCATCTTGTTGAGGAAAGAACAAATTTCATGGCACCCCAGGTTGAACCCTAAATGACTAATTGTAGCCATCAGTAATTTTTCCAAACCTGTGTTTCTAAATGTGACTTTTACTAATTTTCTCTCTACGGAAATCGAAAACAGAAATATGACGCAGTTGTCGGTGACACAACTATATGGTACAATAGGTCAATATATGTTGACTTCACAACACCATATACAGAATCTGGAGTAGTTATGTTGGTTTCCACCAAGGAGGAACCTTACACTAACAAGCTCTGGAGTTTTCTTGAGCCCATGACACACCAACTATGGTTGGCGAGTGGAGCAGCATTCCTCTTTACAGGATTCATCTTGTGGGTGTTGGAGCACCGAGTCAATGATGCATTCAGAGGCACACCACGTCATCAACTTGGAACCGTCTTATACATGTCGTTCTCTACTCTGATTTTTGCACACAGTGAGTATACACACTTATATGCTGTATTGTCAGATGATAAAAAGACATTTTTTTGCTGATGATACAAGTTCATTAACCGGTTGCAGGAGAGAGAATGTCAAGCAATCTGTCGAGGGTTGTAGTTATAGTATGGGTCTTTGTTGTCCTCATTCTTACCTCAAGCTACACTGCCAGTTTATCATCAATGCTCACTGCTCAACAGTTCTCACCAACAATCACAGATGTAAATGATCTCATTCGCAGGGGAGAAAATGTTGGATACCTGGCTAATTCTTTCGTGCGGTCACTCCTTGTCAACCTTGGGTTCAACGAGTCCAAGATTACACCATATGGCTCTTCAGAGGAGTATCTTGTCGCACTATCCAAGGGAACTCTTAATGGTGGTGTTGCAGCAATATTTGATGAGATTCCTTATGTCAGATTTGCTAAATTGAAGTACCCATCTAAGTTCACCGTGGTTGGTCCTGTCTACAAAACTGATGGATTTGGATATGTGAGTCTAATGTTCTTCGTATGAAGTTTCTTTTTTGAGACTATAGCTTGTTGTTTCTTAATTACAATCTCACCTGCCAATAAGATAGTGTAACATCAAGTTCTGAGTCTGACATATAATATTTATCTCTTAGTTTATTTTAGGAAGATCAAGTGTGAATAAGGATTTTTAAGTCTAGTCAACAAAATTCAGGCTATAAGCTTAACATATATATGAGGCTTTATTTCTTATATGAAATATTTGCAGGTTTTCCCTAAAGGCTCACCTTTGGTGGCAGATGTCTCAAAAGCCATTTTGACAGTGAAAGAAGGGAGCGATTTTATAAAGCTGGAGAAGAATTTGTATGGAGATATGGCATATGCGCCACTGGTAGATTCTGGAAGCCAAAGAGGTCTAAGCCCTACAAATAGACTTTCATTTAGAAGATTCCTCGGTCTTTTCCTTATCACTGGGGTTACTTCCACTGTTGCTCTTCTACTGCACATAGTTCTGGTTTTCTACGACCAAAGGCATACACTTGATTCCGAGAACGAGTCAGAAAACCTTTCGTTTTGGCAGAAATGTGTTACCTTCGCTAAAGCTTTGGATCAGAAGGATCTTTCCTCTCCCACATTCAGTGAGTGGGTAGCAAATCCAGCAGCTGAAGTGACAGAGGCTAGTAGCCCACCATTTACACCACGAAGTCCTTCGGCCTATTCTCATAATCCACTGTCAGAGTTAGATGCGGAAGAAGAAGGACCTGTCTCACATTATACTGAGGACCGTCAATCTGCATATATCACAGAAGAGACAGTCTCATGACCAGTTTCGCATCATGGGTAATGGAGTTTTCTTTTCAGGGACAAAAATTAGTTTGATTTCCATCCTTAATATAAAAGCTAAGCCTATTCGAATTGATTAATCTGTTCAGCTCCTATTAACAACCTAACTTGAAATGATATTTGTGATCGAGAAGCAAACAGCACAGTAGGAAAAAAGGGCATTTGCACATTGCATGTTCAAAGCAACACAAGATACAGATACAGGTTTTTGAGGCGATACAATTCATACTACGCGAGTATGAAATGTGGATCGTAGTACTCTTATCCGTTTCTGTCAGGTGGTCACATGACTGATTCCAAGTTTGCCTCCGTAAGACATGCTGTGGCTGTTATCACGGTTAGGGCCTGTTTGGTAGAGTCTTGGACCAAATGAGCTCATTTGATTTCCGGGAATTAAGACATGTTTTTTGTTTGGTTAGGAACACCGCAAACAAATTCCCAGAATTTGAACGCACAGCTGTAACTTGTTTTAACTGATTTTTTCGGATGTTGTTCTGCGCCGAAAAAATGGGGAGTCAGAGGCAGTTGCAGTACTTACGAGTAGATACTAGGACATTGTTGGACTGGCAGCATCATGCCGTAAAGGAAACGGCTTCCCTGCCCCCACCTCCCTCTCTCTACGATGTGGTTGGGACACGAACTATAGGTCCATACCCTCCTATCCCGTGCCCAGCATGTTTTTTCCCACGATAATAGCAGCAGCCATTACGTACGCAGTTGGTTCGGCACGATCTGTACCAAACAATTGAAATTAAATTTAGAGAGTGCTGAATCCATCATACCATATACTATCCATGTCGACCAAAATATGTCCATTTAATCTCCACGTTTTTTAAAACACCAAACTCACTCCTACAGTCCTACTACACCCTACAGGCCTTAAAGTATCGTTGGCGCAATTGAGAGGTCATGGCTCTCAATCAGGCGAAGGCCTATCAGTCCTCTGAAGCGTTGTGATTTAGACCAAGAGAGGCAAAGTCACACATTGTTATTGTTGAATATTACGCTTATAATGAGTTTTAATAATTTATAAGAAGACGATTCTTATTCAAGATTAAAGTAGTCAAAGTTGTCTTTCGAGGAACTCTAGTTGTTAGGTAATAATTATTACTTCGAACAATCTAAGACGGTATGTAAAAGAGATTTGGTTGCATTTATCAAAGATCAACATTAAAACCTAATAAGAACCGGGAAAATCAACAATCACTTAGTTTTAATTCTCAATTTTAGATGATGAATTACAGATATAGGGTTTCACACCCCCACGGATGTATCAATGTTCTACTACCCCTAGTGGCCGCAGAAGAACTGCTAACACTATTCTTTTAGATAATCATTCATGATATATAAATATAAATAGTCCCATATATAGCTGCATAGAGATGAAAGTACATAACATGTTCCGACATATGTTGGTAGTAAAACACTGAAGGTGTCTACTAACATTAATTAGAAGATGAGAGACCATAAATAATTAAAGTCTACCATTAGGTGAGGTACCACTATCATGTCCAAACATGAAGCTTGGTTGTACAAATAGCATTAACCTTCATATTTCATTTAATCACTATCGTCAATCAAACTACGTACTTATGCCAGAACTCTCCCTACTCTAAGTACATCATGCATGTAAAAGTTGGCAAACGATTATACACAGATGCGAAGCACATTTGCCAAGAATTATGAACGAAACTTGTATTTACATTATAGAATCAACTTGTCCAACCTATAACAATGCCAGGGCTACTCACCCATTCATATTCATGATAGGATTATGCACGAAAATGAAGCAAATGACAAAGGAGTTCATGAAACAAGGTAAAGGTTGACCGAAGAATGAAATAGAAGAGACATAAAAACTTAGATGCTTGCCCATAGTTAAACCTCCCTCGGAGCGGATGGAAATCATCCTAACATTTCTACTTCAAATATGGGTGGGGAAAAACTCATTGCTGGAGCAAGCGGTAGACCCGTCAATGTAGAAGAATCACTTTTGGTCTTCGGTTTCCGATTTCCGATCTTGAAAATCGCTCCTCCCTTGCTCTTTGGTCAGTTGCACTTGAGAGAATAGATGTAGAGTATCAAAGATCACTCGCTCGGACGGCAACACATCCTTTTATATGTATACGCAATTGGACTTTGTAACTACTAAGCCAACACTGTACATGCCGTGTAATTGTAAGTACACAATCAGGTACTATCGTCACCTCAACAACCTTATTCGGAATGAGAGGAAGGTAAAAACAATGTAGTTGAGGGTACGCGACATGTTGTATTTGTTTAATTTGGTAGCAAATCTCGCACAAACAATGTAGTTTCTATACACAGTTATTGTGCTATTTCGACATAGATCTTTTATAAACATTGTGGAAATTGATTGTTGGTGGCAAGATATATTTGAGCTATGACATCACGTGATCTAGATGTTGAGAATGGTGGAGGTCACAAGCATAATAGAACTACTATTAAGATTATGATTTACATTCCCACGACAAGATCGCGTCAATAACAATATATCGAGAAGGGATGTCAGGTATTTCTTGTAGCAGAGTAGATCTGAAGACGTTACACAAAGAATATAGACACGAAGGAGAATTTCCCATCACAGTCATTAGATGGTAACATCTCCACATAGTCGGCACGTGCGATGAGAACTTCACGCCTTGCTCCTAGAGTTGGTGGGGAAGGAGCAATCTTTTCATTGGCAAGTACTACACAATCTCTTCTTCTTTCTCTCCTTGTGGATAATGATGGTTGGGGTTCACAAGTGTAACAGTGTAACTAAAAATCTGACAGTCATGGCCCTTTATATAGGAGAGGCAAGGAAGCAAAGTTTCTGCCAAACCTTGGAAAACCAAAAGGCAATGGGATGCTTTTCAACAGCCCATCTGAGATTTCCAACCAAGCAAATGAGCCAGGTCAAAACATTCTAGATCTAATTGGACAATTCACTGATTTGATCCAATTGAGCAACTAGATTAGCCAATCAACAAATTGGTTGATCTTTTCCAGTTGGTCGACTTGGCTAGCTAGTAAACCGATTCATATGATTTCAACCCAGTTGATTCCAATGGATCAAATGGTCTATGTAGTCAGGTGAATGGACTTTCCAATCGCCTGACTGGGCTTCTGGTCATTCCATCAATGTTCTAGTTGGTTATCTCAACCTTTGAATAACAATTAATCTTTTGTCCATGATTATATTCCTCTTCCTTATCCATCCTATGTGTGTGATCCTATAAGATCCAGATTATGTTGTTAGTGTTGTCTATAATCATATTATGACTTCACAGACAATGATCGGTACCTAGCAAGACATCATTGTCACCCATGAAATTCGAGAAATTGGAGAACAACTCCAACCTTGTATTATGATTAGTTTTACAATGATAGTATAATCCTTTGTCTCTGATATCCAGATTGAATCTATGTCATGGAAATGTCATCCTCTTAATGTTCGATCTTTGTTCCTTGATCTAAAGTGTACTATTTAAGATACATATGAGATCGACATCATATAATGATTCACATGAGCATGAAATGTATTTCATACTCTCACTCATCAAGTGGTAAAAATATCATTCCAATAGGAGGGATAAATTCCATCTACATCACTCACAATAATGCACACGTCTTATAGTGAACCCAAGCAATACATGTATGACAACACTTATTTAATGTCACACTGCGTAGTGTTAAAGTACATCAAAAATCATGTGATCGTTATACTAACTTTAGATCTAAGGACCACACTTACCACTGTCACATGATATATGTATATGAAAACCATTTATGGATTCCATAATTCATACTCAAGTTGGCTCTGTCTATTAAACTTGTTCATAATAGGTACCTATGTGTAATGAGATGTACCCCTCAGTCAACGCACAAACTATTCTTAACATATTATTGTTGTCCTTCTTTCCAAAACAATATCCAATTAGGGACCTATGTAAGAATATGTAGTCTTATCATATACATGATCTCATGTTTAGGTCCTCAACCCGAAACCACATGTTTTTGAGTCATACATTCTTAGGAAATTATAATATTTATCCATTATCTCATATTGAAGCAAACATAATAGTTGAAATTGCTTTTAAGAATAGTCAAATCAATTACATAGTATTCCACTAAATCATCATATGATTGAATCTCAGTGCATACAACCAATAGCTTCCCACTTGCACTAGAGCCAATCACTCGCTAAATCATAGTTCATGTGATCTAACACAATCATCATGATTTTACAGTGAAAGTGCTTTCATCAAAGGGTAATTTCCTTCTACCGGTACTCTAAAAATCTTCACATCTTGTCATTGTACGATTTCTCATATGAGGTGATAACATTGTGATATAAGCTTGAATTCTAATGTGACATGGGTTCCTTATCTTGTGCATCCATTGTCTCCATAGTGTAGATCTACTACATCATCAACAAATGGAACCATTCATAGTTCCCTAATGAGCTTATTGGTCCATACAACTTCCTTTGTGCATTGAAGGAAGCCTTGTACCCATACTCTATTATAGAGCCATCCACTATCTCTTGCTTGGAACTTTTCTAGTTCACAACTCCATCATTGAGGTAAAACACAAAACCTAATTGCTATCATGACACATGGTGATTGTTGTAAGTGATGTAGATGGAATTTGTTCCTCCTATTTGAGTCAATATGTGCTATTGAGCTCATATGCATCTCAACAATCCTTCTAGTTCAAGAAACATATATGAATATTAAGAGGATGATGATTTTATGCCTTGAGTTTAATTTGAATATCTATGACAAAAGGACTATACGATCACTATAACACTGTTCACAAATTTAGGTTAAAGTTGTCTTCCAACTTATCCAGTTACATGGGTAGCAATGATGTGTTGCTAGATACTGCTCATTGCCTGTGAAGTCATGATATGGTTATGGATATCACTATGAATGTAATATGGAGCCTATAGGTTCATACACATAGGATCCATTAGGAAAAGGATTTAATCATGGACAAGATTCATTTTGGTTTATAAAATGTTTAGGAAATCAAACTAAACAATATTGACAATGTTGGTTGATCGATCGGAGAGTTCAGACGACTGATTGGACAATATTCTATCAAGATGATAGTACCTACTAATCGTCTGGCTGAAGAGTTTCGTTGACATTCTAGATATCATCACCCAAGGGTTGAATGGATCATCCAGTTGGCCAACTAAAACGATTGGGTTGACTGACTTGTTCAAGTTGGTCGACCAGTCGAATCTTGTTGAATAGTTCATGGTGTTGGAAATGCCAACAATTTAATGGGATTCAAAATTCCAGCAAGCCAATTAACCATTACATTCAATATCACCATGCATCCAAAATTATTGTGCCTCTTCCAACAAACTAGTCGACTATATGGACAGTCTAGTTGATCGACGACTTGTACACAACAATTGTCTAGCCTAGATATTTTGACCTTTCATCTCTAGAGGTTTGGAAATCCTTTCTCTACCACTCCTATATAAAGAGGTGATGATAAAGTATTTCTACACAACTCTTCTCACATTCTTGCAATGTGTTAGCCTAGCCATCTTACCCATGAAAGGGAGAGATAACAAGGGAAAGTTGACACTAGCACGTCAATGAACGAAAGGGTTTCTCCTTGCTGCCAACTCAAGATGTATGATGTGAAGTTCCCAATGGTTCGTGTGGACTACATATGTGAAAATATGGCACACAGAGTGAGATTACTCAAAATTTAAACACCAATCAAACACAAATTTAAGCATATTGCCAAAAAGGTACATAATTAAAATCAAATGAAGTTCCAAACATTCCAAGGAAAAAACTTATACAAATCCCCGACAACACATATTTATATCAGGCATATTTACATGAATATCCATGGCCTCAACCACAAAATATATAGAAAAGATGTTTTATAGATAATTGCAACATTTACACTATTTATGATATGCAACCAGAAATTTGAGTCGACAATCATATGAAAATTCCCCTGCTTGGACTCTAGAGTACATGGATGACTCTAGGACACTAACAAGGACCACACTGACCTCTCAACTTCACAGATCTCCAAACTAAACCTCCATTCAACCACAAGTCTGACCGCACTGCTGGTCACCTAAAAAGGGTGTGGAAACCCATGAGGTCAGACCCTAAGTCCCAACAATAAGATATAACCTCTAATAATATTCATTGCTTACAAGTAGGTTATGCGAGTAAATTAGTTAAGTCATATATTATAACATGTTAGAAGACTTAGTAGTGTATATACAGTGAACAAGAATGGATAAAGTTAGGAGTACAAAGACCTATACAAGAAGAGATATGAATCACATATAATACCGTTAAGAAGATCAAAGAAAAAGTCAACATCCAAGTGATTCACCAAAATAACCATAATAAGTATACTATACCACTGGGTTACATATTTTATTAATCCCTTGGTAGTTTGAGATGTACCACTCAAACTACTAGTTGACCACTTCAAAGTCGCAATCAACCCCGTAAGAGATCTATCAGTAGACTAAAATCCTAAATATCTCTTTCCCTTGGTCACTATGAGTGACAAACTGTAGTGTCTCATCAACCCAAAATACTAGTGCCAAACCCTGGTCCATCCTGGGTACACCAGACATGACACTATAACTAGGATATAAACCCTCAAATATGACTACCACAACCACCCTCTATCATATAAAATATGATACATGGCCTTAACTGCTCTTTAAAACCTTGGAATCAGGATGACATGGATATACGCTCCATGCATTCACATATACTCAACAATTTATGACTCCAGGATCCTTGTGGATTATCCATTTCACTACCCAACAAGTTCTGACACTGAGGTAGTTCTACGATCATGTGGAACTACATGATTAAGGTTAAACTTGATTTATTAAGCCAATTAGGTGATTTTGATTACACACACGTCCCTAAATGAATCTTATAAGAATAAATCATAGATTGTAACTTTGGAAGATATAAAATACATGAAAAAATTCCATATTAGTCCAATCATGGCCATAAAGAGGACCAAACCTTAAGTTAGGGAACATGAAAGCCCACTTTGTCATTAAGAACAAAATAGTAAGAATTCATCTAGGGAAGTCATTAGCTCCTAAAAATATGCACATAGCTTATAAAGGCATATACAAGGTAACTCCCAAAATTTTAGATTAAAACTCCTATGTATGTCAAATTTATGATGTTTCTAAGAATTTAGCAAATAGAGGTTCCATACCTAGCATGGATGAGAAACTTTCCAAAATAAAATTTCGTCCAATCATCATTTCATCACCAAAACACTAAATAAAAAAGATGTGGAAAGACTAAATTATAGAAAGGGTCAACATGAGGGTGGATTTCCTCTTCTTGGTTAGAAAATCACCACAAAATGATATTTTAAAGAAACATTATACATGTATTATGATATCGGTTCTTGTATCTCTAAAAGAAACTTTCTTCATACATAAGAAAATGCACATAAGGCATATGAGAGACTTAAGAATTTATAATATGAACTTGCTCACTGATGGATGCATAGTCATCCTAGTTTTAGTTGCAATTTTAGATGAGTTTTGCATTCATTTTCATTTTATCATATGACTAGCTTACATTTAGGTTTTCTTATTTTATGGTGATGTATAAGTTTTGAGCCAATTTATTAGTTTCATGGAAATCTTGAACTCTATTCATGGTAGGAGTGTAGGAAAGTGGTGGTCATGTGAACCGACTAGTAGGTGCAAGAAACTTTTTAATAAATGGACCGTGTTTTCGATGATCCATTCCTTCATTGGTTGTTGAAGTCAATAGTTTTCATTACCCTACCTAGCCATCAATTCTCGTTGATTTGGGCCTCCATCATTCTCGTTATCATCAATCAGAACTTTTATCAGTTCAAACCATCAACCAAACAACAATAGCCCCCAAGGTGGTCTTACATCTTCCAAACCTTCAGTCTACAACATTCTACCCTTCCTTCAGTTGAAAACAAAATGAATCTTAGTTGTTTCCTTCTGATTGTCGAACCATTTTTGAGGATAGATAGAGACTCTGCACCTAGCCTTTCCATGGTTTTCAAGCCCATCTTTCAAAGGAAGTGCTATGTTCCCATTCTGATGGTTTTTTAGAATCTGCCTTCTGAAGGAAGTTCTAATACACCTTCTGATGGTTCCCCTGTATCATCCTCCCAAAGGGATGTTAGCTCAACCTTTTGATAAACTTCAGAATTATCTTCCGATGGTCCTCCCAAACATTCACCTACCGATGGTCATTCAAGCTACTCACCTACTGACGGAAGTCCTGTGGATCAATGACCCATCTTCTTCTACACACCTCTATTGTCTCTTCACCGTCAAGGCAAGACCAAAAATTAACTCCAAAGTGACTAGGAGGGTTCCAAACCCTAGCCTACGACAATAAATACCATGCCTTCACCTCTAGGAAATGAAACTGCCATGATGCTGCAAGGCTGTCACTTTCATTCTAGGCCTTTCACCTCTAGAAGCCTTAGACCATTTCCATTGGTTGACAAACATCAACCGAAGGTGCTTCCACCTCCACTTCTTTCAAGGTACTAAGGCTCCAGCCTCAAAGGAGGTCTGCTCTATAGAACCTCCATCCATCGGTTATGACTTCCCCTTGCATCAATCTACTGCTTTCCCTACACAATAGTAGATCGAGTTCATAAGGGAGAAAAGAATGACACTTCTAGACCACCCTAACGAACGTAAGGAGTGTCATTATTGTTTGTTGGAACCTCCATCTCAGAGTCTAAAGAATCACTTCTACACACCATGAATGTGACTCCTTCTTATTCTATGACCATGGCCTTCTTTCCCTATTCCCTTGTTATTTTTGATACAACTGTCATGAGAGAGCAGTTGTAATAGCTTATCTCTATTTAGTAGATACTTGTGGGTTATAATACAAGAAGCTCAATTTTCGAATGTTCATTGTGAATTTGATATCGAAAACATATACCCAGTGCTCCATATTCAGATACATAGTTGGAAATATTTAGGATTTGATTAGAAATCACAATGTACAATACTTTTACCTTGTTGAAGATAATGCACTAATTTTGATAGCATGTTAATCACACACTAGATGAGAAATTTAGTGATAAAAATAGCCATAGAATAAATGATTTTGGGTATTCTATTTGTAGTTCATATTGTTCTAAAATTAAATCTATATGAGAAAACTCTCATGTGATGATCTATAAAAATTTTCAAAATCTTTCATTGAGTGATGGATCTATTTATCATCTAAGTCTTATCAACAAATATTCAACCGACCATACTGAATATACTAAAATTTTATTAGTATAGTATTTGGTTTGTAGCATTTTATTAGTAAGCCCAAATTGGGTGAAATTTGCACTATAGGTATAGAAATATATATTAGACAACTTACCAAATTTTCTCATTTTTGAATCATTAAGACGTGAAATAATTAACATATCAGATCACATTTTTGACAGAAAATTCTATTGAAATAAAAATAAAATGTAATATTTAGGGTTATTTGCAATTGATCCAAGCACCTCGATATGTTGATAACCTATCACTCTAGTAGCTTTCATAGTTCATGATTCATCCCAGAGATACAAAGTCCTCGAGAGAGAGAATTAGGGTTTGGGAGAGGAAGGGAGTGGAAATGTTGATCTTGGGTTCTAGCTTCCTTAATAGTTTTGCTAACAAGGACACCATCACCCATAAAGCCCAAAATGCTTTGGCGAGTGCTTTTTTAGAAAAATAATTGAGGACATGGAAGTCAAGTTTGAGATGACCATTAGACAAAAAGTTGGTTTTAGGTGTCTACAAGATGATTGTGCTCAAGATTTTCTCCTTGCTATTCCTATTGATGGATTAGTCTTGCATATGTAACCCGTGGAATACCGTACCATTCTCAGGTACCGTCTCATGATCCGTTTGTTTCCTGTTGATGATATTTGTCCAATTTGTCACAAGGCATGCTTGGACACTTTTGGGGAACATGCAGTTAATTGTAGAGAGCTAGCTGGCTTCAAGTATATACATGATCTCGTTTAGGATGTTCTCTATGACATACTCCAACATGCAAGAATTTCTTCATAACGGAGGCACCTATTAACTTTTTGAATGATCCATAGGAGGGAGATCAATACTTAGACCGACTAATATTTTTTTAGATGGGTTGGAGGAAAGGAATCATGTGTGGATCTGACAGGAGTTTCCCCACTTGTGGGCCTAGATGGTGGAGAATTTACTATAGGACAAGCTACTGTCAAAGCTGCCTTAGCCAAAGTAGCCAACAATGAGAAAGCGTTTGTCGACAATCAACCCCATTTTTATACCTTTTAGGTTTGAAACTTTTGGTTTCTTAGCACAAGGGCTGCGAAACTTCTCAGAAGGGTTTAAAACATTATGCACAGTAATGTCATAACCTCTAAGTCCATGGATGTAGTATTTTGGAGGGTTGGTTTTGTTATTCAGAAAGGATTGGCGGCAAAACTTGTTGTCTGTCTTCCTTCCATCTCAATGTAATTCATAAACAAATTAATATTATGATTGTCTGATGAAATCTAGTAAGAGAATATTCTTTAGATAGGTTTTCATGTTGAATCATTTTATCCTATATATAAATCCCATCCCTCCTATGATTTGAATCAAAATGATATTAAATTACCATGTTTTCTTTTTCTTTCTCTCCAATATCCATTTCTAGGGTTGTTGAGTTGAAAGGAGGAAGAAAAGGACTGAATTCTCAAAGTTTGAATTGGATTCAAGGATATCTATTTTCGTTCTATGTTTTCTGAGGTCTTTAATACCTGAGGTTAGTGGCTAAAAGAATCTTTCAGTTTCACTTAATTAGACGATTCTACTTGATATTCTCAATTTCTAAATATATGACGGTAATGAATTGTTACAATTATTGGATTTAGTTTATAAAATATTTCATTCCATGTTACAAATATGATTTGAAAATGCTTATGTGATGAAATGAATATAAAAATCAATGTATCTTTAGTATTAGAGAATTTACAAATTTATTTGAGAATTTTCTAGAACTCAAAAAATTTGAATTATCTGGGTATTTGAACAACAATTTAGCTAAAATTCAAATAAATGCTTATATAGTCATGCTAATGTGATTAATATATTTTATTGTACATGTTTGATTAGTTTAATTGATATATGGAAAATTATAGTTTTTAATTTACACAATACTTATCTTGTAAAAAGTAAGTTATCAATGATGGAAACTCATTCTTGTATGCTTCTAAAAAAGTACATGTCTGACTATTAGTAAATGGTTGGTTGAAATGATTCATGTGATACTTTGGGTTACTAGATGAATATTATTTTATATGATACACATTTAGATTGAGTGATGAAAATTCTTTAGTTCAAATCCTTTTCATGAAATGCATAAGCTTTTATGCTATTTTATGTAAATAGAAATGGTCTTCCCCCAGATAAGGATGTTATGATGCCATGCATAAATATGAGAGATGTTGAATGAGAATGATTATATAAATTGAGATGATATCTTATTGATTATATAAGAAATGTTATATGTAACGTCTATCTCGAGAAAACAAGATAAACTAATGCGGAAGAGTTCACTAAGCAGTAGATTACCAAAAATCACTAAAAACTAAAACATTATGTGAAGAGATCTTTAAATGGTAAAGTTTTTTCATAAAGCAACATGATAAGTTATATACAAACTGATCCATCAGTACATCTCTGTAAGGTCGTATCTCGAGATTACAATCATCAACTACCATGTTAACTATATAAGGCAAGACACAGAAATCTCGAGGTACTGGACCAAAAACTCGAAAGCACTAACTATTACTCCGAGGACCTGAGAGTACAGAGACGACACATAGGACTCTAACTACATCTATACATGGCATAACATCCAGTTCTCCACCTAAAACTTCACTGCTGTCCCTGGTACTATTGATGCTGCCCTTCACCTATTGAAGGATTTATGCCTCCTCGCCCACGTCCACCTAAAAAAATATGTTTCCCATGGGGTGAGACAATTATAAAATTGTCCCAGCGAGAGTTATAACTCTTCACCAGAAACATAATTATTGCAGCTTAAGAGAATAAATGTACACAAAGAAGTTATATTTGTCTGGGAGTAGTTAAAACAATGTTTAACAGATTAAACCATTCTTCCTATTAAAGCAATACAGCTATAATTTGATAAACCCATATGTCATTTATCTTCTAAGGAATAGAAGAACATGTATGGCATTTATTTACTATAAAACCATTATTACAACACTAACTCTCTTCAGACTTAGATCATATATCTAATATCTAACATTATTATTGGGGAGTCATGGCATGTAGCCATACTTTTTCTCACAAAGTGTTAGGATCTCAATTCCTCAACTTATCAAGTACCTTTCTAAATTTATCATCATGATTATAGAATCTAGGTACTTGAACTCATAATTTACCATTCACTAGGTATCATAGCATATCATTATACTTGAAGCATGTAAAGTAATTTCAATACATAAGATATCATAATCCTTACCTGGATATGATCACCTCTTTATGAAAACATGCATGATCAATATTTACTAATAACATGCATATTGTATCATAACAACACCATACAGGTTCTTCTCAAATTATATATGTGATACCACGGCCGTGCTACCTTGCACGATCATGCCACAAAGGACTCGCCACGACCGTGTCATAATACCACAGCTGGTTTCTAGGGTTAGGATTCTCATTTAATCCAAATAGAGTTATTCAACCTCTTAACTAGATTAGGAATAGTGATTCCTATCTCATTTCTCAATCATGGAGTTTCATGCTTAAAAGCATAACTCAAAATTAGGGTTACTTGTTCATATCATCACATCTCTAGTACTATTCACATAGCATCACATTACCCTAGATTAGGGTTTACTATTCACATAGCATCACATTACCCTAGATTAGGGTTTACTATTCACATAGCATTACATTACCCTAGATTAGGGTTTACTATTCACATAGCATCACATTACCCTAGATTAGGGTTTACTATTCACATAGCATCACATTACCCTAGATTAGGGTTTACTATTCACACATCATCACATTACCCTAGATTAGGGTTTACTATTCACGTAGCATTACATTACCCTAGATTAGGGTTTACTATTCACGTAGCATCACATTACCCTAGATTAGGGTTTACTATTCACGTAGCATCACATTACCCTAGATTAGGGTTTACTATTCACATTGCAGTGAATTGAGATCATACCATCATTATGTATGAAGATTACTTCCATTCATGTCTTCACTTAGGTTAAGATTCATTGATCATCATAATTAGGGTTTCCATGATCCCATTGTAAAGGATCATACCCTAATTATGTGTATTCATACATGTTGGAAGTATATTACTTGATTCTCATTCATATTAGGAGTCTTCTCTCCCCTCTTATTATTATATGATGTTTACATATCTTATGATTAGGTTAGGTCAATTCAACCTTGATAACATAAGTCACATTATTACTACAATGTTCATTAGGGTTTGCTTGATCAAGAGGTGTTGACTACTTAAACCCATCAAGGGTACTTTGGTAAAGTCCACCATTAGTCATATCATGCATCAAAAAACTAATTACTTGTTCCCTTAATGTCTTTGGATATCATTAGGGTTTATATTAATCAACCATTGAACCATCTAAGCCTTCAAAGCAATAAGCATTCTTGACCTTAAAAGATCCCAAACGGTTTTGCACTTTCAACCTCCAAACGGTTTTGAAACCGCATGAATCCAAACGGTATTGAAACCATTTGGTCCCAAATGGTCTTGATACCATTTGGTCCCAAACGGCCTTGAGACCATTTGGTCCCAAACGGTCTTGAGACCGTTTGGTCCAAACCTCCTCAAAACTGCATGGACCAAAGAGTGTCTTAACCACTCCAATTGAGTTAGGGTTTCCAATGTTGAACCCCTCAATCGATCATGTACTTATTATCCACTCATCAATTGAGTTAATTAGGTCAACCCTTAACTGATTTTTCACTCAATTGACCCTCAATTGATCATAAATTAGGGCTTGAATCATTTGGATTAGGGTTTGGAATCGTCAACCCTTCAACATATTTCAATGGGAATCTAATTGATTTGAACCCATTGAACCATCATCCAATTTGAACATGACCTGACCCCAAACGGTCTTGATGTCGTTTGGATGACCTCCAAACGGTCTTGAGACCGTTTTCCCATCAAATCATCAAAATCCAAGTCAACCAATTAAGGTTTGGATCATTGGATTGATCACCAAATCAACAATTGATTACGCTTTAACTTAGTATCATTAGATCATCAATTGCTTAACCATACTCACCCCTAGACCTCCAAACAGTCTTGGGTGACCTCCAAACGGTCTTGAGACCGTTTGTCTCATCCAACCCTTGGATTCTAGTGAACTTTCATCAAGGTTTGGTCTATTGAGTCGATCAACAAATCAACAATTGATTGCTTTGTAACTTGGTAACTTTGGACCTTCAAATAGGCAACCATGCTTAACCCTAGACATCCAAACGGTCTTGGGTGATCCCCAAACGGTCTTGAAACCGTTTGGGTGATCCCCAAATGGTTTTGAAACCGTTTGGGCTAATCAACCCAAAATCTCAAATCAACTCATTGGAATTTCAGCACTAATTTCAATAAGGGTTTGCCCAATTGATTAGCCTTCAACTCATGATTCCTTGGGAGTTAACCTATAAAATTTGGTGAGTTATTAACCAACATAATTATGAACAGTAATCTCAAACGTTCAACCCTTGGTCAACTCCCTCAAACGATTTTGAAACCGTTTTCTCAAACCGACCTTGCGAAACCGTTTGCCCTTCAAACGGTTTTGAAACCGTTTGCCCCAAACGGTTTTGCAAACCGTTTGGCCAAGGGGTGCAAGACCGTTTGCTAAAGTAGCATTGGTATTCACGACCCCTTATTCTACCTCCAGATCAAGGCCTGTTCTCCACGGTTTTTCTTGCAAGAGTGCAAAGAAGGATGGAGGGAAGAAGAACTAGCAACGTTTGCAAGAAAAGAAGACGCATAATCAAAGCTTTAAGGTTTAGAGTTATAAAACCCGCCTTAGAATCTGATCTAGATCTCCAAGCTCCGTATCTTTAATGGTGGCTTGATATCCAGGGGTCGTCCAAGGTCCATTCTTCAAGAATTGGATGGGGAAGATGACTAGAAGCAAGAGTTGTGTAAGGAATACTAGCAAACCAACCTTGTAATGGAATTTCCTCCATGAATCCGAGCTAGAAGATGACCAAACTTACCTAGATCAACTTGGTCGTCCTCCTCTGCTCCTAACCTCCTCCTTAGTCGGCCCAAAGCAAAAGGATGAGAAGAGGAAATGAAGGGAACGATCCCTTGATTGTGGAAAGAGCTTGCTTATATATTTTTGGGCATATTTCCAAGGCAATGATAAATACTTCTTCTCTTTTACATCTATATCCTCCAAGCCCCTCTCCTACTTCTTTGACACGTTCCTCCCTTATCATAACATGCAAACTTATATCTCAACCTTGGTTTAGAGGAAAAGAAGCCAAACACTTTATTAAGTCATACATATATAAGGGTCATTTTGCATACATCTTGATTATTCAATTACAATGATTATCCTTCTTATATGGTTACTCAAATGAGGCGCCCCCATCATTTTCTTTACTCCACTTGATGCTAAAATGCATGAGATGTACTCTAGAGGGTATATTTTACATGTTGCACCCTATGTTTTGGGTAAATTGCACTTTACACCAAAACTAGGTTTTAAAGTACAAGGATTGCTCTACAAGCTATATTTTGGTGCCCAAGCTTGGGGAATCCATATCACCACATCATATTAATTCTTATGATGTCTCATCATCAGAGGAACATATTAACATGTGCAATTTGCAAGTTAACCCCTCTAATTGGGTAATTTGCACATAGGTCCCTATTAAACAAAACAATCTTACAACATTGTTCAAAAAGGGCAGAAATGAAAATATAGATTCTTCTAAAGCTTTAATGACATATCAAGGGTTAACCACAAGCCTCTAATCATAATTTTAAGCAAAACACCTAGGGTTAGTTCATAACCCAGGTCAGGGGTGTTACAAATTATAAACCCCTAACAAGGATTTCGTCCCTGAAATCCCAGGAAAAGGAGGGACATATTATTCATTAGTAAGGCCCTCAAGTTTCCCCATATTATCTCAAAATTATGATGATATTATGGATCTGTAATTCACACAAAGTCCCTTTCATTAATTACTTCTTATCACTGTTTATGTTTGTGAAAAGCATAAACCCCTAACATAAGGTGTCCATACTTTTGAAAGGAAGAAGCATAAAAGAACATTCTTCTAGTATCACCCAAGAATGTTTACCAAAAGAGAAACATACATACTTTAACACAGATAATCCACTCAGCAATCTTTTATTTATTTGAAACAGTTCACTAAGAAAGTTTGCTAATCAATTAATTTGGAAATATTCACTGAGAAGATTCACTAAGCAATTTGTCTTGGAAGATTTCACTAAGTAAATTTACTAAGTATGTTGTCTCAAAAGCTTTCACTGAAGGAGTTCATTGAGTATGCTTACTAAGTATTTACTGAGGAAATTCACTGAGTATGTTCACTAAGTATGTTTACTAAGTGTATTCACTAAGTATTCACTGACAAAATTCACTGAGTATGTTCACTAAGTATGCTCACTAAGTATTCACTGAGGAAATTCACTGAGTATGTTCACTAAGTATGCTCACTAAGTATGTTCACTAAGTATTCCCTGAGGAAATTCACTGAGTATGTTCACTAAGTATGTTCACTAAGTATTCACTGAGGAAATTTACTGAGTATATTCACTAAGTATTCACTGAGGAAGTTCACTGAGTATATTCACTAAGTATTCACTAAGGAAGCTCACTGAGTATATTCACTAAGTATTCAATGAGGAAGTTCACTGAGTATATTCACTAAGTATTCACTGAGGAAGTTCACTGAGTATATTCACTAAGTATTCACAAAGGAAGTTCACTGAGTATATTCACTAAGTATTCACTAAGGAAGTTCACTGAGTATATTCACTAAGTATTCACTAAGGAAGTTCACTGAGTATATTCACTAAGTATTCACTAAGGAAGTTCACTGAGTATATTCACTAAGTATTCACTGAGGAAATTCACTGAGTATATTCACGAAGTATATTCACTGAGGAAGTTCACTAAGTATTCACTAAGAAAGTTCACTAAGTGTTCACTGAGGAAATTCACTGAGTGTGTTCACTAAGTATATTCACTAAGTATTCACTAAGAAGATTCACTGAGTATGTTTATTTAGAAGTTTCACTTAGCTTTTCTCATTAATTTCCTTATCCTCTCTAGATTATTTCAGAATAATTACCTGATCAGAGTAATAAAAAAGATAACAATCTAAGAGTTTCATACTTGCCTTATCTAAAATAACCATATACCTGGCCAGGGTATATAAGTATTGAGATTAGGTAGTATGTATTTTACTTATCATCATATTCCTCACTTTTCATATCATTATACACACAAGATTTACCATACTAGATTATTCTTCAGGTATCACATCTATATCTCATCTTTTAATACACAATTAAGGGAGATTATAAATTGTTTTAAAGAATACTGAGTAAGATATAAGTTCTTATCTCCCTTGTGTCCTTCTAGGACTTAGTCAAAGGAATTCAAAAATAGCTAATTTTCATATCTTTAACACATAGAATCCTGATATGAAATATCAAAACAAAACTTATTTCATCTGACCTGTCTGGGACGTCTGTCCACGTCCTCTATTATTATATTGCCTCCCTTGTGAGCCTTGCAAATTCTGTCCTTGAGGTTGAGTCATTATTGTATTCCTGTCTGGACAATCCTTTGCCAGATGTCCCGGTTGTCTACATTGGTAACAGATCATGGGTGCAAAGTGTCTATACGATCCAGTTACCGATGTTGATTCTATGTCGGAGGGTCTTCTTGGTGTACTACTATGATCCCCACTTCCACTTGACATCCATTGTGTCTGGGTAGGAAATCCTGATATTGTTGTCGGTATAGAAAATATTGGCTTCTTAAAACTTTCAGGCCTTTGATCTTGAGGCTGGGTGTACATCTTCTTACTACTTGTCTGTTGTTTCTCAATTTCCGACCTCTCTATCCTTCTTACTGACTCCACAAAGGTGGAAAACCTTTCTTTATTCTCTAAGGTAGATACAGGAGTGGCTAGTTCAGCGTTCAATCCCTTTTCAAAACGTCGAATTCTTTCTTCATCACTAACTGCCATCTGCAGACAAAACCGCATCAACACCATGAACTTAGCTTCATATTTGCTAACGTTCATCTGTCCTTGTGTGATCTTCTCGAATTGAGAGATCTTCTCATCTAGATACGTCTTAGGGAAGTATCTATTGACAAATTCTCATCGGAATTCCTCCCATCCTATTTCTTCGCCTGGTCTCTTATCTTCCTCTATCATCCACCAATTACCAGCACTCCCTTTTAGGAGGTATACCGCATGTTTTACCTTTTCAGCTTCAGAAATATCAAGGATCCTGAAAGCCTTTTCCAGCTCTATCAACCATAGATCAGCATCTGCTGGGTCATATGTACCAGCATAGTCTATGGCTCCCACCCGGTGAAGTCTCTCAAAAGTCTTTCCGACTCCATAAACTTCCTGATGGGCTGGTGCCCTAGGTGCAGATGGTGGCACCCTATCTGCTATGTGTGTTATGGCTGTCAGGAATTTATCAAATAAAGCATGGAGAGATGGGTTTTCTATCTCAGATGGGTCAATCTGGGGCTGTTCAGGTACATGCCCCTCCCTATTCTGGTCTTCTGCACCTCCTCCTAGTGTAGCAGTACTGCCCTCAACAACATGCTCTTCATGTGATCCAGACATCTTCAAGTTCTTCTTCTCCTATGAGAGCAGAAGATACTATCAGATAATCTGGAAAACACTTAGAATAGACTCAACAAACTTAGTCCTATGTCTTTGTAGACTCAGCAAACCTAGAGCTCTGATACCACTAAATGTAACGTCTATCTCGAGAAAACAAGATTAACTAATGCGGAAGCGTTCACTACGCAGCGGATTACCAAAAATCACTAAAAATTAAAACTTTTTGTGAAGAGATCTTTAAATGGTAAAGCTTTTTCATAAAGCAACATGATAAGTTATTTACAAACTAATCCATCATTACATCTCTGTAAGGTCGTATCTCGAGATTACAATCATCAACTACCATGTTAACTATATAAGGCAAGACACAAAAATCTCGAGGTACTGGACCAAAAACTCGAAAGCACTAACTATTACTCCGAGGACCTGAGAGTACAGAGACGACACATAGGACTCTAACTACATCTATACGTGGCATAACAGCCAGTTCTCCACCTGAAACTTCACTGCTGTCCCTGGTACTGTTGATGCTGCCCTTCAGCTATTGAAGGATTTCTGCCTCCTCACCCACGTCCACCTAAAAAAATATGTTTCCCACAGGGTGAGACAATTATAAAATTGTCCCAGCGAGAGTTATAACTCTTCGCCAGAAACATAATTATTGCAGCTTAAGAGAATAAATGTACACAAAGAAGTTATATTTGTCAGGGAGTAGTTAAAACAATGTTTAATAGATTAAACCATTCTTCCTATTAAAGCAATACAGCTATAATTTGATAAACCCATATGTCATTTATCTTCTAAGAAATAGTAGAACATGTATGACATTTATTTACTATAAAACCATTATTACAACACTAACTCTCTTCAGACTTAGATCATATATCTAGTATCTAACATTATTATTGGGGAGTCATGGCCTGTAGCCATACTTTTTCTCACAAAGTGTTAGGATCTCAATTCCTCAACTTATAAAGTACCTTTCTAAATTTATCATCATGATTATAGAATCTAGGTACTTGAACTCATAATTTACCATTCACTAGGTATCATAGCATATCATTATACTTGAAGCATGTAAAGTAATTTCAATACATAAGATATCATAATCCTTACCTGGATATGATCACCTCTTTATGAAAACCTGCATGATCAATATTTACTAATAACATGCATATTGTATCATAACAACACCATACAGGTTCTTCTCAAATTATATATGTGATACCACGGCCATGCTACCTTGCAAGATCATGCCACAAAGGACTCACCACGATCGTGTCATAATACCATGGCTGATTTCTAGGGTTAGGATTCTCATTTAATCCAAATAGAGTTATTCAACCTCTTAACTAGATTAGGAATAGTGATTCCTATCTCATTTCTCAATCATGGAGTTTCATGTTTAAAAGCATTACTCAGAATTAGGGTTACTTGTTCATATCATCACATCTCCCTAGATTAGGGTTTACTATTCACATAGCATCACATTACCCTAGATTAGGGTTTACTATTCACATAGCATCACATTACCCTAGATTGGGGTTTACTATTCACATATCATTACATTACCCTAGATTAGGGTTTACTATTCACATAGCATCACATTACCCTAGATTAGGGTTTACTGTTCACATAGCATCACATTACCCTAGATTAGGGTTTACTATTCACATAGCATCACATTACCCTAGATTAGGGTTTACTATTCACATAGCATCACATTACCCTAGATTAGGGTTTACTATTCACGTAGCATCACATTACCCTAGATTAGGGTTTACTATTCACGTAGCATCACATTACCCTAGATTAGGGTTTACTATTCACATAGCAGTGAATTGAGATCATAACATCATTATGTATGAAGATTACTTCCATTCATGTCTTCACTTAGGTTAAGATTCATTGATCATCATAATTAGGGTTTCCATGATCCCATTGTAAAGGATCATACCCTAATTATGTGTATTCATACATGTTGGAAGTATATTACTTGATTCTCATTCATATTAGGAGTCTTCTCTCCCCTCTTATTATTAGATGATGTTTACATCTCTTATGATTAGGTTAGGTCAATTCAACCTTGATAACATAAGTCACATTATTACTACAATGTTCATTAGGGTTTGCTTGATCAAGAGGTGTTGACTACTTAAACCCATCAAGGGTACTTTGGTAAAGTCCACCATTAGTCGTAGCATGCATCAAAAAACTAATTACTTGTTCCCTTAATGTCTTTAGATATCATTAGGGTTTAGATTAATGAACCATTGAACCATCTAAGCCTTCAAAGCAATAAGCATTCTTGACCTTAAAAGATCCCAAACGGTTTTGCACTTTCAACCTCCAAACAGTTTTGAAACCGCATGAATCCAAATGGTTTTGAAACCGTTTGGTCCCAAACGGTCTTGAGACCATTTGGTCCAAACCTCCTCAAAACCGCATGGACCAAAGAGTGTCTTAACCACTCCAATTGAGTTAGGGTTTCCAATGTTGAACCCCTCAATCGATCATGTACTTATTATCCACTCATCAATTGAGTTAATTAGGTCGACCCTTAACTGATTTTACACTCAATTGACCCTCAATTGATCATAAATTAGGGCTTGAGTCATTTGGATTAGGGTTTGGAATCGTCAACCCTTCAACATATTTCAATGGGAGTCTAATTGATTTGAACCCATTGAACCATCATCCAATTTGAACATGACCTGACCCCAAACGGTCTTGAGGTTGTTTGGATGACCTCCAAACGTTATTGAGACTATTTTACCATCAAATCATCAAAATCCAAGTCAACCAATTAAGGTTTGGATCATTGGATTGATCACCAAATCAACAATTGATTACGCTTTAACTTAGTATCATTAGATCATCAATTGCTTAACCATACTCACCCCTAGACCTCCAAACAGTCTTGGGTGACCTCCAAACGGTCTTGAGACTGTTTGGATGAGCTCCAAACGGTCTTGAGACCATTTGGCTCATCCAACCCTTGGATTCTAGTGAAATTTCATCAAGGTTTGGTCTATTGAGTCGATCAACAAATCAGCAATTGATTGCTTTGTAACTTGGTAACTTTGGACCTTCAAATAGGCAACCATGCTTAAACCTAGATCTCCAAACGGTCTTGGGTGATCCCCAAACGGTCTTGAAACCGTTTGGGTGATCCCCAAATGGTTTTGAAACCGTTTGGGCTAATCAACCCAAAATCTCAAATCAACTCATTGGAATTTCAACACTAATTTCAATTAGGGTTTTCCCAATTGATTAGCCTTCAACTCATGATTCCTTGGGAGTTCACCTATAAAATTTGGTGAGTTATTAACCAACATAATTATGAACAGGAATCTCAAACGCTCAACCCTTGGTCAACTCCGTCAAATGGTTTTGAAACCGTTTGCTCAAACCGACCTTGCGAAACCGTTTGGCCTTCAAACAGTTTTGAAACCGTTTGCCCCAAACGGTTTTGCAAACCGTTTGGCCAAGGGGTGCAAGACCGTTTGATAAAGTAGCATTGGTATTCACACCCCCTTCTTTTACCTCCTAATCAAGGCCTGTTCTCCATGGTTTTGCTTGCAAGAGTGCAAATAAGGATGGAGGGAAGAAGAACTAGCAACATTTGCAAGAAAAGAAGATGCATAATCAAAGCTTTAAGGTTTAGAGTTATAAAACCCGCCTTAGAATCTGATCTAGAGCTCCAAGCTCCGTATCTTTAATGGTGGCTTGAGCTCCAGGGGTCTTCCAAGGTCCTTTCTTCAAGAATTGGATGGAGAAGATGGCTAGAAGCAAGAGTTGTGTAAGGAATACTAGCAAACCAACCTTGTAATGGAATTTCCTCCATGAATCCGAGATAGAAGATGACCAAACTTACCTAGATCAACTTGTTCGTCCTCCTCTGATCCTAACCTCCTCCTTAGTCGGCCCCAAGCAAAAGGATGAGAAGAGGAAATGAAGGGAACGATCCCTTGATTGTGGAAAGAGCTTGCTTATATATTTTTGGGCATATTTCCAAGGCAATGATAAATACTTCTTCTCTTTTACATCTATATCCTCCAAGCCCCTCTCCTACTTCTTTGACACGTTACTCCCTTCTCATAACATGCAAACTTATCTCTCAACCTTGGTTTAGAGGAAAAGAAGCCAAACACTTTATTAATTCATACATATATAAGGGTCATTTTGCATACATCTTGATTATTCAATTACAATGATTATCCTTCTTATATGGTTACTCAAATGAGGCGCCCCCCTCATTTTATTTACTCCACTTGATGCTAAAATGCATGATAGGTACTCTAGAGGGTATATTTTACATGTTGCACCCTATGTTTTGGGTAAATTGCACTTTACACCAAAACTAGGTTTTAAAGTACAAGGATTGCTCTACAAGCTATATTTTGGTGCCCAAGCTTGGGGAATCCATATCACCACATCATATTCATTCTTATGATGTATAATCATCAGAGGAACATCTTAACATGTGAAATTTTCAAGTTAACCCCTCTAATTGGGTAATTTGCACATAGGTCCCTATTAAACAAAACAATCTTACAACATTGTTCAAAAAGGGCAAAAATGAAAATATAGATTCTTCTAAAGAATTAATGACATATCAAGGGTTAACCACAAGCATCTAATCATAATTTTAAGCAAAACACCTAGGGTTAGTTCATAACCCAGGTCAGGGGTGTTACATTATATGTGAATGATCAATGAGAAACCCTTAGAGGAGGGTGATCAACATATTAAGCATTTGAGCAATGAGAAATCTTGAGAGAAGGGTAATCTATATGTTAAGCATTCAATTCCTTATCATTAGTGAAACTAATTCAGTTGTCCAAGTAGTTAGTAAAATATAGTGTTATAAGAGATGAGTGTAAGAGAAATATATAATCAAGATATAGTAGTAGTATATGCCCTAAACACTATAGAACCCTCCTTGAGGTCTACAACTAGATGGGTGAAATGAATTGTGGACTAATGGATATAGGAATAAGTGGCCCACATACCGAGTATCCAAGACCAACCTATGAGGTATAGGTGTTGCCTCAATTTAGTAGTAGATTACCAAACAATAACTAAAGATTCGGTGGTACTATTTCAGTAGTAGGGGTATCCAATAATAATTGGAGATCTAGTGGTACCCACCAGTCAGAGTATATAGCCCTTGTGGACCTACTCCTTCTAGAAGTTACTCTATATTGCGTGTTAGCTCTTGTATTACCATGTTACATGGAAACAAAGTAGTTTTAGCCTATAGGAACCCCTCGTGAGTACCCAAGACAAGGGTCCACATATATACGACCTATTGTTTATCTGTTGTCAGCCCTTACAAGGCTCCCTCAACATTGACCAAGGCAGTATTAGCAGACTTAAGGTCCCTGAGTTTACCTTAAGACTTGTACATTGAGTCACATAGTACTGGATTTTGATTTGATGATACAATCTAAGAGAGTTCACAGAGAAAGTAAAAGGGAAGGATAATTGAGTCCAGTTGAGTCTAGATAGAGAGTTTAGTAATCAGAATAGTCAGTTATGATTAGTTGGACAAGATAGTAGTACTAGTCAGTTCATTAGTCAAGTCCAGGTAAAGTTCATGAAAGATCAGAAAGAGAATAATGAGGAATACATTTTGATATTTGCATATTGCTAGTGATGCATATACAATGTTATTTGTGAATTTCTATATAGCTAGTCTTTTAATCAACATTCTTGCCTTGTTTTTGTTCAATTATTAATGAAGTTAAATGCCTACTTCACTCCATTAGACTATTTTATTATTTTACTCATGTCACCCCTGTACTCATAGTTTTTTAGGGAAACCATGTGGATTGAAGATGTCAGTGCATCAAAGTAGACCTGCCACAAGAGTTAAGCATCAAATTAATCAATTTCAACACTGCTTGTCTCTCTAGGTCCATGTAAAGAAATACGAGAGTTGTAAATGATGATGTGTAACATGGTTTTCTTATTCATAGAGTATGTATCTAGTTATCAAGTCTTACGTACATGGAAGTGTGAGAAATAGATTGGATGTTTGGATATGTATCTTTATTGTTGAAATCAGACTAGAGAAATCAATGTTTAAATTCCCTTTGAAAGTTAGTTTGTGTGATTGAATGTGAGAAAACAAAGAGTTTGAAATGGGAAAAAATTAAGAGAAATCATTGTATTATATCGAATCCTCAATTTATTCCCTAATCTCATGATTAGTGGTTATTGTGAGATGCGTGTGTGACATTAGTCCTCTTGCTAGGGTATAGGGAGCATCTTCACTATCTGATTTTGTTCTCTTTATTACATCTATAATTGTTTGAACCATTATTTGTTTAGAATCAATTGTTTTATGCTTGTCTGGTCAACATGTTTACATGTTTGTCATGATCTTGGATGTCAAGAACTTTTACCCATGATCTAGGATATAAATTGTTTCTTGTTAAACTCTTGATGAGAACTTCGTTAAGTGTTTTCCAAGGTGATAGATGCATGATCTCTAAGTAACAAAATGGAAAACTTGGAGTGATATCTATCCATGTTTTAATACTAACACAGAAAGGGGGACTTACCTGGACTTAGCATATGTATTTTCATGCTTAATATGATACAATTATAAAGTGAATGATTGCTAGCGGTGGTGAGACCCATTCCATCCTAGTATTCCCATCCATTGACTTATCCACCTTTAATATAACACTTTTATTTTGTAATCATAGTATAATCAATAATCAACATCTTATAGTAAATACTAGTTCTTGCTCAATTACTTTGATCAGTCAATTCTTAAATATATTGTCCATTGGGGTTGATCCCCAACAATACCGTGATAAGATCTGTCATCTTGTAGTTGGTGATTATTGTATGTTGGTTAAGGTAAACTCTAGGGATTGAACTCCTTGTGAATTTTCTTGTGCAATATCACACACCTCAAATTTTAGGCATCGTTGTCATAGACAACAATTTTTTTGGTCATTTTAACTATCTCAGATTGGTTATGATTATTCTTTTACAATTAACAACATTGCATATGTTCTTGAATTCAACTCCGCATTGCCATCTGACTAGTGGTAGTATTTCTTGGTCGATAACCATTTCTAATGCATGCGACATTCTTGTATAGTTGATCCAAGACTATATTTTGGTCCTAAGATAGAAGAAACCTACCAAAGGATCCTTTACAAGCACCGAGTTAAGATGGCTAAAGAGGAGATCAACCACGAGGTTGAAGAAACACTAGTAGCACAACATGATAGACTCGTGACTGAGTCCAATTCTATTATTTAAGTAGAAGTATGAGAAGCCAAAGAAGACAAATGAAAGAGAGAACTACGAGAGTTCTCTATCCTAAGACTACAAAAGTCCACAACCTAATCATCCAACCAGACATTGTGGCATATAACTTCGAGATAAAGACAAAATGGGTGACGATGAAGCAAAACAACATTTTTAGGCCACGATGGGGACACACATGATTATCTTGAGAAGTTCATAGGAATATGTGGATTGAGCAAGCAATCCAGTGTGTATGATGAATCCAGCTACGTCAATTCTACTACTCCCTGGATGACAAGGCTAGGGTTTGGTACAATTCTTTATACGGTCACAACTTAAAAAATTTGGAGGAACTTCAGAACCAATTCCTTAAGAAGTTCTTTCATCCCTCAATCACCTACTAGTTTAGGGGAAAAATAACTCAGTTTGAACAACTCCCAGGCAAACCTCTCTTCAAAGTATGGGAATAATTCAACAAGTTGTTGTGTAAATGCCCCCATCATGGAATCTCCTCTATACAACTTATTGAAACCTTCTATAGGGGAGTAGATGATGATGTCAAGTAGTTCCTTGGCACCACATCTAATAGAAATGTCATGAGGAAGATATTTGATGATGAATGGAATGTTGTGATAAGGGGAGTTGAGAACCAAGCAAATATGGGATTCTCACATAAGAGATGACTACTCAAGGTGGCCATGATAGAAGAAAAATCCAAGTTGAAGGCCATCATTGAATCCTTGAAGGCCCTTGCCCTTAAACAAGACAACATAAAGTCAACCCTCTTGAGGTATGAGAAGAGAAATGTATCTCCTTTCCATGTAGCCCCAAAACTTTTCCAAGTTTTTAGCATGAAGGCCACATTCATCTTCAATGCAACCATCTCTACCAAGATACACTGAACATGCACTAACCTTAGTTAAAAACAATCCATTCATTGAAGAAGTGAATGCAGTCAACTCTATTCCTCTATAGATTTATATAACCCCAACAATCCCATAAACCACTCATGCTTTAATATGGAAATCTAGATGGAGCAAAAAATGTACACCAACTCCAGTAGGGACCTAGCCTAAACCAAGTTTGAGGTCCTCCTGGTTTCCAACAAAACCAAAACCTCTATTGAATAGTTATAATCTTGGACAAAAATGTAAGAATTTACACCATGGCAACAACTACAACTATGGATAACAATGCTACATCCAACAAGGTCAACTTATATTAGGGAAGGGAAGCTATCAGACCAACCCAGACTCCAACAATCAATGTCACGTAAATACCATAGAGAAAATTCTAGCAAGCCAACATGATTACAACAAATCAATGGAGGCCCAAATTGTGCAAATTTCCATTGCAATTCTTCCTCTAACAAAATCATTTGTAGGACGACTTAAAAATAACCCGAAGCACTAGGAGGAGTAGATGAAGGTAGTGACCACACGTTCTGGACATCTTCCACTTGAACCTCCATCCCCAGTCATCAACAATAATAGACTAGTTCTAGATGACGATGACGATGAAGAAACCACTCCTATGGCTATATCAATAGCTATAACAATGGAACCAACAATTGAATCTCCAATGACAAGCACCTTGCCTAAACTTGAGAAGGAACCAAAAACTACACCAATCCCTCCATCTATTCCTATTGTGCCTGTTTAAAAACTACATGTTCCATACTAGAGGAGTCTATCTCATAAGAGGTTGGACTCAATATTCATGAAGTTCAAGGAAGCAATGAAGAAGGTTCATATTGATATTCCATTCCTTAATGCTCTAGATAGAATCCCATAATGGACTAAATTATTTAATACTCTCCTCAATCGCAAGTACCTAACAAAGGAAGTCAAGACCGTGAAACTAAAATGGATGACATCAGACATCACCTATACCAAGATGCCCAAAATGCTCAAATATCCAAGATCTTGTGACATCTCTTACTTTGTTGGGGACACCACATTCTAAGAATGTCACTTTGATCTTAGGGCAAACATTTCTATCATGCCCTACAATCTATGCAAAAGACTAGGCTTCATCACTAACATCCTTCCTACTAACATTTTCATTCAACTTACTGACTCTTCTATGACCACCCCTGTGGGGATAATACAAGACATCCCTATGAAAGAGGGTTCCAAATATTGTTTCCCTTGTAATTTTGTCACCATGGACATAAAGACGGATTATTTGATATTCTCTCAACTTTGGGAAACCATTCCTAGTGATGACCCGAGCCATAATTGATGTGGAATCTAGAATCTTGACATTAATACTCATGATAGAAACTATTGACTTCAAGGTCTTTGAAAGTCCTAAGGGGCCATCTTTTCACGAACAATGTTGCCTCATCGACTACATTGACAAGATGGTGAAATTGTAGCAGGAAGATCATGTTAGATCAAAGGTATGTAGGGGGGTGAATAGAGATAAAAACACTTAAAAATCATTAAACCTTCAAGTTACTTCAAGAGAAACTATTACTAATATGGAATTTGATGTGCAACTAAACATACATAGCAAGGATGAGAGAGATTGAATGAGATCAAGAACAAGCTATGTAGAGTAGTTCCAAACTCCAAACTAGGAGAATGCACATCCACTACCTACAGAGATCAAGCCTTAGGATTTTGCAACCATTGCATACTTATATTCCATTATAAGACATATAATAGGACCTTCCTTTTGTAGGGCAAGGATACCTAGCCCTCCTTTTTAAGGATCAAAGGGAGCCAATAAAGCTTACAAGGTCTTACCTATCCTTCAAGAAAGAGTCTTCAATCTCGACAAGGGCTTACCCACTTTGTAAGGAGCTGGACACCTTCACTAAGGAGATCCCCTCTTGCAACAAGTCTTCTACCTTGAAGGAATTACCCATTCTTCTCAAGGATCTTCAGCCTTCACCTTCTCCTTCACCAAGGATACACTTTCACCAACTTTTCTTGAAGAAAGGGATTGGGGAAAGAGAAGATTGAGAGCTTCACAAGGATTACAATGAAGTAGCTCTCTCACAAATTCCTATCTCACTCATATGGATGTTTCAATTAGTAGAAAGAGGGAGAAAGGGGCTCTATGTGGACAAAATCACTCAACAACATCTAGAAGCAAGGTAGGAAAACTTGGAATGAAATCTAAGGGCCCCTATTTATAGTTGGGGGTGTAAATTAGACACTAGAAGCACTTGAGAATGAATTCTAGTCATTCGGGGTGTTGCAATGGATCTATTTTTGATGTTTGCAACACTCCAACTGTAACACCCCTACCTATGTATCCCCTATTTAGGTGGTCTGAGAGGGCAAGAAACATTATCACTAATACATGATCATGGGTTTAGAACTTAACCAAAAATAATTAATAAATTTTACTAACAACAAGGAATTTGGTACAAAACTGATGGAATATATAATTTTCAAGATAAAATAAAATCTAACTATAACCTCCATGTATACATTATGTTCCTTCCTCTTGTGCCTTCTTTCTGGATATCTGGTTTCATCATAATTGTAGAATGACATATTATCCTAAAACACTGACAAACAAAATGTCGGCCAATATAATAAGTTATATTGGTATGTGGAGGAAACAAAATGCTCACATATAATTGTAACAACATAACTACATCAATTGTTTGTTATAGAATCAAAATTTACATTTTCTTGATAAATTCTCAACTATTTTTACTCAACCTCTGGTATACCCTTTCAGGGTCTTGTCACTATAGTGGACAAAAAGGCTACCTTCTCAATCTGGAGCCTAGGTTCCATGTTGGTCTTCCCAATTTGGGGCCTCACCTCATATGACCTTCCAAATCTGGGGCCTGGTCTGATCTCATGAGACCTTCCCAATCTGGGGCTTGGTCTGACCTTATATGACATTCCCAATCTAGGGCTTGGTCTGACCTTCCCAATCTGGGACCTAGTCTCTGGTCATATCCATGACTTTTCATTTCCTTCCATTCAAATATACATAGTTGGTATGTCGGGTTCAAGAAAGTTATAAGCATAATTTGTCATAGTCATAGTCATAGTCACTTTATAGATTATAGGAAATAAAATTCATCCAAGAATTTAATTTCAAGAAATCAGCAAAACCTCAGATATTGCCGAGAAACTAGAGCAATTAGTCATAGGTGTATCCACATACCTTGATCAAGAGTCTAGATGTTCAAGCAAGAGAAAGCAATCAACCAAGCAAGTTACCCTGAAAGTTAATACAATACACCCATGTATTATTATTCCATCTGAATCATCCTTAAGATTGACTTGGTTCTCAAGTTAGGGTTTCTAGGTCAACATTAGGGTTTTTGGCCTCCCAAACCCTAGTTTCTACCTTTCATATTTCATTAGGTTACAACCCTAATCCTTTATTGAAAACACCTTTTATTTCAAGGAAACCCTAATTTATCAAATTATGGGTTGCTAAACTCAAATTACTTTCAAGTTTAGCTTTTTATTCATAAAAATATCAATCTTTGACCAAATAATAGCAATTGGACATATTGAGATCATAAATTCTAAAAAATCTAGCTTCTAATTCATTTAACATATTAAAGATACTAACTTTAAGAACTTTTTGAACTAGAAGAATATTTTGATCCCGATCATATTTTTATTGGATTCTACAGATTTTTTTGATAAAAACCATATATTACTTGCTATTATCCTATCATCCTACTATTTACTAGGATTTTTACAAATTCAAAAGGATTTCAACCAATCAGTTACCACCACCTAGGTAACGCACCCTGATCCCGACCTGGTCGACTAGACTGGGCTGACCAATGGGCATGTGTCACCTAGGATCGGCTTGCTTGTGTGGACGCACGTTTGGCTCAATCCAAAAAGGGAAAAAATACCATCAAGGTCTTCCTTCTATGAAGGAAGGAAAGGGCAGAAGAGTAATTCGCTTGTCATTCATCTTCAACCTTCACTTGTCTATGAGAAAGGTCCGAGCAGTCAATAATGAGGTTGACTCTAAAACATAGGGCACCAATGCTAGAAGTGAGAGTGCACTAATGACCATCATGCTTCCACAAACGTGAAGGAGGTCTTAATTTCTCTAGTGGTGGTCGGTGCCGTTGTGACGACTAGATGGAAATTCTGGCAAGATGATAGGATGGGACTGAGGTGGAATAGGAGGCTAGAGGAGCAATTGAGCAAAGAAAACTCAGGATAGGGTTTGGCCAAAGTTGTGGAGAAGGTTTGCAAATTCGAAGGGAGTCCAGGGCATATATATACCCTTCTATGTCATTATAGTTGTGAAGTGATGACCGACACAACCTCCTATAAAGAGCTTCAACAAGGTCCTCTGAACGACATCATCCCAGTGAAGTAGTGACCGACACAACCTCCAATAAAGAGCTTCATACGACCCCATCTCGATATTGGCTTGGTATTTATTGTAAGCAAACTCAGCTAAGGGCAGGTACTACTCCCATGATCCACCCCAATCGAGCACACATGCTCTCAACAGATCCTCTAAAATCTGGATTGTTCTCTCTGACTGTCCATCAATCTAGGGGTGATAAGCTCTGCTAAACTTCAATCTAGTACCGAGTTCTTCATGCACTTGCTTCCACAACTTTGAAGTGAACTTAGGATCACGATCAGAAATAATTGAACTTGGAACACCATGCAGTCAAACTATCTCTCTCATATATAAAGTTCAACTAGGTATATCACCTTGGAAGTGATATTTAAGGCAAGAAATCATGCCAACCTAGTTAGGCGTTCCACCACAACCCATATTGCATCATGACCTCTCTTTGTCTTGGTTATACCTATGACAAAATCCATAGTGTTCTGGTCTCATTTCCTCTTACGAATCTCATTTGGTTTTAGTAACCCAACGGGTCGCTGGTGTTCAACCTTCACCATCTGGCACATGAGACAACTGGCCACATACACAACTATGTCTCTCTAGGCTACTATAAATATCACTATAAATCCTTAAACACCTTTGTAGTGCTAGGGTGTAGCATGTACTTAGAGCCATGAGCTTCTTGTAAGATGTGATCCTTTAAGGGTGAATCTCCAAGAAACCAAATATGACTCTTGTAATGGATCTTACCATGTACTCCCACTAAGGGATGTGTCCAAGGTTTCTCCAAAAAACCTTCCATCTTGTCAAGCTCTGGGCTGGATAACTTGGTAGCTACCAACTCGATCAATAGGTCTAGTTTTATCTGGATGTTATCCACATAGATCCGGTCTTCTAACGGCTGCATAGTCCACCTAGCAAACTCTTCCAATTCTCTCCACTGGGTAGATAGGACAACTACACCCCTAAGTGGTTTTTGATTAAGAGCATCTTCTACGAGATTAGCTTTCCTACGGTGATAGTTGATGGTGAAATCATAGTCTTTCATATACTCCATCCATTGTCTTTGTCTCTAGTTTAGGTCCTTCTAAGTCAGGAGGTACTTCAAGCTCTTGGGATAGGTGAGGATTTCAAAAGTGGCTCCATAAAGATAAGGCTGTCTGATTTTTTGGGCATGTATAATTGCAGCCGGTTCTAAATCATGTGTCGGTGACAATCATAGATCCTTCATCTCAACTAACTCTGTTTCATTTAACCGAGTTGTTACAATCTTGGTCAGCAAGTCCATCTTGACTTACCTTTATTTGGTACTTCAACTCTTACATCTGTTATTTTGATTACTAAACTCCACTTCATAGTTATATCCTCATTTGAAATCTTAATTGAGTAATTACCTTGCTCACCCCATCTTCCAAACCAATTATCCAATATTCTTCCCTAAGGATGTGGTAATTTCTTCAATTGTCATTTATCACATTAGATTTCAACTTAAGTATATATTCCTCATATCACTTACATTCCTTGCATGGCTTGCATCTGTCCCATCTCTCACACTCATAACAAGATGAAATAAACATTTGGTTGTAGTCCAAATATAGAGCTCATCCTGCTCCAAGAGTAGAGACAGTGCATCACACATCACCATTTTATTTTCAATTCTAGGTTGAATCATTCTCCTTATGACTCCAAACCATGAATACTTCCATTCTCTATGTATACATGTAGGAAAAACTTTTCTCCTAACCCTTGAGTCCCATTACAACTCCTATTTAGTTTCTCAGTCCTATCTGAAAGGTCTCTAGAGTGTTGGTGCTTTTGGAGTGATCTCATCCTTATACATATAGAGAGTGTCTCTCACATTTATTCTTTGGGTCCCATGAGCTCATGAAGGTTTCCAACCTCCTAACCCATGGGCCTCGGGCAAACATAGTTGTTACCTCCCGACCCCATAGTCTCATGCATTCAGGGAACAATGAACTCCTACTCTTGTCGGTCTCATCCCTTCTTGACCTTAGAATTGACCTAGAGTTATTATATTTACTTTATTTTGCATTTTTTCTTGAGATTTTTTTAATAATATCCAAGCACATTATATACTTTATAACTCTTTAACCTGAATTTCTTTCAACTCTTAGGGCACTTCATAGTTTTCCTAATGTTCCTTCATGGGAATCATAATGACCTACCCATATGGGCCTAACCCCATTCTACTGGTCACTGCCATAGTGTTCTTCATGTCCCTTAGAGATGATCATACTTGGGTATAAAGAATCATACTCATTCGATGTGTGTTTATGCTTCATGCAATTAATATCTCAAGTTTCTATATGACCTTGAATGTTACCATAATTCTCAACTAATCTATGAACCCACTCCTTTGGGAAGGATCCTTTCCCTAGGACAAGATATAACTAATACTTAACGATATTAACAAAAAGAATACTTGAATCCAAGGTAGACATACATTCTATGATGCATTTTCTTCTGGTGAGCTACTTATACCATGTGGATTATCATTCAAGATTTGAGAAAAAGTTTTATTACAAGACCTGATACTTCACATTCCTCATGCTTAGGACAAAGTTATTTTATTGTGCCATACATTCTCTAGTACAAGGCATACCACTACTTTTTAGGGATGACTACCTTCTTGAAGTTGGTCTCCATCAGCCTAAACTCTCTTATCATTAGCAACACTAACTTGGACCTTGTTAGCATTCCTTATCATCTAGGACCACCTCGTGTGGTGATGTAGTCCTTGTCTGAGTTGTAACTGGACTTGGTCCTTGAGGATCAGAGAGAGGATAGTCAGACCAGATATGTCCTTCCTCCTAACTGAGGTAGGACACCCACTTCTTGAAATGACACTTTCTCTGGTGTGTCTTCCCTTAGAAGCAACACCTTGGGGGGCGATGCTTGGTGCAGAGTTTTCCTTATCCTTTATTCCTACCGTGGCCGTGTTGGTGACCCTGGGCTTTCTTATTAACATTCCTTGGCCCAATGCAGGCACAACCATCTTCTTCATTCTCTAGGCAAAGTGAGTTGAGAGGATGGTACAGAAGTCCTTCCAAGACATTGGTTCCACACTCAAATATTAGTTGACGATGTAATCTTCCCACCATAGCTTGCGGTTCCCTCAATTAAGTGAGTTGAAAAGAGAACTTTCATGTTAGGTGGCACTCCCAAAATATGAAAGCCATTTTCCACCACATGAAACCATGCTCCCACCTCATAGCTTTCTTTGCCCCAGAATTTTTCCATACTCAACTTGAAGAAGCCAAGGATGGTGATTCCTGACGAGGGGGAACATGTAGGGGTTCTCCATAGTAATATCTGAAAACACCTTTGGGTGTAAGGGCACTGATCGTCTCTATGAGTTCCTTCTATTTTCCTAGCCGGAGTTCATCTGAGGTAGGAACTAACCTTTATGTGGGTTTAGAACTAGTAGCATGACCATGGTCGCCCTTGGGCTCATCTTCCCTCGTAGGGTTTGAACTATCTCTAGGGTTCTGGGTGTCAGAGGGGGCAACTTTGGGTTAGAGGCCTTCCTTAGTTGTAGCCTCTTCCATTTCTTGGTAGTCTCATCTTCCGTCATTTCTCTTGGAGACATATTCTCCTGGTAGGAGGGCCTTCCCCCTGGCGGTCAAGGTGATTGTCATCCTGGTGCCGACCATGCTGTTCCATATAAAAATGTAATTAAATTCAATTCTAAATTTTAGAGTATTAAAACATGATAATTTATGTCCGCGACATCTTGATTACATGTTTTTTATTATTTGGCAGAGGTTGCCTTAACCCCTAGTTCTCATAACCCCAGTTCACAGAAAGAGATTTGGAGAGTAGTTACAGGCACCTAGGGTTTTGTGAGTGAAGGGGGTAGAGAAGAAAATGAAGATATATGAGAAATCCTAGTGGTATGTTATTTCGAGTAAAGTCCTCAGACTTTGGCTAGGTAGGAAGCACGGGTCCGGGAGTCCTTGTAAGCTGACTAGTAGTGCGGAGGAAAATATTGTCAGCCCCCAGTCGTGGTCCTTTCAATCATTGCCTTTGGAAAACACTCTAATAATTCCCTTTTGGTTCTACAGACTTTGTAAAATGCAATAATTATTAGAGGTTAAAGAGTAAACCATATTCTAATACCAAATGTAACGAACCCCTCCCTCTATATTCCCAATTCAAGTGGACTAAGAGGGAAAGAACCATTATCACTAATATATGATCACATGTTTAGAAATCAACTAGAAATAATTAATAAATTTTACTAACAAAAAGGAATTTGGTACAAAACTGATGGAATATCTAAATTTTCAACATGAAAAAACCTAACTATAACCTCCATGTATACATTATGTTCCTTCCGCTTGTGCCTTCTTTCTGGATATCTAGTTTCATCATAATTATTAAATGACAGATTATCCTAAAACACTGACAAATAAAATGTTGGTCAGTATAACAAGTTATACTGGTATGTGGGGGAACCAAAATGCTCACGTTTAATTATAGCAACATAACTACATCAATTATTTCTTATAGAATCAAAATCTACATTTTCTTGATAACTTCTCAACCATTTTTACTCAACCTCTGGTGTACCCTTTTAGGGTCTTGTCCCTTCAGTGAACAAAAAGGCCACCTTCTCAATCTAGAGCCCAAGTGCCATGTTGTTCTTCCCAATCTGGGGCCTGACCTCAGATGATCTTACCAATCGAGGGCCTAGTCTGATCTTATTGGACCTTCCCAATATGGGGCCTGGTCTGACCTTATATGACCTCCCCAATCTGGGACATGGTCTGACCTTATATGACCTTCCCATTTTGGGACTTGGTCTTTGGTCATATCCATGACTTTTCATTTCCTTCCATTCAAATCTCTAGAGTTGGTATACCGGGATTGAGCAAGTTATAAGCATACTTTGTCTTATTCATAGTCACTTTATAGATTGTAGGAAATTAAATTCATCCAAGCATTTAATTTCAATCAATTGGTAAAACCTTTGAAAGTGTTAGGAAAATAGATCGATTAGTCATAGGAGTAGCCACATACCTTGATAAGGAATCTAGATGTCCAAGCAAGAGCAAGCAATCAACCAAGCAAGTTACCCTAAAAGTTAATACAATACACCCATGTATTATTATTCTATCCAAATCATCCTTAAGACTGACTTGGTTCTCAAGTTAGGGTTTCTATGCCAACATTAGGGTTTTTGCCCTCCCAAACCCTAGTTTCCACCTTTCATATCTCATTAGGTTACAAACCCTAATCCTTCATTAAAAACACCTTTTATTTCAAGGAAACCCTAATTTATCAGTTTATGGATTGCTAAACTCAAATAACTTTCAAGTTTCTCTTTTAATTCACAAAAGATCAATCTTTGATCAATAATAACAATTGGACATATTGAGATAATCAATTCTAAAAAAATAGGGTTCTAGTTCATTTAACATATTAAAGATACCAATTTTAATAACTTTCGAACTAGAAGCATATTTTGATCCTAATCATATTTTTCTTGGATTCTATGGATTTTCTGATAATATATATATATATATATATATATATATATATATTACTTGATATTATCCAAACATCCTACTATTTAATATGATTTTTACAAATTCAAAAGGGTTTCAACCAATCAGTGGCCACCACCTAGGAAATGCACCTCGTACCAACCTGGCCGAATAGGCTGGGCCGACCAATGGGCTTGTGCCACCTAGGCTCAACTTGCCTATGTGGACGTGTTCTTGGCTCAACTGAAGGGAGGCAAGGGTAGAGGAGTAATTTACTCGTCCGTTGTCTTCAACCTTTGCTCATTTGTGAGCAAGGTCTAAGCAGTCAACAACAAGGTTAACTCTGCTACCTAGGGCATCAACATCAAAAGTGAGAGTTCCCTCACCTTCGTCATGTTTCCACGAACATGAAGGAGGCCTCAATTGATTTGGTGGTGGTTGGTGCCATCGGGACAACTAGATGGAAATTTCGGCAAGATGGCAGGATGGATGGAACCGAGGAGGAATATGAGGCTAGGGGAGCAATTGAGCATAGAAAACTCAACATAGGATTTGGCCGAAGTTGTGGTGGAGGTTTGCAAACTAGGAGGGAGTCTAGGGCCCTATATATACCCTTCTATGTTGGAAAAATTGTTCTTGAGAGTTATCTTTAGGCATTCATTATAGAGACCTCCCAATTAGATCAAAACTAGGATAGGCATTGATCAAGTTTCCCGATCTGCTCATCCTTTGTATATCAGGGAAATCGATTCCAACAATTGCCTGTACCGACTGTTCTTTCCTTTCTTGGATGAGGGTAGGTGATGAGTGATCCCTTGGATCTGAGATCCAATGACCCCTAACTCGCACGCCAAGAAAAAAGTCCAATTAGAAGAATTCTATTTTGATTCGAAAATGTGACATTTAATGATATTCATCTCACATTAGGGATTTTTCAAAAATATATATCTCTCAAACCATGCATCCTTTTAAACCCAAATTTTATGAGAAAGTCTTTAATGACTTAAACTACTTGTGTGTAATGTTTGGAACCAAAACTCAAAAATAAAAGATACTTTTAATTATCTACAAGTCAACCATTCATAAGGCATATATTATGCATTTGAAATTTATATTTTTCTCTTTCTTTCTTTTCTATTTTCTTTATTTTGATTTCTTTTATTATTAGAAACCATGTGGAACTAAAAATGAATTAATGGTGGTCATCCATGCCATTTTCTAGATAATTCTACACAATTCCCACATATGGACACCATGATTTCTATTTCTTTTTCCTTTTACTTGTTATGGGATTTCTTTTATCCTTTTTCCCTTTTTATCATTATTGGATTTATCAAAACAATATAAATCACAAAATTATGCATCCAAGGAAATTTGAAAAGGAATCCATTTAAAAAACAAAGCACACAAATTTCCATTCCAATCTCTTTTACTTGCATAATTGCATTTCAATTTATTAAAATACAAGCAAAAATATAGGTTATAACATCCTTCCCCTCTTATAGGAATTTCCCCCTCAAAATTCGACTAATCAAGCAAACAACCTAGGGTAAGACTTTTCCATGTCCGGCTTCAACTTCCATGTGGTTTCATCCTCTCCATGGTTCTTTCAAAGAACCTTTACCATATCTATCTTTTTACTTTTGAGCTCTTTCAACTTGGTAGCCTGTACCCTCATAGGTGACTCAGGGTATGTCAGCCTCCCTTAGAGTTTAATAGGTTCAATGCTCAACACATGGCTTAGGTCCTTCATATAACGCTTCAGGTTGGACATATGGAACACATCATGCATCGTACTATACTGAGGGGTAAGGGCTAAACGACAAGCACCTACACCAATATGTTCCAAAATCTCAAAAAGACCCACATATTGGGGACTCATCTTTCCTCTATTCTTAGTTATGTATTGGGGGGGGTCAGATTTTTAAGAAACACATGCTCTCCCATAGTGAAATGTAAGTCAGTCCGCTTTGCATCAACATATGACTTCTATCAATCCTGGGCTCTCTTCATCCTTTGCTTGATCAAAGTGACTTTATCAACATACAACTGTAGTTCCTCTGACCTCAACAAGGTCTTCTCAACAATGTCATCCCAGTGAAGTAGTGACCGACATGACCTCCCATAAAGTGCTTCATATGGTGCCATCCCAATACTGGTTTGGTAGCTGTTATTGTAAGCAAACTCAGCTAAGGGTAGGTACTACTCCCATGATCCACCCCAATCGAGCACACATTCTCTCAACAAATCCTCTAAAGTCTGGATTGTTTTCTCAACATTTGTTTTAAGTGATCTTGATTTTTACTCATCTTAATTACAAGTAAAAACATTGTCAAATGATTACAAAAATTGTCCTAAGTCATTTAGGGCATTTTCTACAAAAGTGCATTTGCATTGACTTTGGCTTGTATTTGATCAAGCTAGGGCTTGATCGAATTGATCCTTTTCATGTACCTAATACTTGAAATAAATCTCAAATAGACATGTTAGATACATATAAATGGAATGGTTAAGTCATCATAAAAATATGGACAATTAATAACTATTGGGTCCACATTCTCCTCCTTTTTGAAGATGACAAACCATTCCTCATCATATTGAAAAAAGACTTAGAATTTAAGATTTTACCTTGTGAATTGTAAGGGGATACATGAATGAACAATAGCAGTCGCTCCCCCTAAATTCTTCCTTACCTTTTCCTATATAGTTAGTTTCCAAAAAGCATAACCATAACACATATATACTATTGAGTCCTCTTACATAGTCACATGATATTTCAAACAATTTACTAGAAAAGGATCATAATTCAATATGTAAGCTCACTTATCTCCCCTTTGTCATATCAATAAGGCAGGGGGTAGAAGAGTTATAAACACAAGTCTTATCTACAGGCACAAACCACACAAGCAACCACCATATAAAAGTACCAACCAAAAATAAGAGAGAACAACACATACTAGAGTCATAATCAAAATATGGAAGTAAATACCCAGAACTCGTAAGATATACACAGTCATAGAGTTAAGGTACATATAATCAGATTACAATGAAAGATATGTCCTCTCTAAATGAAAACTGCAAAACAACAAAAAAACGAGATATGAAAATAGTAAGCCTCAGATACAATGCCCAAATGTTCAGTACATGAAAATCTACAAAAAGAGATAAATATTAGCACCCTATAGACTAAGAATTAAACATCTAGGGAATCTATGTAAACTTCCTCTTCATCCTCGAGATGGTAGTCCTCATATCCATCTGAAGGTGCATCTGGGGCACCATAAGTATCCTCACCACCATCTCCATTAGCATAAGATCCATCATCACCTTCATTCTCATCACCATCATCCTCATCGTTATCAACATCCTCATCAACCATCTCAGTGTACTAATCAAGAATGAAAGAGAGAGGACCAGGCCATCTGCGGTGGATCTTCCCAGGAGATATCACACTTGTGCAATGCCTTATCTTGCTCATAATTAGGTACAAAAGCGCAATCAAAATCAGCAAGAAGGGTAGTAGAAGGATCAAATGGAAGTGCAAGTGGTCAGTAGGCGTAGGTCTACCATCATAGGTAGGGGGTGCAATAGGAGCAGTAGGGTAGTGGTCTGGGTAAGCCTGACTGTATGTATAGGAAGCATAGTCAGCAATTGGGTAGGGCTAGTAGGTGGGATAAGGATGGGTGCATGATATAACTTCATGTCTGAACTTATTTGAACTAGATCCAGGTGTAAGTTCTCTTAGACCTACAGGTTGTATGCCTATTGGTGCATCATGTAGCCCATCTGAGTTTCATTAGACACTGAGAATGAGGCACTGTCAGGTCTTGGAGAAGGTGGAAGGGTCTGGGTGGAGGTCAAAGCACCATGTGTGTTAGAGGAGGTGGGATGCAAAGACTTTTTGATTGTGGTTTCACTGATGTAAATGCCTTTCCTATTTGCTTTGTAACAAGGTAATCAAAAAAGGATTTCTCAGAATGATGAGCATACAAACCACAAATCAAGTTTGGATAAGGTGGTGGGTTCCATGGGCATTCTTCCCATAGTCAAAACTGGTCATGTGATGGAGAAACATCACGAAGGAGACAATACATTATCACAACTATGTTTTCCTGCTATATCCATTTGATTTTTCTTCAGATGGATATTACAATTGATTATAAGAGCAATGAAGTGATTCTTGATGTAAAGGGAGGAATCATTTTCTTCCTATAGGGAACCTCATGTTTCTTCAGGAACTTATGAATGCCAGGTAAGGCAAGTTCAAGTTAAAAACCTAAGTACAACTTCTTAGAGTAAAAAAGGTCAAGATATTGGTAATAGGTGGTCAACCAGCTATATATAATAGAGATACCATTCATGTGAGTATTTAAGGAATATTCAGATATGGTAAACCTAGTACCCTCAATCATGGATGTAAGGACCACTTGAATGTTAGGGGTGGCACAATATAAGTGTGGGTCCATGTTAGATTTGCATAGAATTTGTGGAGAACTTTTGTGCTAGAAAGAGAGTTAGTGTAGAACAATCGCTCTACACATAATGTGCCAAGGTGTTTCTCATTGAACACAACAACAACTTCATTTATCAACTCATTTCAAGAATCAAGCAATGAATGAAAAGGAATATGATTTCTACAAAGAATTTCCTTGTACCTATTTACATATTGAGAGGAGATGAAGGAGGTTCCATCAAAAGAAATGACCCTAGATGTAGTGGAGGATGAGGGTACTCCAGTTGGGTCAGTCTTTTTTTGTTAGTTTGAAGCCATGGAGATTAAATGAGAAGGAATGGCAACAAAATGAGAAAGATGATAGGTGTTGCAGGCTGCCAAGCTGTTGGGTTAATGAAGAGAGTGTTAGGGAAGGTGATCTGGGGATAAAGAGGGTAAAGGAAAGGTTTGGGTAGCCCTAGGGTTCAAAGATGAACAAAAAAGGATATCAATTGCTTTTCTCTAGTTGAGAGGGAGAAAATCAGCCGACTGCCTATATATTTTTACACCCAATAGTGTTGTCGGTCATGTTTGAGGTCTGAGAAATTTGATAGACACTATAGTTTTGTTCAGTCCTTGGCTTGTTGTCAGTCAAGTTTCTCCCAGAATAAACTTGGCTGACAAGTCAGTCTGTCCAAAAGATAAGGAAATTAATTCTAGGCCACTAGAGTGCTATATATATATATATTTTCTAGCCTAACATGTATTATGAACATATTAAGGCACATTCAACTCATCATTGGCTACTATTTTGCGATAAAACATGCATTTGCAAAAAAATAGCCAGAACAAGAAAAAAACAAGGCATTAAGACTAGGTAAATGTAGTAATAACAAGCATAAGGTGAGCAAACTATGAGCAAGAACATATAGGTAAGAGAACATCTAGATAGAAGGCATATTGATATCATCAAGAGAAGTAATAAGCAATATTTAACTAATAAAAGTAAAATTCTCTCTAGATAAAGGTTTTGTGACAATGCCCGCAAGTTGATTTTCTGTATCCACATGCGTGATATGGATATACTTTTTGTTAATGTGGTGGCAGACCTCTATATGTTTATCTCTACTCTACAATATAGCATCGTAGGAAAGATTAATAGCACTAATATTATCACAAAAGATAGGAGAAGCATCAAAATGAATACTAAAGTCTTGAAGCTTTTGCTTCATCTATAGGACTTGGGCACAACAACTCCCAGCTGCAATGTACTCAACCCCGATAGTTGAAAGAGATGTCGTGCCTTTTTTTTTCTTAGAGAACCAAGAAACTAAGCATGGTACTAGGAGGAAGCAAGTGCCACTTGTGCACTTTCTATCAATTAAGCACCCTGCATAATCCGCATCACTATAAGCAGTAAGAGTAAAGTCCCTTGACTTGGGATACCATTATTTAAAATTTTGGGTTTTGGCTATGTACCTTAGAATCCTCTTAACCGCTATAAGATAGGATTTTCTAGGGCTAGGTTGAAATCTAGAACATAATCCAACACTAATCATGATATCTGGTATAAAGGTAGTTAAATATAGCAAGATACCAATCATACCTCTATAGATCTTCTCATATACCTTCTCACCTTCCTCATATCTTTCAAGTTTGGTGGTGGTTGATATGGGAGTATCCATTGTCTTGGTGTTCTCCATCCCAAAGTGCTTCAAGAGTCCACTTGTATACTTTCCTTAGTTGATGAAGTTTCCCTCCTTTGGTTGCTTGATTTGGAATCCAAGGAAGAAAGTAAGCTCCCCCATATGTTGGGAAATATAGGAACAAAGTAAGGTAGTGGATTTTTTAATCTATCCTTATTCCTCATAACAATAAGACTGTGTCAACGACAATGAAATATGAAGGATGTTTTAATGATTTTATACCTGATCCTGGAGCAAGTCCAATGACTACAACTTGTTGCAATTGTAACTATCTTCTAGTTTCTTTTGGACAGTGTCTGTGTAGCTCGTGGTCTTCACCATAGATGACAGACTTGACAGCTTCCACGGTGACATCTGTAGTCTCGCCATGTATGGTGGACATGATCAACTTCTATAGTGGCTCATGTGGTCTTGCCACAGACTGTAGGATGATACTGCCCTCCTAGTAGCAACCAAAGGACTCCTACCTCTAGAGTAGTCCACATGGACCAACTAGAACTCATGTCATCTTGATAGAACAGACATGAATGAGTTGTCCCTCCCGTTGGAGTACTAGTCACCAACCTACTCTCCCACAACAATGATCCTCTGTAACTATCTCTCCCTAGTCGGGTAGGACTTTCTTGTCCTCTCTTGGTTACCACAACTAGAGAGGACAAAAATTGTCTGGGAAACTAATTCTCAATTGTCTGTGTTGTGTTCTAAGAAGCCCCCAACAACCCTCTATTATATAGAGGCTAGGGTCAGGGTTCCTAGCCTATTCGAGATATGTGTGGGAGTGGAAGGGACCAAAAGATCTCAATTTTTCACAACTTGTGAGACATGAAACACTCGTTTCGCATGCAAAACAGTCATCTCACATGCAAAACATTCGTATCACATGTGATACGGTCGTCCGATAGAGCCAGATGGTCATTTCACCATCTTTAATGGTCACACATGAATTTTCCAATTTTGAATCCAATTAATGCATGACATGATGTTAGCACTAATCCGTAATGCAATCAAATTTCCCCATGAACTGAGCAACCTCAAACATGTGATACAGTCATCTCATTCACCCAGACTGATGTCTAGTGAGCTGAGCTAAGCCGATCGGTTCATCAGAATCAACTCATTAGTTCACACTTTAGTTTGGGAAGAAATTAGCCAATTCAATTTCTGATTAGCCTGACAACCCAAACTTCCATCTCACCCTATGAGACGATCGACTAGTAGTGTGGTCAGTTGATCTGTTGTGTGAATTGAGTACCTAAACACTTTCGTAATCAATCCGATCATCATTCAAGATTAAACTTCTCTTCTAGACAAGTTCCTATGTCTGTCACCCTATAGGTCCCATATCACGTCGACAGTGAATGACTATAACTAAATTATGACATCACAAGTAGAGAGCAGTGCCTAGTCAGACATCAGTGCCACCCAAGTGAATGAAAAGTTGGAGAACAAACTCAACCTACAATCTATGTAAGGTGTTGCAGTGATTGTATAATTCCTTTTGTATCTGATATCCAGAGTGAAATTGAAGCATGGTATCTTCATCCTCTCAACATTCAACCCATGTTCCTTGAACCAAGAATAGACTGTTTGAGATAATGTGACCTCAATATCATATATTGATTCACATGTGCATGCACATGCATTTCTCAGTCTTGCTTATTAAGTGCCCAGGATGTCAATCTCCATTAGGAGGGACAAATCCCATCTCTATCACTCACAATCAGTCCCCATGTGTCAAAGCTACCTGATTATCACCTTTATGGCAATCTATGTTTTAGGATTACATTTGATGATGTCAAAGTATACCCAATGATATGTGATGAGTGTAGTGATTTTAGGTCTAAGAATCATAATCACCACCTTCACTATGAGAGATTACTATGACTACCAATGATGGTTTCCATGTGTCACTCTCAAGGTGGGTGTGTCCGATACATTGTTACCTAGCACATATCTATGTGCTTGGTTTGATATGCCATATCATGATTAATGAGATTTACTCATCAACAAACCCACACTCTAGTCTTATGTGTTATTGGTATCTATCTACCTTCTACAGTAACAAACAGCTAGGGAAATTATAAGAATGTACATACTCTTAGTACTAGTATGATCTCATTCTCTAAGTCATGTACTTGAAGACATACATCATTGAGTATTGACATTCTTTAGAGATTCATAATGTTTCCTCATTATCTCATAACTAAATGAAATAAAATGAATTAGAAGCTTGCCTTTATGAGTATTAATCAAATCCTTTATGGTATATGCCTTGTCAACCATCATATGATTGTCTCGCTGGGCATACCTTACCAATAGACTCCCACTTGCACTTAGAGCCAATCACCAACAAATCTCATTCTTAGTGATTTAAACATGTCCACCATGTTTTTGCTGCACAAGTGCTAATCTAGTGGGTTAGCAACACTTTGCTATTAGTTGGTATATTACATATTTCTTATCTCTTCATTGTGAGATGAAATCAGTTTGGTGTCTGATATTCCTTACCTAAAAAGTAGATCTATTGTTGTAACAATATTACTACTGAGTCATCAATGGTTGGAACATCTATAAGTTCATCATATGAACTTTTAGATCCATATAGTATCACTCTGTGTTTGTAACACAAGTATACTTGGCATCTATCAGAGAATAGAATTAATGGCTATTAGTTCGGAACCCTTCCAACTAACAACATTTCTCCTTTTAAATAAAACATATTTTAATTCACGATCTCCTTTGTCATTATGGAATCTTGCATCGATGTAATCCTTTACATCCAACTATTACTTTATTGCTATCTTTAATTACTAGCAATCAATCCTTCAATACTTCTCAAGTATTAACGGATATCTTTAATGACTTTCCAAAAACCCTTATAGTAGTTTAATATCATCTTGTCATGTCCAATACATACAAGAATATATGGGATAAGTACATTTATAGAATTCATGATAGATCCATTGCTACAACCTATGGCATCTTAATAATGTCATTTCTATTCTTCACAAGAATTGAAACATATGGATCATGAGAGACTAATACAGATCTATCTCATTGAATCCTTCCGTGTTGAACTCCTTCTACATATTGCTATTGTATGTGCTCAAACTTATATTGTGAAACATTTAAGAACTATCTCATTGGTCTTGATCCTTATCTCATAATATGTTTCACCTTATCCTTCATTTTTGAAGGCGTTTTCATGCCATTTCTCAAAATTCACAATATTGAGATGTTATTCCTCATCATATGTGGAATATTCATATATGCTCCCACTAAATCTTTTGTAATCACATATTTCATCTTTTATCTTGATTTGAGTCAAACTCTTTGACTATATTGTCAAGTCAAAAGATCCCTCCTCTGAGATGCTTATTTCAATCCCAGATTGAACTTTGTAGTTTATAGACTTTATTTGCATTCTTGACGTTATAAAAACCTTTTAGCTTGTATCACATACACATCCTATGATGTATTCCCTTTCAAGAATATGATTTTTATCTTCATATGCTAAATTTCATAGTCTATCGTAACTGCAACAACAAGTATGACAATTGGTAAAGGAATTTCTATCATGTTCAACAACTTGAACTGATTTGAAAAACCTACTCAACCAATTTGTCCTTTTATGTTATCCACGTAGATCTTTGCCACAAGGCCCTATTGCACCCTTTAGGTATTACCCCTTTAGGTAGCACTATCAAGGTCCTACCTTGTTAGCTTACATGGACCCATAATGGCCTTAAACCATTACTCATATTATGGTACTTTATAGCTTCTAGTGGATTAGTTGACTCATCATGTTATGACCAACTTATCTGAATTGTTGGATTCTCAACCCTTCAATTTCAGATGTATTCTACTAGAATTTATTTTATTCTATGTTATTTGAAAAATTTTGGGATTCCATAACAACTTATGATTCTCTTAGTTTTCATTGTACCCTTTTGTTGACCTCAAACATTTTGAGTTCTTACTTTTACTCCCACTGATTCTTTGAGAACTCAATTATCCTATCAAAAAAACATTTTGTTATTTGATTGGATTAATAGTAACATTCAACAATTATGGTTTGTGGATAAACCTTTTCAAGAAAATATTTTTTCAATGTAGGTTTCAATCCTTTAGACATATTGGGGCATTCCCAAATCATGTCTTATAAACCTTTCAAATGGTACATGACTTAGTGATAGGTATATATTTATGAGGATATGAGAAGATTAGGTTAACTGGTAATTATATCATGACTCATCATGGTATAATTCCTTCATTATGGCTAATCATCATGTTCATACATATTTGACTTGTGATACATTATCACAATTCTTTCTTTGAAGGTTCTCAAGGTATTGATGTAAAAGTATTTCAATGTTTGTTCTCATCAAAGTTTCTTAATACTTTCATCAAAGTCATACTTCATTTATAATCTCCTTGAACACTTCAAGAGATTTATGTTTCTATTGAGCATATCATCATATTACCAATAAAAGAAATGAGGTATAAGTAATTATCTATAGCATTCATTCCTTGAGATCTTCATGCACCATATGTATGAGGCCTGATGGAATGCTTATCCTCCCACTACATCTAGTGAAGGATTTCATGTCATATTGTGCATAAATAAGGCTTTGCATGTTTCCTTAGGTTTGATAACCATGGGAATCTAGATTAACATCATTATGTACTCTAGACATGCATTTCTTATATGTACGTCTAAGGTGACTATCACAACAGTCGACAAAAGCTGTTACTAATTAAGAAGAATAAAAACATTAGCAGCAGATTACTGAAAATCACTAAAAATTAAAACCTTTTTGAAAAAAAATCATTTTCCAAGAAACTCGGATAACAAGAAACAAGGTAATAAATATACATTCTGATTTACATTGTGCATACCATGTACCATCTCATCTCGAGGAATATGTACAACAATTGCTCTGTTAAATCTACACATAAGCAACATAAAACCTCGAGGCATTCAATGCCAAAATCTCAGATCGATCATAAAAGCACTAACTACTGACCCCAAGGACCTGAGAGTACAGAGACGACTCATAGGACTCATATCTACAAGACACGACAGTCAGTATCTCCACCTGAGATGTTACTGATGTCCCTGATGCTACTATCCTTCTCCTGCTGTTTGGTTTCTACCTCCTCATCCTCGTCCACCTAAAAAGGTTGGATCCCACGGGGGTGAGACAATTGAAATTGTACCAGCGAGAGATATAACTCTCCGCCAGAAACATTATTATTACAGATAAATAGTGATAAACTGAACAGAGGAATCTCTATTGAACAACATGATTTAATCAATGTTAAGCAGATTTGAGCAATATCATCTTTTAATGCATTACAACTATAAATGATAAAGCAGTAAAAAATCTATTCATTTTAATAAGGAATATGAAGAACATGTATAATATTTATCCAATTAGGATATAGTAAGCAATGTAACATCAACCAGTGATTTCCATAAATCATCCTTAAGCAAATATGCTACACGGCTGATTACATTTTACAATCATACTTATGCCCTGAGGAAGTGAGCCGTACTGCTCAAATCCAACCTTCTGTTGCGAAACCCAAAGCCAGTGCCATACAAGATCAAAGGAAGAGCTGGAATCCTCGATCTCATCTGTCTCGGTCAGTGCGAGACCACAAGCAGGACCGTAGTCCCTTGCTTAAGTGACCTCAGTCACAGGGTTATCTCTCATAGGCTACACATTCTCTAGACCGCCTTGGTACATGTCCCGACGCTAGTAAATCTGAGCCACAGGTCAGTTCACCGTGCTCTCTGAGCCATGAACGCATTCATGCTCTATCATACTGAGCCATGGGCCTGTTCACCATGCTGTTATACATATCTTGAGTCTACAACCGAAGTTGCACTCTAATCCTCCCATTTTCGGCTAGGAGAAACCCTGCATATTCAACAATATATGCTCTAGATTAACTAGTAGGAGAATCCGTTTCACCATCACCAGCTACTGGCGATGATGGATCTATGGCCAGGGCTCTACATGATAATATTCCACTTGATTATTTAAGTACATTACCATATTCTTTTAGCATCAGTCAAGTTTTCAAACAAGAATTATTGTGACATATGCTACAAAGAAACATGTAATACTTCTTTCAAGTGCTTTTCAAAACTTTATAGAACATTAGGATCTCAATCCCTATTCTCATTACTAGGAATTCACATCCCTCAACAATACCGTCATCATGTTTACTAGATCTGGGTATTCAAACCCTTAGTTCATCACTGAACATGGATACCATTCTCAGGTAACTATTATCTCCAGGTCATATGACCAAGGTATTCATGATACTTGTTACACAAGCATCTCACATAACTCACTAGGCATATTAAGCTTCTTGTCACCTTTCACTAGGCAACATATAAAATAACGGCTCACAAGGCCCATTAACATCATAGTTCATACCTGGTTATGCTCATCATCTCATGATACTTGCATGGTTAGTATACTTGATAACAACCATATCAATTACATATCAACATTATGCAATACAAATATAACATCACTATTCCCTCTTCCATCTTTATCAATTAGGGTTTCACATAACATCACCATATATTAAGGTTTCACAAAACATCACCCTTTATTAGGGTTTCACATAACATCACCCTATATTAGGTTTTCACAGAACATCACCCTATATTAGGGTTTCACATAACATCACCCTATATTAGGGTTTCATAGAACATCACCCAATATTAGGGTTTCACATAACATCACCCTATAATAGGGTTTCACAGAACATCACCCTATATTAGGGTTTCACATAACATCACCATATATTAGGGTTTCACAGAACATCACCCTATATTAGGGTTTCACATAACATCATCCTATATTAGGGTTTCACATAACATCACCCTATATTAGGGTTTCTCATCCCATTATCTGAAATTAGGGTTTCTCAACCTATTACCCAAAATTAGGGTTAGGGTTTCTCATTCTCCATTGATTAGGGTTTTATGATTACCTCATTAATCCAAACCCTAAGTTAGTGCTTCCACATATCTTAGAGCACATATCATTATTTAAGTTTTTAATCATACTTGTCATTGTTCCATATACTAGGAACACACATCATCATCATACCTTATTAGGTTGACTTAACCTTTCACTAAGTACATACACCTATGATTGTCATAGGGTATTGAATTTATTACTTTCATATGCATCAAGTGATAATTACTCTAACTATACTAATCACCTAAGTACTTTTAGAGGTACTTCCATTGAAAACAACCTTGAGATACTCTTCAACCATTTATGGGGTTATTAGTAATTACTTGGTTTGAACCAATTGGGCCTTCAAACGGTCTTGGACCAAACCTTCAAATGGTCTTGGACCAAACCTTCAAACGGTCTTGGACCAATTGAACCTTCAAACGGTCTTGGACCAAACCTTCAAACGGTCTTGGACCAATTGAACCTTCAAACGGTCTTGGACCAAACCTTCAAACGGTTTTGGACCAAACCTTGAAATGGTTTTGGACCAAACCTTCAAATGGTCTTGGCCGAATTGAACCTTCAAACGGTCTTGGACCAATTGAACCTTCAAACGGTCTTGGACCAAACCTTCAAACGGTCTTGGACCAATTGAACCTTCAAACGGTCTTGGACCAAACCTTCAAACGGTCTTGGACCAATTGAACCTTCAAACAGTCTTGATCTTTTTCTTAAATGGTTTGAGACTGTTTAGACCTTCAAACGGTCTTGGTCTCTAAACCTCAAATGGTCTTGAAGACTGTTAGACCTTAAACGGTCTTGACCCCCTTTACTCTTCAATCGGTTTTGAAACCGTTTGAACCGAAGACCCTCAAACTGTTTAAAGATCGATTAACCCTAAACGGTTTGAAACCGTTTGATCTTCAATTGATTTAAATATTAATTAACCCTAAATGGTTTGATACCATTTAGTCCTCAAACAGTTTGAAACCGTTTGGTCAAATCAGAATTGAAACCGTTTGGACTTAAAATTAGGGTTTTGACATCAATTGATCTAGGATTTTGAAACCAATTGAGTTCTAATTGATTGGTCATCCAAGGTTGAGACCATGTGGACCAGATCAGATTGAAACCTTTAGACTTTTACACATTCTTGAAACTGTTTAACCCCTAACGGTTTTGAAACCGTTTGACCTCTAATGGTTTTGAAACTGTTTGGTCACCAAACGGTTTGAAACCGTTTGGTCTCTAACGTCTTGAAAGCATTTGACCAACACAAGTTGAAACCATTTGACAATGATATTCTTGAGGTGTGTGATAAGATGATGTCATCATCAACAAGCTTCAGACCTCCAATTTCTATTGTCTTATATATGATGATTTCAACAATTAATCAAGAAGAAAATTAAAGATCAACATATGATGAGAAATTGAAATCAATAATAACATTGATGGGTTCAAGTTATATTACCCACCTTCAAAGTAGCTTCAAAGCTTCACGCTTCACATCTCTAATGGTGAAAGAAGCTCCTTAAACTATCCAAGGTCTGTTTCCAACTCTTTGGATGAAAAAAATAACCAAGGTTGATCATTGGATAGAAGAGAGAAGAAAATCAATGTTGAAATCCGATTTCAACCATAAATTCAAGGTTGAAGATGATCATGGAGCTTACCTTCAGCTTGGGGAACATTTTAATCCTGCTCCTAAGCTCCTTGGTCGTCGGCCAAAGCAAGTAAAGAAAGTGGTTTGCAAAATAGCCTTTCAAGTAAGGAGAAAATTGAGTATATGTAATTGATTTTCTAGGAGAGAGAGTAGGAGAAATTTCATCCACTTTCTTGCCACATGCCCCCTTCACTTCCTTGCCTTCGAATCCATCTCCCTTGCCCTAAATATCCTATCATTTATCCTTGAATTAACAGCAACCACTTTAAGCACCTTAATCATTATAATACTATTATCCATTTATAGTGGACATTACTTTTTAATTAACAAATGTGAGTGGATTTCTTCACCTACTTAGGATATTTCAGTGCAACTCAAGGCATTTGGACGTCCTTGCACTATAGGATTTCAACCACAGCCTTTCTACTTGATGGGCACTTCAATTAATATATTTATTTTTGCTACAAAATAAATTAGGGTTTCATTTATGCTTATTTCTTGATTATTTTATTATCAATCAAGATTATCTCTCCTCAAAAGTAGTTCAAACAAGACGTCCCATTATTTTTATTTCCTCTAAATGATACCAAGAACCAGTAGGGACATAATAGTGGTGGTATTTTACATATCCAACCCTAGTTTTAGGGTAAATTGCAAATTACACCAAAACTAGCATTCAATACACAAGCATTACTCAAACAAGCTCCTTCTTGGAACTTAGGCTTGTGGAAGCCATGCCTCATCATCATTCTCATTCTTATGATGCTATAACACTTGAGGAACATTTATCATGTAACATTTACAAGGTAACCACCTTAAATTGGGTAAATTATACTTTAGTCCAAAATAGGTAAAATATTGTTTCAACATTATTCAAATAAGACCAAATTGAAACATAAACTCTCCTTTAGTCTTAATTACTTTTTCAAAAGATAAAGACAAAAATCTAAATGACTTACTTAAGCAAAACTTCTAGGGTTAAGCCTTAACCCAGGTCAGGGATGTTACAGTGACTATTGCTAATGATAGTCTGGAGTTATCAATTACAATCCTTTGGTATCAACATTAAAATTTATCCAAGATTCTTTCAAAGAAAAATAACTTAATGTTTGGGCATTTCCATGCAAGATAATATCTTTTGAAATAGGAACATTAATATCTCACTTTATTGATTTATCATCCTTGTCATACAAGATGCTTTAAAGTAAATGTTTCTTTTTGTTGTCATAATGAAATAGCTGTTCAACTAACTCTGTTACATGTCCATTGGGCTAAGATAAATTTAAATGTAGACTAAAGTTTCCACAACTCTTACTCCGCCTTGTCCATCTTTGGACTTTCATGAGGGATTTTATCTCTTGTCAGATCATGCACATCAAGTATGCCAGATCTTTTTTTGGTATCACATACCAAAATGAAGAAGTAATCAAATTTATCTTATAACGTTTATACCTGAAGTGGAGGCCTCAATACCTTCCTTCTTGTTCTTTAGTTCCTCTAACATAACTGGGCATATTCTGTCCAGGCTGGTGAAAATGGTGACAATTGCCTCTTTTCTTGACTCCTCTCTTTGCTTTGAGATCCAAAGATTTGGGCTTCTGGCAAACTTTAGAACTCTTCTTAGTTTTACATTTTCCTTTAGACTTTCCCTTTGTCTTTATTATCACCATCACAGACTTGGGCTTGTCTTTCTTCATCTATCCCTCATCTGTTCTCAACATGCCCAACACCTCTGTCAATGATTTGTCAAAGTTGTTCATGTTGTAGTTCATGAAAAATTGACTGTATGATTCTGATAGAGACTGTAGAATCACATCAGTGGCTAACTCTTGACCCAAGGGAATACCAGTATAACTAGGTTGTCTACATACCCAATTAGCTTGAGCATGTTAGTACCTATTGGATCTCCTTCTACCATGTTACATTTGAATAGTTCCTTAGAGACATCAAATCTCTCTTCTATTCTCTAATATTAGAACATGTTCTTGAGATGTGTGACCATCTCAATCACATCCTTGTTCTCATGATGCTCTTCAACTCATAGTTCATGGAGCATAGCTACATACACTTGACATACACGACATCTTTAGTATGCTTCTTGTAAGAGTCCCTGTCAGCCCTAGGTGCATTCAAAAGGGGTTCATATGGTTTTGGCATCTTCAGGACATAGAGATTGTGCTCCTATGTGAGAACAATTCTCAGCATCCTGAACCAATCGTGAAAGATGTTCTCATTTAGCTTGTCCTTCTCAAGGAATGATCTCAGAGAAAAGTGATTGTTTTTGGTTGCCATTTGATTCAAAAAAAAGAGTTTGCAATCTTTTCAAAACTCATTTTGATTTGATTTGATTAAGATTTTGGCAATATTAATTAGGTCTATAATTAGCTATCGCTCTCATTACTTTTTTCAAAATGATAACCCTCAAGTATCAATTTGGAAAATATCAGTGAACAATTTTCTAATAAGCAAGATCGAAATGATTCGATTATCACCCGGTCAATGCTGCAATGAATAATCAACCATTAAGGTAGGCAACTTGCCAACTACATCATATGCAATTCTTGATAGACGATATGCAAAACTCCTTGCCATGATTATCTATATGCTTCTGGGCTTAGACGATCTAAGAATCACCAGTTAAGCCTGACCTAATAGCCAACACGATATATATGCACCCTCAAAGGCTGAACCAACATATCTACCATCACACTTCCACGAGGTAGACAACACACCATGTGAGGGAGTAACATATATATATATATAAATATATAAATATATAAATATATAAATATATAAATATATAAATATTAATATATATATATATACTGTATCCAATGACCACACATATAGTATGTATTGTATACATGATATTTCCCACAATGTAAACATGCAATATAAAAACAAAAAGCGATGGTTATGACCATGACTACTGTCATTCCTTGGAGCCACAAGGAATTAATACCACCTAGTTCAATCATCACATCACATGTATGAACCTATTGTTGGTGTAGATCTGTGCTTGCCAAACTAGGTAGATCAATTCAATCCTTGAATCGGTCATATCACCTCTTGACATTCGATTGGTTCTCAGGGATGGTCGTCTGCCTCCTATCCAACTGATGTATGCACACCTTCCATACGGTCAGTTGAGTCCACCAAGCGGTTGTCTAGCTTGTTCATTCTATCATCCATGGTCCTCTAGATGGTCGGCTCGTCTCATGCATTGGTCACCTCATCTGACGATGATCATCTTCATCATCGATATAGGAAAAGAAACTATCCTATTGCTATTCTATTACATTATAAAGAGAAACCTTGAGTTACATTCGAGGGGAGCAAGGGTAGAAAAGAATTAAATTTACATTGGGAATAAGGAGATAGAGGTGTGGTATGCAGACTGAGATAAAAAGTAATAAAACCAAACCATCCAAGCACACATAGATATCGGGTATTGGCCATAACCATGCTACACATCCATCATAAAAACTACTTTTAGGGCGACACATGTAAATTGCATATATATATATCAGTTTTGGGATTATGTGATCTTTGATTGGATAAGTATATGATATAGTTAAAATATTCACATCGTATGCAACAAATAAATGATAAAACCAAAAATCCAACCATGTCAATTATTCTAAAACATAGTAAACTGATGTGGCTCTGATACCATTCTTGGGAAATATGGGCACATAGTAAGACAGCAGAAATAAAAATTTATCTATATGTATTCCCCATGATTGCAAGATCACGTCAACTACTATGAAATAGGAAGGATGGTTTAATGAGTTTATACCTTGTCCTAGAGAAAGTCTAGCAACTAAAACTCATTATAGTTGCAACTATCTTCTAGTTTCTCTTGGACAGTGTCTGTGTATCTCCTGGTCTGCACCACAGACGGAAAACTTGACTGCTTCTATGGTGAGTTATGTAGTCTCGCCATAGACAATGGACTGGATCAACTTCTACATCAATTCCTATGGTCTCGCCTTGAACTGTAGGCTGATGTTGCCCTCCAAGAAGCAGCTAAAGGACTCCTTGCTCTAGAGTAGTACACATAGACCAACTAGAACTCATATCATCTTAATAGAACAAATAGGAAGGAGTTGTCCCTCCCGTTGGTGTACTAGTCACCAACCTACTCTCTCACAACAATGATTCTCAATTGTTCTCCCCTGTCTATGTCCCAACCTAGTCAGATAGGACTTGCTTGGTCTCTCTTAGTTACCACAACTAGAGGTGACAATAATTGTTAGAGAAACTGATTCTCAATTATCAGTGTTTGTTAAGGGAAGCCCCTAATACCCCTCTATTTATAGTAGAGGTCGGGGTTAGGGTTCCCAGTTATTTTGGGATCTGTGTGCGAGTGGAAGGGACCAGAAGATCTTGAATTTTCACAACATTTGAGACATGAAACGGTTGTTTCGCATGCAAAATGGCCGTCTGGTACAACCATATGGTCATTTCACCATGTTTCCTGATCACACATGAATTTTTCAATTTCAAATCCAATTAATGCATGACATGATGTCAACACTAATCCTTAATGCAATCAAATTTCCCCATGAGCTGAATGATCTCACACATGTGAGACGGTCATCTCACTCACCCATACAGTCATTTGGTGAGCCGAGCTAAGCAGGTCAGTTCATTAGAATGAATCGTTCGGTTCACACTTTAGTTTGGGTAGAAATTAGCCAATTCAATTTTTGATCAGCCTGACAACCCAAACGACCGTCTCAACATTTGAGCCAATCGTTTGACACTCCAAACAGTCATATCACTCTATGAGATGATTGGATGGCAATGCAGTTAGCTAATCTATGGTGTGAATTGAGTACCTAAACACTTTAATCAATCTAGTCATCATTCAAGATTAAACTTCTCTTCTAGGTGAGTTCCTATTTGTGTCCCCTATATGTCCCATATCATGTTGGCAGTGAATGTCTATAACTAACTTATGACATCACAAGTAGAGAGCAATGCTGAGTCACACATTAGTGCCACCGAAGTGAATGGAAAGTTTGAGAACAACTTCAACCTACAATATGTGTAAGGTGTTGCAATGATTGTATAATTCCTTTGTCTCTGATATCCAGAGTGAACTCCATGCATGAAATCATCATCCTCTCAATGTTCAACCCATGTTCCTTGAACCAAGAGTAGACATTATGAGACAATGTGACCTCAACATCATATATTGATTCACATGTGTATGCACATGTGTTTCTCAATCTCGCTTATCAAGTGGCCAAGATATCAATCTCCAGTAGGAGGGACAAATCCCATCTCTATCACTCATAGTCAGTCCTAATGTGTCAAAGCTACCCAATCATCACCTTTTTGGCAACCCATGTTTTAGGGTTACGTTTGATGATGTCAAAGTATACCCAACGACATGTGATGTTATGACCCACTCCAAAGCTAACTAGTAAGTATCATGATAACAACATCATTATGTTGATTAAGATAAGTGCTTAAGATGCGATTAGTTTTTTTATTAGATGATACAAGCTAATTGGCATGTTTTTATGCCTTGAGGTTGTAGAGGATCTCGTACTTGAAAAGTTGCAAAAGAAAACACTTGAATCGGACTTCCGAGGCAATAGTTATGATGTTTTCAATTTTTGGGGTCAATTCTGCAAATTTCCCAAATTTTTAGCTTTATAGCCCTTTTTCCTTTTCTGCATCACTTATCTTCTTTAGACGGTCATTTTCTTAGGTGGCTCACTGTAGCGACGTGTTTTGCAGAGAAAGAGGAGGCGAACGGCAGGGCGATCGTTGGCCTTACCTCCGTCTCCAGCAACCCCATCTTCTTCCCTTCTTCTCTTCTTCTTCTTTCTCCTCCATTTCTTCCTCCCCTACCCGCCTAGCCACCTGCAGCCTTGCTGCTTGGCTTGGGCGGCCATCCTGCAGCCAGCAAGCTGCTACGGCAGCAGCCAGGGAGTTTCTTGGGCGCGCCCAGTAGCAAGGGAGCTGCTATTGAGCTCCGATTTTGAGGTCCCAGTAGATTTTGCAGCTCCTAGATAAGTTCCAGCCATCAATCAAAGCTCTTCTGTCAACCTGAGTTGTGCGTGTGGTTGCTGTGTGCAACAGAACCATAAACAGAGTAATTCCAAGGTTGAAGACAACCTAGAAATCATCCGGAAATAGGCTCGGGATGCATTTCCGGACGAATTCGGACATCCCGAACCACTGTGAGTAGAATTTCACTCACCATTCCAGATTTAACTCTGGAAATCGGAAATTTTTGGTTAATTGTGCGTTTTTCACAGATTAAAGCAGTTATCTGGTGCCATGCAGTATTTGGCGTTGCTCGAATTTTTATTTCACAAATCGCTTCTTTACCCTTTTATATGATTTAATTTATCATCTGATCAGTGTGGTTTGGACCGGTGGAATTGAATGGTTAATAAAAACCTAAATTGCTCAGGTTGAATGTTGAAATCAGTAGCACACGACCAACAACAGTATGGTTTGGTATAAACCTAGGCAGTACAGATTTTAAAAATTTACCAGATGCACAATTTCAAGAAAATGATGATGACATGGAAAGCTAGATGAAAACCCTAGTTGCATGCTTTCTATTATGTTTAATGAGAGTGGTTTAATATTTACACGAATTGGCCCGTTACTCTGAGATATTATTAGAAATCCTCAATTATTATCAATAATTTGTGTCATGATAAATAGTTAACTCTTAATTGAGTTGGGTGATGCACAACCAGGATTTGGGTTAATGTGCATGTTTTTTTAGGAATTTCAAATAAATTACAGATGCTACTAACGATTTCTCAATTGTTGAGTAATTTACTCTTATCAGTGTATTAAGACATTCAATTGCATGAATTTAGTGTATATGTGCCAAGTTGACATAAAATTTTGATATTTAAGAATTTTAAACTGCCGGCAAGTACAGTATGTGGTATTATAAAACTCAAGTAAATATACGTGGTATCCTAGAGGTACCAAAGTCGAGTATACACAAGGAAAAGGTACAATGTAGTAAGAGTTTTCTAGGTTAATAAAATAATAGACTTAAGGGACCTGACACCGTAGAACCCCTTTGAGAGATCTGCGCCTTAGGGGTGAAACGACCTAACCTTGGCAGTGTCCAGTACACGGGGGGGGGGGGGTTGGAAACTCATGTCCAACATTAACCAGACATCCTGGTGGCATGAGAGTACAGTTTGTAGTGTCCAACACTAACCAGACATCCTGGTAGCACTAGAGATCAGTTTACAATGTCCAACACTAACCAGACGTCCTGGTGGCACTGGAGTACAGAAAAGCGTGTCCAACACTAACCAGACGTCCTGGTGGCACGACTTGACTCTCCGCCTATGTGCTCAGGTTAGAGGAAGAGTCCAGTTTATGGCACCATAGGAATGTCGAGGCCAGAGAGCCAATTTTCCTATAGCAGACCAGGACATCAATCAGACTTAGCTATCATGGGGTGTCGACTAAGTCTTGTACGGTGGGATTGTAGTTCGCTACGAGTCTTCATATGTAGAGTACACTGCATATGATCAGGGCATAAGATGAAATATGTTCATATAGGTTCAAAAAATGTCTCATAAGTTAAAGAGTTAAGAAAGATGGAGTTTAGATTCGTATCTGTTGTTCTTTAAATGAAATGTTGATAATCCTTGTTAGTTAACTGTAACTATAGCTTGCAGTAGTTGTTAGTTTAATGAGATGTTGATTAGCTTGCAGCAGTTGTTATTTTACTGAGATGTTGATATTTCCTGATATTTAAGCTATATTGTTTTAGACCTGCTCAGTGTAGTATTTCTTGCATATTATTCAAAATAATAAACATAAATGAGTTATCTACGACGGTTGGGTGAAATTCTATTCATTGAGCCAGTAGCTCACCAACCTACTAAAACATTTTTCAGGTCAGCGTCAACACGAGGAAGCTGAAGGATCGTATCAACCAGACGCTTAGAAGGTAGTGTTTAGTTAGGTTTAGAGGTCTCTTAGTCCTTTCTCCTTGGTCCTTGGGACATGGTGTGGTAGAAAGAGAGAGAATGTAAAGTAATATGTAGCTTAGTTTTCAATTAACTGTTGTACTTTATATTCTACAAGTAAGATGTAATATGTTGTTTAAACTCTGTGGTATCTTTCAAGATTTAGAAACAGTAAGTTTGTTTCCGCTATTTAGTAAGATTTTAGTTTATTTCAAGTCATAAGATTTCTTTTAAATAAATTTTTAAGTGATCAAGTAAAGAAAAAGTTAAGAGTGGTTTACCGAGGGTGACTCCCTGGTCTTCGGGGTCATTAGAGATGGCACGGGGATCGGGGCGTCACAACAGCTTTGGTATCAGAGCATAGGTTGAGTATGTAGTTACTCTAAGTCAAGGTCAGGGGACGATAAGAGACCAATAGGATTAGGACTTAGGTGTCTTGTTTCTAACTGTAATTTTCTAACAGGAAATGTTCTGTTATACTATTGTGGATGGAAGAAAAAGGACGTGGCCATGAGGAACAAGTTGAGAGCCACTTTGGACCTGATCCTCAGGAGATGGGTCCATGTGGTGGTGAAGAAGTGGATGAGGTAGCGAGAATGTACAAAATGTTTCTTGAGACCAAGGAAAAATATAAGTTGGATAGACAAGCTTCTACCTCGAGTAGAAAGGATTTGATGAGATCCTATGAACTGGTTAAGAAGCTTGGAGGTACTGAGTTCACTGGAACAATGGACCCCACAGTGGAAGATGAATGGCTGAGACAGATTGAGAAAGTGTTCCATCTGATGGAGCTGTATGAGGAAAGACAAATCAATCATGAAATCTATTTGCTTAAAGGTGATGCAGAACTCTAGTGGCGTGGAGTGGAAGATAAAAGAAGAAACACGGTACTGACTTGGAAGAATTTTTTTGATGAATTCCATCTTAAGTACTACCCACCTACCTTTCTGAGTGAGAAGATAAGACAACTGCAGAACATCATACAAGGCAATATGTCAGTGGGAGAGTATGAATCATATTTCACCAGGTTGGTAAACTTCTGCCCACAGCTCGTCGCAAATGATGTGGAAAAGTGTAGAAGGTTCCAGGAGGGATTGAGGTCTGAAATTCGGCATACTGTATCTGTAATTGGTAGAAGAAAAAGAGAGAACTTCAGAGAGTTTCTTGAGACAGGGAGACGTGTAGAAGAGTCAGTTAACATGGATAAGAAGACTGAGAGTAAGAAAAGATCTGGAGACTTTATTAGAAGAGGACAAAGCAGTGGTGGATACAGAGGTGGTGGTGGTTTCTTTTCAAAGATAGGGCAAGGACTTGGCTGTTTTGATAGACAAGGATCTAGTTTTTCATCAAGTGGAGGGAGACCCAATTCTGGAAGATGGAGTACACAGTCTACATGGACACCTCCAACTAGGCCTTTTGGATCATCAGTTTCAATGGCAGGTCCGCCAAGGAAAGAGGTACCGAGATGTGATATCTGTGGGAAGTCGCACTCTGGTCAGTGTTGGGGTGCAGATGTTCAGGGGGGTTATGTCTGCAGACAGGTGGGACACTTTAGAAGGAATTGCCCCCAATTACATCAGTCAACATCACAGGGTTCCTAGTCATAGTACCAGAATGTCCCAAGACAGGATCCAGCTGGAGGACTCGATTCCTCTGTAGCTTCAGGTTCCCGAGGTGGTACAACACCTAGTGCTAGGGAAGGACAACATGGACACCGTGGGAGAGGAAGAGCTTCAGGACATTTCTTCTCTTTGACACCACAAGAAGGTATAGTTTCTTCTCGAGTAATTACAGGAGAAATGCTTTTCTTTAATAGCATGTCAGTTACACTTTTGATAGATTCGGGTGCGACTCACTTGTTTATACAACGTTCTTTAGCTTGTAAGCTTAACCTGTTAAAACAAGAATTACCAATTGAGTTGTTGTTGAGGGTTCCGTTAGGTGAACCGACAGTGTTGACAGAGTTTTGTCCCGGATGTTTGTTGACCTTTGGTGGTTACACCATCGTGGTTAATCTAAACCCCTAGATGCTAACACATTTCAAGTTATCTTGGGTATGGATTGCCTAGAGACGTATCGAGTTCAGCTCGACTGTTGGAAAAAGGAGGTTGTCTTTCAACATGGTGAATTTTCTTGTGTCTTTTCTAGAGACAGGAAAGTCTTACCTACATATATCATATCAGCTGTTGTAGCTGATAAGATATTGCAAAAAGGTTGTGAAGCATTCTTGGCACATGTAGTAGATACTAGAGCAGAAAAGAGCACAGTCAACCTATGGGATGTGCCAGTGGTCTGTGAGTTCCCAAATGTTTTTCCAGATGAGTTGCTAGGTCTACCTCCTGAAAGAGATATAGACTTTGAGATCTAGGTGTTTCCAGGTAGTCAACCTATAGCGCTGCCAGCTTATAGAATGGCACCTGTAGAGTTGACGGAACTCAAGATCCAGTTACATGAATTACTGGACAAGGGTTTCATTTGACCTAGTTCTTTACCATGGGGAGCTCCAGTCTTGTTTGTGAAGAAGAAAGATGGTACTATGAGATTATGTATACACTACAGACAATTGAATAAGATCACTATCAAGAACAAGTGCCCTCTGCCAAGGATAGATGCCTTGTTTGATCAGTTGTGTGGAGCAATGATCTTTTCAAAGATAGACTTGAGATCTAGATACCATCAGTTGAGGATAAAGGCTTCAAATATTCCTAAGTTGGCTTTCAGAATAAGATATGGGCATTATGAGTTTCTGGTCATGTCGTTTGGACTGACTAATGCCCCAGCAGCTTTCATGGACTTGATGAATCATATTTTCAAGCCGTTCTTGGATCAGTTCATAGTGGTTTTCATAGATGACATTCTAATCTACTCCAGAGATGATGATCAGCATGAGCAACATCTGAGGATAGCATTACAGTTGTTGAGACAACATCAATTATATGCTAAGTTCAGTAAGTGTGAGTTCTAGTTAGCTGAGGTGTCTTTTCTTGGACATGTCATCTCAGGAGATGGAGTAAGTGTTGACCCTAAGAAAGCCGAGTCTGTTCTACAGTGGGAGCAGCCTAAGACTCCTACTGAGATTAGAAGCTTCTTAGGATTGGCAGGCTACTACAAAAGGTTTATCCAGAACTTCAGTGTTATAGCGTCACCTCTGACACATTTAATGAGGAAGAATGCACTATTTGTCTGGTCAGACAACTGTGAGAAGAGTTTTCAGATCTTGAAGAAGAGGTTGACTACAACACCAGTGTTGATCCTGCCCGAGGAAGATAAAGGCTATACAGTGTTTTGTGATGCTTCCAGGAGAGGTTTAGTCTGTGTGTTGATGCAGGAAGGCAAAGTAGTAGCTTATGCATCTAGACAACTTAAGAAGAATGAGGAGAATTACCCGACACATGATCTGGAGCTAGATGTAGTAGTTCATGCTCTTAAGACATGGTGTCACTATCTTTATGGTGAGGCGTGCCAAGTGTTTACAAATCATAAGAGATTGAAATATATTTTCACCCAGAAGGATCTGAATCTAAGACAACAGAGATGGTTAGAATTGATTAAGGATTACGATGTGATGATAGATTATCATCCTGGTAAAGCGAATGTGGTAGCAGATGCTCTGAGCAGGAAGTCAAGTTCAACAGTTGATGTATTCTCCATGGTATGTTACAAGAGAGACCTGCTAGTAGAAATACGGAAGTTGAACTTAGACTTAGGGGTGACAGAGCAGAGTGGTTTGATTGCACAGATGCAAGTCAAGCCTACTTTTTATGATCAGATCAATGAACTTCAACAAAATGACAGTGAGTTACAACATATCATGCATGATATGACAAAGGGAAAAAGACCAGAGTTTAGGTTTTCTGATGATGGTTTGTTATATCAGCATGACATATTATGTGTACCTGGAGACAATGATTTGAAAGAACATATTCTTGAGGAAACACATGCATCGATGTACGACATGCATCCAGGTAACACTAATATGTACATGAATCTTAAGGAGTTGTATTGGTGGTCAGATATGAAAAAGGATGTAGCTGAGTACGTGGCTAGATGTAGTGTGTGCCAGCAGGTTAAGGATGAACATCAGAAACCTGCATGTACCTTGCAATCTCTTCCTATACCAGAGTGGAAATGGGAACATATCACAATGGATTTTGTGATAGGGTTGCCCAGGACACCTAGAGGTTGTGACTCGATATGGGTGATTGTGGATAGACTGACCAATTCTGCTCACTTTCTTCCTATTAAGTCAACCTTTGATGCTTCAAAGTTGGCTAAGATATATGTGGATGAAATAGTCAGGCTGCATGGTATTCCAGTTTCAATTATATCTGATAGAGATCCTAAGTTCACATCCAGGTTTTGGAATCAGTTGCATCGTGCTTTGGACACAAAGTTAAGATTCAGTAAAGCTTTTCACCCGCAGATGGATGGTCAGTCAGTGAGGACTATTCAGACTCTTGAGGACATGCTGAGAGCATGTGTCTTGCATTTTAGTGGAAGTTGGGAAGAACACTTGAGCCTTATAGAGTTTGTATACAACAATAGTCACCATTCCAATCTTGGTATGTCCCCGTATGAAGCTCAGTATGGCAGAAAGTATAGATCACCTGTATGTTGGTACGAGGTGGGTGAAAAAGAGATTCTTGGACCAAAGATAGTTGATTTAACTACAGAAAAGATTATAGTGATCAGAGAACAGTTGAAAGCTACACAGGACAGGCAGAAGAGTTACGTTGAGAAAAGACATAGACCTCTTGAGTTTGAGGTTGGTGATGAAGTGTATCTGAAGGTTTCACCATGGAAAGGAGTGTTGAGGTTTGTTAAGAGAGGTAAACTGACTCCTATGTTTATGGGCCCATATCCTATCATTGAGAGGATTGGACCTGTAGCCTACAGGTTGGATTTGCCATCTGAGTTGGCTAATCTACATTACGTGTTTCACGTATCGATGTTGAAGAAGTGTTACCCCGATACAGAGAAGATAATGGACCCAGAACCTGCACAACTTAGACCAGATGTGTCCTATGTTGAGGGACCAATACAAATAGTTGATTGGAGGATCAAGAAGCTTAAGAATCGTGAGATACCGTTAGTGAAAGTTTTGTGGAGGAACCACAACTTAGAGGAAGCTACGTGGGAGCTTGAGTCAGAGATGCGTTACTAGTTTTCTTTTCTCTTTTAGGAATTTCGGGATGAAATTCTTATAAGGGAGGGATATTGTTATGACCCACTCCAAAGCTAACTAGTAAGTATCATGGTAACAACATCATTATGTCGATTAAGCTAAGTTAAGTGAGTAAGATGCGATTAGTTTTTTTTATTATCTGAGACAAGCTAATTGGCATGTTTTTATGCCTTGAGGTTGTAGAGGATCTCACGCTTGAAAAGTTGCAAAAGAAAATGCTCGAATCGGACTTTTGAGGCAATAGTTATGACGTTTTCAGTTTTTGGGGTCGATTCTGCAATTTTCCCAAATTTTTAGCTTTATAACCCTTTTTCCTTTTCTGTATCACTTATCTTCTTTAGACAGTTGTTTTCTTAGGCAGCACACTATAGCGACATGTTTTTCAGAGAAAGAGGAGGTGAACGGTAGGGAGATCGTTGGCCTTAGCTCCGTCTCCATCAACCCCATCTTCTTCCCTTCTTCTCTTCTTCTTATTTCTCCTCCTTTTCTTCCTCCCCTAACCGCCTAGCCACCTATAGCCTTGCTGCATGGCTTGGGCGGCCGTCCTGCAGCCAGCAAGCTGCTCCAGCAGTAGCCAGGGAGTTTCTTAGGCGCGCCCAATAGCAAGGGAGCTTCTCTTAAGCTCTGATTTTGAGGTCCCAGCATATTTCATATCTCCTAGCTAAGTTCCAACCTTCAATCAAAGCTCTTCCGTCAACCTGAGTTGTGAGTGTGGTTGTTGTGTGCAACAGAACTATAAACAGAGTGATTCCAAGTTTGAAGACAACCTAGAAATTGCCCGGAAACAGGCTCTGGATGCATTTCCGGACGAATTCGGACATCTTGAACCACTGTGATTAGAATTTCACTCACTATGCAAGATTTAACTCTGGAAATCAGAAATTTTTGGTTAATTGCACGTTTTTCATAGATAACAGTAGTTATCCGGCGCCGTGTAGTATTTGGCATCGCCCGACTTTTTATTTCACAAATCGCTTCTTTACGCTTTTATATGATTTAGTTTATCATCTGATCAGTGTGGTTTGGACCAGTGGAATTGTATGGTTAATCGAAACCTAAATTGCTTAGGTTGAATGTTGAAATCAGTAGCACATGAACAATAATGGTATGGTTTGGGTATAAACCCAGGCAATATAGATTTTAAAAATTTATCAGATGCACGATTTCAAGAAAATGATGATGACATGGAAAGTTAGATGAAAACCCTAGTTGCATGCTTTCTATTGTGTTTAATGAGAGTGGTTTAATATTTACACAAATTGGCCCGTTTCTCTGAGATATTATTAGAAATCCTCAATTATTATTAATAATTTGTCTCATGATAAATAGTTAACTCTTAATTGAGTTGGGTGATGCACAAACCAGGATTGGGGTTAATGTGTACATTTTTCGAGGAATTTCAGATAAATTACATATCCTACTGATGATTTCTCAATTGTTGAGTAATTTACTCTTATCAATGTATTAAGACGTTCAATTGCATGAATTTAGTGTGTATGTGCCAAGTTGACATAAAATTTTGATATTTGAGAATTTTAAACTGCCGACAAGTACAATATGTGGTATTATAAAGCTCAAGTAAATAAATGTGGTATCCTAGAGGTACCAGAGTCGAGTATACACAAGGAAAAGGTACAATGTAGTAAGAGTTTTCTAGGTTTAATAAAATAATAGAATTAAGGGCCCTGACACTATAGAATCCCTTTGAGAGGTCTGCACCTTAGGGGTGAAACGACCTAACCCTGGCAGTGTCCAGTACATGGGGGGTCGGAAACTCGTGTCCAACATTAACCGTACGTCTTGGTGGCACGAGAGTACAGTTTGTAGCGTCCAACACTAACCAGATGTCCTGGTGGAACTAGAGAGAAGTTTACAGTGTCCAACACTAACCAGACATCCTGGTGGCATTGGAGTACAGAAAAGCATGTCCAACACTAACCAGACGTCCTGGTGGCACGGCTTGACTCTCCGCCTGTGTGCTCAGGTTAGAGGAGGAGTCCAGTTTATGGCACCATAGGAGTGCCGAGGCCAGAGATCCAGTTTTCCTATAGTAGACCAGGACAACAGTCAGACTTAGCTATCCCGGGGTGTCGGCTAAGTCTTGTATGGTGGGATCGTAGTTAGCTACGAGTCTTCATATGTAGAGTACACTACATATGATCAGGGCATAAGATAACATATGTTCATATAGGTTCACCGAATTTCTTATAAGTTAAAGAGTTAAGAAAGATGGAGTTTAGATTTGTATCAGTTGTTCTTTAAATGAAATGTTGATAATCCCTATTATTTAACTGTAACTATAGCTTGTAGCTGTTGTTATTTTAATGAGATGTTGATTAGCTTGCAGCATTTGTTATTTTAATGAGACGTTGATATTTCCTGATATTTAAGCTATATTGTTTTAGACCTACTCAGTGTAGTATTTCTTGCATATTATTCAAATTAATAAACATAAATGAGTTATCTGTGATGGTTGGGTGAAATTCTATTCACTGAGCCAGTAGCTCACCAACCTACTGAAACATTTTTCAGGTCAGCATCAGCACGAGGAAGTTGAAGGATCGTATCACCCAGACACTTAGAAGGTAGTGTTTAGTTAGGTTTAGAGGTCTCTTAGTCCTTTCCCCTCGGTCCTTGGGACATGGTGTGGTAGAAAGAGAGAGAATGTAAAGTAATCTGTAGCTTAGTTTTCAATTAACTGTTGTACTTTATATTCCACAAGTAAGATGTAATATGTTGTTTAAACTCTGTGGTATCTTTCAAGATTTAGAAACAGTAAGTTTGTTTTCGCAGTTTAGTAAGATTTCATTTTATTTCAAGTCATAAGATTTCTTTTAAATAAATTTTTAAGTGATCAAGTAAAGAAAAAGTTAAGAGTGGTTTACCGAGGGTGACTCCCTGGTCTTCGTGGTCATTAGAGATGGCACGGGGATCAGGGCATCACATGTGATGAGTGAAGTGATTTTAGTATAAGAATCACAATCACCACCTTCGCTATGAGAGATGACTATGACTACCAATGATGGTTTCCATGTGTCACTCTCAAGGTGGGCCTATCCGATACACTATTCCCTAATATGTATCTATGTGCTTGGTTTGATATGCCATATCATGACTAATGAGATTCAATCATCAACCAACCCACACTCTAGTCTTATGTGTTACTGGTGTCTATCTACCTTCCACAGTAACAACCAACTAGGGACATAATAAGAATGTACATACTCTTATCATTCATATGATCTCATTCTCCAAGTCACGTACTTGAAGACATACATTATTGAGTATCGTCATTCTTTAGACATTCATAATGTTTCCTCATTATCTCATAACTGAATGAAATATAATGAATTGAAAGCTTGCCTTTATGAGTACTAATCAAATCCTTTATGGTAAATTCCATGTCAACCATCACATGATTGGCTCTCTGGGCATACCTTACCAACACCATCAAACTCATCTCTAACTCACTCTTCATTAGAGAACTATACTCCTTGCAAAGATCAAGACCAGTTCCGCCAAAGATGATTTCATCAACATATATTTGAATGATCAAAAAGTTGCTAGAAGTGTGTTTAAGATAGAGGGTAGAGTCAACTTTTCCCATTACATAGCCATTGTCTAGAAAAAATTTCTTTAATTTCTCATACCAAGCTCTAAGGGCTTGTTTGAGTCCATAGAGAGATTTTTGCAACAAATAAACATAGTTAGGAAGCTTGTCATGTCCAAAGTCGGGAGGTTGGTCCACATAGACTTCCTCTACTAGTCTACCATTTAGAAACACACTTTTAACCTTCATTTGGCGTAGCAAGAAATTTTTATAACTATTAAAGGTTAGTGACATTTAATGGATTCAAGTTTAGCAACAGGAGCATAAGTTTCATCAAAGTCAATACCTTCTTGTTGATTGTAACCTTGAGAAATTAACCTTGCTTTGTTCCTTACCACTTTTCTGCTTTCATCTATCTTGTTGTGGTCAAACCATTTGGTGCCAATGGTCTTCCTATCATTTTTTCTTGGCACTAAGGTCCACACTTTGTTCTTCTTGAACTTCTCTAGCTCCTCTTTCATAGATAGGATCCATTCATCATCTTTGAGAACTTCTTTGACATTCTTTGGCTTAAGTTGTGAGATGAAGGCATTGTCGTCTTGTTCCTTGTTGAATGCAGCCCACGTCTTCACCCTTTCAAAAGGATTTCCTATCATGATCTCTTTAGGTTGATCTTTAGCAAACTGGGGAGTTCTTCTTTTACTTCTTTATCCACTGCCACCTCTTTTCCTTTGTCAATGATGTTGAGATCTTTTAATCTAGGAATCAACTCATCTACAAGATCATCATTCATAATATTATTGGAAATATAGGGGTTAGTTTCAACAAATTTAACATTGATAGATTCTTCAACTTTAGACAATCAATGTTAAACACTTTATATACTTTACTAGTAGTGTGTACAAGAAAGAAAGCCTTGTAGGATTAAACATCAAACTTGTTGAGAGAATCCTTGGTGTGTAAAACAAAACAAGCACAACCAAAAACATGAAAGAAATCGATAGAGGGCTTTCTACCATGCCATAACTCATAGGGGATTTTCTTTAAAGAAGGATGATTGAATACCTAGTTTTCACAAAACATGAGGTGTTAACGGCTTCAGACCAAAACTTCTTGGCAGTATCATACTCTATAATCATGGTCCTAGCCATTTTGTAAGGAGTGGGACCCATCAGTGGACCGACTCAATGGTACAAACATGAGCCACGAAATATTTATGCAGCGGAAAACATAACCAGTGTTCAGGAAATCGGTCCGTGCAGCCGCATATGCGTCCGCTTAAGCGGTTCGGACAGGGGACCACACCGCATATGTCAAAGCGGACCAATAATCGGTCCAGGCCCGATTATGCGGCCGATTACCCGCTTATGCGGCCGCTTAATCACCGCTTTTCCAAACACACATACATGGACTTGAAGAAATGAAATTTTGTATGATATTTTTGTTGTTTCTAATTAAATATTTATATGATATTTCTGCTCCCTTTCTTCTAATCAATCATTCTATGTTGTCCTTGTATGTAATTGTTCAATGTGATATATAATTTTATATGACTGATATATAAATATACATAGATATATTAATTTATTAAAAAAATCCAAAACCGCATATACTCCCGCATACCACATATACTCTATTCAGTACCCCGTCTGCCCGTACACCGAATAGGGCTTTTCTAAACACTGAACATAACTATTTACAAAGTTACAAATTGTTTCCATTTACATAGCTTTCTCACCCTAAGGATGGTACATAAAATGAAAGAGTTAAATCTATATACACATAAGCCCATATACAAAGGGTAATAAGGCTATCTCAAGTTGTCCTTATGTCCACCAATTAGCTCACAATCATCTTGAGTCTCTTCCCTGTAAAGAACCTACACCTGGGTGGAGGGAACACCCAGAAAAATAGGAAAATAGGGTATGTATCAGCAAAATCTGAGTATGTACATTAGCATATTAACTAGGGCATTAAAAAGTAAAGCAAAATGTTCCCAACAAAAAGGGGGACATTAAAGATAGGTAAGTTTCAATGAGAATTAACAAAAGAAGGAATTTTCAAAAGAACAAGGCAGTATAATTAAACAATTAAAATCACAAATCTTGCCATTATCAACCATTCAATCACATAAACATTTGCATGCCAATATATTTGACTAAAGTAACTATATTAGGGCCATGACACCACTAAGTCATTGACCTAAGTAAAATGGGTGGAAAAGCACACCCTAGGCAGAAAAGCACGCCTCTGTATATATAAGAGTAGAAACACATACCCCAAGTAGAAACACATACACTAATGGTTATACATAAGCATCTACGATAGTTAAAGCAGTCGAATTATCTAACATGCATAAATGGAGTGGCAAGATACACCTTTCACAAACATATGTGACAAGTTTTAAGCACAATAGCAGGTGGTTTCATTGACCCAATTCAACATGATAATTGTAATTTCAGAAGAATAACAATAAGTCCAATCGAGAGTATATGAATTGTCCAACAAATGGAACTAAAGAAAGTATTGCAAAAGTTTCCTCATTATGAGAAAAATTAGTCATATAAATGCCCAATTATAAATAGGGAGGAGTACATACTTGATCCTCACAACTATCCCAAGCTCTAGAGGTGAAATTCATAATTCATCCTTCATGACCTAAGAGTGTTTCATATACACACATTTAGTCCATGATTACCCATGCATAAATGAAAGAATAGGTAAACCTAGTATTGGTTACATATTGTGGAGTTAGGATTCCTAAACCATAGAAAAAACCATATAGAGGTGAGAGATGTGACTAGATCAAAATACCCTCACTGGAAACTCTAAGGTTTGATATGGCATCTTTATATATATTATTCATATTTACATATTGTGATCTTAGCATGTATATGAATACAAGTATATTTCATATGCTTTGTGAATTTGAGTGGATTCATACATGGTGCGAATTCGCATGTTATCTAATGTCAACCTATAAGTTCATCCACACATATGTTTATCAAGGCACACTGTTGCATAAAGTCTTTTTCTTGATTTTTGTTTATGATTTGATAAATATTGATAAATGCATCGCCTAGTAACATAAATAGATACAATCTAGGATTTTTATCTCATATACAACAAACACTAGGGTGTTGTACAACTAGGTGAGATGATTTTCATGTTCTTGATTGCTTCAATGTTTGATTGAATGTATAATTATATTGTGTGTTAACTATTTACCTTAATGAAACTTTATCTATCAATGCTAAATCTCCATTATATGTAGTAACATGATAAGTATTAGGATAGTGAATAAAGAGATCTTTATCATAAGTTTTATATCCTAAACACATTGATTTCCTTCTATGATATATATATACATGTATATGTATATATATGTGTGTGTGTATATATATGCATATACACACACACACACACACACACACACACATATATATATATATATATATATATATATATATATATATATATATAACATCTGCCAAAAGATGATTACATAACATTTTTCACTGGCTCACTGGCCACAACCTATACATATGGTAACCTATCACATAAACATACATGTCATATCTATACAACAAAGGCATGAAGCCAAAACATTGTCTCGACATACAACATCTACCAAACTCCTACAAGGACCTGAGAGTACAGGGATGACACATAGGAATCTACTACAAAACACACAAGAAGCTCATCCAACATTTACTCAACTACTGCTCCTCTTGCTGCTCAGCCTCAACAACACGATCTCTACTCTCTCGTGCTCAACCACCCATAAGATTGAGACCAAGCATCAAAGCGAGAGATATAACTCTCCGCTAACGTATATTAAAAGCACAAGTAACTGGGTAGGTAGATAACATACTTAATAGGTTGAGCAAATTCAACTAAATGAAATGTATCCAATAGGTAAAGTAGATTAAGCAAACTAGGCAATTACCACTGAGTAGTCGAACAATTAATATTTCAAGAAGGAATATGAAGAAAATGTATAATAGTTGACTTCTCTTACCACATTATGCTTCAAGAAATTAGTACAATGATAAGGCTATTGGCTAAATTGGAAATTATTAAACCCTTTGTTTTGATGATGACAAACATTTCATTCTTGTGGATCTAACTTGTTATTTGAGTATTTCAGGGATAAACAAATAAGGAAGTGGATTGTTGAAGAACAATACAAATTGGAAGATCAACTTGCTTAGATTATTTTTATTTTCATGATTGTACTCAATGTAAAAACTTGTACAAGTATATAATGTACAAGTACAAAGATATCATGTAAATCAAGCATTAGATATTCCCTATCCACTCACAACAATCAAATAGATCCTCCCCTAAGATATAAGCACAATTACACATTGATACACACACTTAGTAGATGATTCAACACATTGCAACATGCACTTTCTCAGTCGACAAAGTTCTCGACCGATACACTCTCGGTCGACAAAGTTCTCGACCGAGAATAGCCCTTCCAGAAAATTCTATAGGCGTTAGACTGAGTCGAAAAGTGGTTGGTAGTTGGAAATGAATGTTGCAATACATTCACTCCAGACCTTCCCTTGGTCGAAGAAATTCTTGACTGAGATACACTCGGTCGACAAACTTCTTGACCGAGAAAGGTTCTGGACTGCACTTTTCAGTATTAAACAACTAGCCATTGCAATGAAATTAGTGGACACCTAACAGCTAGTTGAGCACTAAGAACACCCTAGAAAGTGTCTAGAACGCCCCTAGACCCTTGTAAGCCATTCCTATAAATAGGACATGCCTTAGGACACTCAAAGAACTTGAGGATACACAATTGCAACTTGAGAATCATCCTTTGTGAGCAACAAGCAAAGTTTCACTTGCAATTTAGTTTCTTGAGCACTTCATTAGTGTCCTATAGCTTAGTATCTCCTAGCCACCACACTACCTTATTCATCTACAGTGGATAGGAGATCAATATGCTTGATATAGGATCAAAGTGTTGTACTCATTGGTAACATTGTTTCTTTCTTCCAATCTTGTTCCTTTTTATTGTATTTTGTTCTCCTTGACTACTCCTAGGTTAGAGGCTATTGAAAGGAGGTTCGTGGGGCTACTTCGAGGTGGTGAAGGCTGCTCCCGATGACTTGGAGTTACTTCAGAAGGCTGCCTCAAGGATTGAAGCTACTTCACGTAAAGGCTACTTCAAGGGTGAGCTTGGAGTTACTTCAGAAGGCTGCTTCTAGGAGGATTGAGGCTACTTCAGGTGAAGGCTACTTCAAGGGTGTAGGAAAGCAATTGTATTTTGTGTAACATCCTCTATAGGTATTATAATAAGTTGCTTTCAAAATCCCTATTGGAAACAAACAGGTAGTGGACTGACTACCTTAAATTTCTAAAGTAGGAACCACTCTACATCCTTGTATCTTCCTTGTTTCCTTCTACTTCTTGTTCAAGTGTTCAATTGTTTTTAATTAACTTTAAAAACTCCAAAAAGCTCTATTCACCCCCCCTCTAGATCTTTCAATTGGTATTGGAGCAGGTCTTCAAGGAGCCTTAACAAGTTTTGAAGCATGGGGGATGGTGTGCTTAACAACTTGAACTTGGAGGGAACCTACGTATCTCATCCACCACCATTCAATGGAAGAAACTACAACTATTGGAAGAGAAGGATGCAATTTTACTTTCAAGGCATCAACTGGGAGCTTTGGAGGATGGTGTCTACTCCATATGAGGTTCCAGAAACTGAGTATGTCACATGGGATGCCAATACAGTAAAACAAGCTCAACTGAATGCCAAGGCTGTATGTATTTTATATTTCTCTATTTCGGTAAGTGAATTTAATAGAATTTCCTCATGTGAAACTACATATGATATATGGCATAGACTTTCCATTACACATGAAGGAACCATACAAGTAAAAAATTCTAAGATTAGTATGCTTAAACAAAAATTTGAACAATTTCGTACACAACCAAATGAGTCTATTAGTGATATGTATGCACGATTTTCTACTATTATTAATGGATTAAGTGCATTAGGAAAATACATAAGTGAAGAAGATGAATCTCAAAGATTATTAGGTATTTTCCTCCAAAATACAAGCCGAAAGTGACCATCATTGAAGAAGCAAATGACCTCACCAAACTGAAGATGGAACAACTCATTGGCAATCTAGAAACTCATGAGGTTACCTTGGAGGAGAAAGAAAGACAAGAGCTTGAACTTCAAAAAGAAAGAAGAAAGGACGTAGCCCTAAAAGCAACAAAAATCATCACTCAAGAAAGTGATGAAACAAGTGAAGGAGATGATGAAGAAGATGCACATATTGTCAATGGTAAGAAATATAAAAGGTATAGATCTAACAAAAATTCTAGTGTTTCTTCTTCTTCCTCTCGTAGGTGTTTCGAATGCGGCAAGAAAGGACATGTCAAAAATGAGTTTCCTAAGATAAAGAAAGGGAAGAAATTCTCTTCCAAGAAGAAGGGATGGAAAGCATACAAAGATGCATGGGATGAGTCAAGTGATGATAGTGAAAGTGGAGAAGAAAATGTAGAATGTCTTATGGCCAAGGAATATGAAAATGAAGGCTCAAATGAGGTAAGTCTACTTGATATATCAAAAGAAGAATTAGTTTCTAGTATTAAAGAATTACATGACAAATATATTTATTGTAAACAGAAACTAAAGAGAGTTACAAAAACTAATGAAGAATTGTATGCTCAATTAAATGATCTTGCTTCTGAAAAGGAAAGTATTATTTCTAAAAATTCTACCTTGAAATCATCTTTTAATGATTGCAATACAAAGTTGCTTACTCTTGAATCGAACTATAATTTTCTTTGTCAAGAAAACGTTGAATTTTTGCAAAATTAAATGATCTTCAAATGCAACCTATCTTGTGTACTCATCCAGATTATGATGCTATTATCATAGAAAGAGATGCTTTATCATCTGATCTAGACCAAGAAAAGTCAAATATCAAAAAGAAAATGGATGAGATTGCTAAGTTACAAACGGAAATTAGTAGCTTGAAAAATAATGGTGTTCTTGATAAGATCCTAAAGGATTCTTCTGGTTATATTGGAAGGAGAGGTTTAGGATATGCTCCAAAAGAAAAATCTCATCAACCTAAACCTAGGAAAGCACAAGCACCCAAGAACAATATCATAATGTACCCAAGAACAACTCAACCTAAAACCTTAGAAAGAGAAATGAAATAGATTCCATTTGTTCCAAGACTCCAAACCTAGAAAACTTGAATGTGATTAAGTTGAGATTTGACCTAAAATTTCATTTTGAATATCATAATGTCTTATCTCAATAAAATATATTGGTACCTTATCATATTGCAGTAAATTGGAACAAATGAGATTGCTGAAATCAAACAGAAACACACTCAGTCGACAAATAGTTCGATCAAGAAGCTCCTCGGTCAAGAAAATATTCAACCAAGGGAATGCCTGTATCAAACCTGAACTTGTTGTAGCAACAGTAACAAGAGAAGAATTTGTTGTGACCATGATGCACACACAATTATCATATATTTATATTCTTTCTAAGGATGTTTTAAATGAAAAAGAGATTATCATTTAGAAGAAGTTCATTCTTATGTCACTAAAGTGGCATATAGTTTCTTGAAATTATAAATTAGTTGGAAAAAATTGAGGTAGCATTGAATCTCTTTATCATAAGGTTGAAAGATACTAATTGTTGTACTATTAAGTTGCATGGAAATTTAATTAAAGTGATAGAAGGTCGACACACTGACTTTATTGTCAGTTATACTATTCGAAAGACTCTCGATACACATGCAAAATCTTTCCAGAGTTCATTTGTCTACAACACTATGTATAGTATTGATCCAAATGGTTCTTAATCAATTAATAGATCTGGTCAATGAATCAATGAGCTTAGTTATTTCATTGATCCTTATGATGATGAGCCACCTAAAACTAAAGGTTGATGCATCCACAACCATGTTAGTGCATCAATCATGTGAAATATATCTGATTGTGATTGAATAATTCACATTCAATGGTTGAGATATATTCTTGAAAAATATATCACTAGAGACCTACTGATAAGGTATACATTATCTATCTTTTTAAATACACTCATTGATGAGCCAATAGAAAGGAGGAGAGGACAAATAAGTTCTTCATAACCCATGTGAGGCAAAATTGACCGGTGGAACTTCCTAGAATTGTACCCAACCTTGTTGTTGAATTCTTCTATAGAGCTTCTTTTTTATAGCATGCTTCTTATTATTAGTTCCAATCTTTCTTTGTGGTGTATAAAGAATGCCACCCATGAGGAACTCAACATCTGTTCCTTAGGAATCTGGAATAACCTAGCACTTAGTGTTGTTATACTTTTCAATTGTACAAAAAGATGCAATGTTTCTTGGATTCCATGGATGAATGTACTATATTGTTACCATTGTGATACATAACTAAAGATTCATCTAAAAGATTCAATTTTTGGTTGGAAAATACATCTCTAGTTAGATTTTTTCAGAAGTAGGTCATGAAAGGACAAATGTAGCCTCATGTATATGAAGTTTTTTTCTACTAGATCTGAATTTTCTTGAATTAACTAAGCCCAAAACACCACAGAAGTATGGATTTTCTTAGTTAGATATGGGTAAGCCCAAAACATCATAGAAGTATGGTTTTTCTTAGTTTATATGGGTTCTAGGATAAGAAAGGATGTATCTTTATAATACAATGCTTATCCTAATTCATGATCGATATCTATTAGTAATTTATTAAGTTAACGTTAGTTTGTTTCCGTGGTGCTTAAATTCTAGAATTTGGTCAATATTTAGTCAATTATTCAGCCCTATTTCCTAGTTAATTAACAACCCAAACTCAGTCTTTTACTGGCTTAGTTGATCAATTTTAGTTATTAGTTCAGGTAGTCCAACTCCATGAGGTATGGTGACATGGAGCTTAAACACCCTATATTACTTGACAATCATACACTTGTTTTACACACATAAATGTAGTGTGTCAGTTAGAGGATATGCATAGAGATTGTGTTTTGTAGTTTCTCAATAGTTGGATGAGAATCTAAGTCTGATTGAATTCTCCTACAACAAAAGTTATATATCCATATTAGGGGCAACACCCAATTACATACTTCATTGAAGGAAGTGTAAATCTCCTAAATACTAATTTGAGACATATTAGAAACTTTTGTTTGCTTCTAAGATACTGCAACAAACTACATATAAGATCAACATGATTAGAAAAAGGTGAAGGCAACACATGATAGGTAGAACATCTATGTTGATAAGAGTTGTAACCACCATAGTTAGAGGTAGGTGACTATGTATTTCTGAAATTATCACCCTAGAAGTGAATTATCATATTCAATAAGAAGGGTAAGATGACCCCTAAGTAAGTGAGGCCTTATCGTACTTTAGAGATAATCAATATAGTTTCTTGCATGCTATCTGCCAAAGATGTAGTAGCATCATAATGTCTTTCATGTTTCCATATTGAGTAAATCTCATCCAAATACTAGGTAGCTTTTGCAAATGATAGATTTATAGTTATCCGATGATTCCATTTATGAAGAAGGAACACTACAGATAATGGATTGGAAGGTTTATAGGTTGAAAAATTAAAATATAGTGAATGTTCTATGGGGACACCGCACAGTTTATGAAACCACATGGGGCTTAATAATGAGAAGAGGAGGGTTCACCCAAGTTTATCTGAGGTTTGAGGAAAAAATATTTTTAAGAGAAGGAGGATGTGTAATAACCCAACCCAAGGCTAACCATAAATTGTATATCAACCTTTTATCCTAGCCTAATCTCATTATTAATATGAAACCATAATTTGATAATTGAATCGAAGTGATAGTGTTTAACCCTAATTCATGACATTAAGATTAATGAGGATGTGGTAAGTAATATGAAAATCCTAATTTGGGTAATGAAGTAATGAAATCTTATGACATAAATGCTAAACCCAAAATTTTTAGATTGAATGATTGATTAACTGAAATTTTTCTTGAATTGAAATGTGTTTAGAAGTTAATTGTTTGATGGAATGTTGTGAATATAAACTTAACTTGAGCTTATTGTGTTATTTTGACTCATACAAAGAGAATATAATATGGACATGCATTGTAGCTTTGTTCATGATGATTACATGTTAAATTAACGTCCTTATTGAGATAATATAATTTGAGAATGCAATGCAATTAAGTAAACTTAATTTTTGAGGTGTGTATACTTGAAGTTTTGTTGCTCATATTGGCCATATAAACTCAACTCAACCACTGCATAGATCATCCAATGTATAAGATGTTCAGAATCAACATTGTGAACTCGCTCGGAGTTGAGGAGAAACACAGAGGGCTTGAGGTGAAATAAGGAAAAGTTGAAGGTGTTAAGATTAGTTATCATTTTTTGTAAACTTGACTAGAGTTTATACAACTCAACCAGGATTCTGTAAGGTGTGAAGTCCACCTATTTTAAGCCAAATCAGTTGAGTTTCTTGGCTTGAATTGTTGATTTCATTTTCTCTACTTTATTTACGTACTTTGTTTGATGGTTAAGGTTTTTGCTAAAGAAATCAACAAGGTTTATGTGAAATTGGTCGATTTGTTAGGCGTAGATCACTAGATGAATTGGTTGTCCTTTTCTACACTTCTTTGTACTATATAGGACCATGAACAATGAAATCATCTATGTTCTCTAGAATTGACAAAGTTTTTGTTGTGACAAGAATGTTATGCATAATGTCCTTTTCTCTATATTTTGTTATTTCAATTCACATTAGTTAATTTCTCAATTGTTGGAGTCCCCCTCTAAAAGTTAGGGTGACTGGAGGAATTTGACTGTAGATAATGGAAATATAGAATTCTTGCATAGAAGTAGTTGATTTTTTTGTCTACATCTAAGATCGAGTATTCATCTTCCACTTCCTTCCCTTCTCTATCTAGTTCATTTATGTTGAATAGGAAAGATTTCTAATACTTATTTTTCTTCCTTATTCCTCTCAATATCATTTACATGAGGCATATAAGGTTTTTTTGAGGATGAATCTACTTTAGCCTAGGATAGATGCACTAGGTATTGCAAAGACTATAGATTTTTGAAATTTTATTACTAATGTGAGGTGAGTGACTTCAGATAAGATGTACTATTTTGTTTTCTAGCTTCATTATCATTCTATGTATGATCTTAATGCTAAGAACAAAGTTATCATCTTACTTGTGAAATTAGATTTGTATCTTACTATTCCAACTTTCTCTTGATATTAAAATGTATGGATAGCCTTAACAATCTTATATTAAATAGTGATCAATCATGTATATGCTAGAGTTGCTATGAATATAAGAAGAGTTTCTCAAAAGAAATGATTATGACCATAATTTATAAATGTTGTTCCCTAATGCTATTTGGAAAGGCTAAGATTGTCATATTTTGGCCTTGTGATGCCAGTGATAAGATTTAGGGTTTTGATATAAAGACTGAAGTGCCATTTTCTAGCCTTATTGAGAATGTGTGAAGTGATGTTGTAGTGATTATGCATGTGAAGATAATATGTGGTTTATGTGATCTTTTTGGAAGCCTAACTTATTGAATTCTAAATTTTTATCCTTTGGGTCACTCTTTTGTGATGTTTCTTATGTACAACATAATTTTTTAATTATCGTGACGCATATGATCATAAGTGAATTCTTATGATTGAAATCTTAGGTGATTAGGCTAATTAATAACAAAGAGAAACCCTAATACATTTATATAGGTCCTTCAAACACCATAAGAATCCTCAATGTTCATCTTGAGGTGGAAAAATATGCATGTATTACAATGGATTAGGTCCATGTATAGAAGACTTGGAGCATATTATATCCTGAGGAATAATCTATGAAGGTTAGGGGAATCCATAACAGTGGAAGTGAGAACCCAAATATCTTTGTATGATGAGATATGAGGATTATGGGTAGACCCCATCCTAGGCTATGTGATGAGTATGTGAATTATAATATAAGATGAGGAATGTGATATGATGCTTATGAGAAGTAAGATGTTCACTACTCTTGTACCGAGGTGTGAGAATGAATGGTAGGGTGTGACAACCTAACTTTCTCTCTCCTTAAATACACTTTCTCCCTTTATTAGTGACTCACATCATTGAGTTTCAATTTAGTTACATAGTTTGGCTGATTTGATGCTTAATCATAGTCACATTTCTCTTATGTTCCAATGTTTGGCATTAAAATCCATGTTGACCCATGTTCCAATGCTTTCAGTGCATCATGCTTGCTATTAAAATTTATACCTCTTCGATGTGATCTTGTAAGGAGGAGGGATCACCCCTTACTAAAAAATTGAAGAATAAAACATCCATTCCGAACACACTCCAACGTATGCTGGAATAGGTGTAAAATTTTCAAACTTCAATAAATGGTATTTAAAATAACCAAACTGTAGCAGCAAAATTAAACAAATGACTATATTCAATTTTCACAAATGATTACAAAAGTACATCACAATATTCCATAAGGGTTGACATGTATGAGAGCACATAAGGATCTAAGTAGAGGGAAGTCCAAACTACTTCAAATCTGATCCAAGCAACATCTCCAATAGCTAGGTCCATGTTGGAAGCTATGTTCTCGTTGGTCATCTTCAACACCTCGATTTGAACCTTGGTGGTTGGGAAAACACCCAACAAGAGGGAAAGGGAAACAAAATATGTGTCAACAAATATGAATAGGATATCAAGGGAAAGAAAACATGAAAATAAAGGCTAGTTTTCATCATAAGATGAAGATTTCAAGAGTATGAGGCATAATCAGAATAGATGCTATCCATATCAAGAAATTTTTGCGTGCATGATTAATATTGACTACATTAGCTAAGTAGGGTTGAGGAACCTACCGGACCTCAACCTATAGGTGAGGGGAGAATTAAGACATTTCCAGTCACCTACACATTTTTTAAGGGGGAGAATAAGACATTCCCTAGGTTGAATTAATACATGCGTAATCTATGGGTGGTTGTACATAAGTACCACTACTATAGCTAAATAGTCCATAAAATCGACATGTTAGAAAATAAATCATGGAAAGTAAAAGCATCATATCAATTAGAGCATGGTAGTGGGGTACAAGACCTAAGAAAAAGAATATCATTACAAAATTTTGAGGCAATTTAACAAAAGAATCATGAATAGAGGGAATAAGATTCATCAAAGCCTCATTAGGGAAATATAGGGTTTGGTTTGCAAATATCCCAACTTAGGGTGTAAGAATGCACATACATAAATAGGGATTGCACATACCACTCTTATTGATATCAATTACTAACTTTCACCACATTAATTGAGTCCAAGTTCCACTTTGCCTATTTTCAATGTATTAACATGTCTTAGAGTACATAATGCACATTAATGTATAGAAACCCTAATTTTAGACCTTTTTAGCAAAACTTGGATTTAGACTCTTAAAACATCACCAATGAACTTATTAAGTTCTCTTGATCAAGAAAACATATTTTTATGTTAATTTTGGAGTTATGATGATTAAGATGTCATTTTATGGATTTTATGCATTATATTCATTTTACAAAATCACCCTTCGTAAAACCTCAAAATCAGACCTTGAATATATATTTATTAGATATATATTAATTTTTTCGATTCCAAAACATATTTATTTGTCAAATTTCGGTAAGCGGACTAAAAGATATGAAATTTTCACTTTGAACCAATCAAGAAATGACAAGTCAAAAATCCTTGCGAGAGAGAGGAAGAGAGAGAGAGAAAAGACCATTTGACCTAATATCTGGGTTGGAGTTGCATAGGTAACCAAACTAGAGCTTCTAGAGAAGGTAAAAATAGCAAGAAACCAAAACCCTTGAAGAACATGGTAAATAGAGATGGAGATCATCGATTTTAAACATAGAAGCATGAGTTTTAAGCATGTAGTAATCAATACATGAGAAGGGGGGGGGGTATAAAATTCACTTCTAGGAAATGTAGACAAGTTCAAGCAGAAAGATTCCTGAGCTAGAGAGGCTGGTTTCTCCAACAAATCTCCTAACTCGAGCAAGAAGTACCTTCTCCACTTTAAAGGTGAAAAACCCTAGCAAAAGAACATGGTGATGAGGTGTTTAAGGCTCTAGATGGGGTTTCACCATGGAAGGCCATGGTTTTGACCTGGAAGAAGGTGGGAGGAAGACTAATAGCATGAAAATAAGGAAGGAAAGGAGGAAACTTACTGTTTTTGATCGAAATCACCAAGAAGGAGCTTTAGAAACCCTAAATAGAGTAAATTTGGAACCCTAGGATCCTTCTTCACCAAGGTAAGCACTCTCTTTTACCTTGGGACATCACCTTCATGGCCAAACAGATTAGGAATGATGCTCCAATCTGGGGGAAAGAGAAGGAGGGGATTGCTTCTTGGCTTGGGAGGTGGGAAGGGGTAGACATGGCTTTATAAAGAAGGGGGCAAGCATGAGGTGTCTATGGGACTTTCCATGTGTCCTTAGGCTAGGGCTTCATGGCCATGCAAGAGGACATCTCATAGAGACTTTTTATATATCAAATGTCAGTCCTAAAAGACCATGGCTACTTCTATGCCATCCCCACCGTCATCCAATAAAAAAATAACCCCATTGGTTGATAGCTTTTAAAAATAAGCTCATTTATAAAGAGGGTAATCCCTAAAATGCCCTTGGAGAGAAACACCTTCAAACCAAGGTGCAACTAGGTGCCCCCTGGTTAAAAATATCGAGAATGGTAAGGTAATATCTAAGGATTATAATGCACGTGATGGTTTTCAAAGAAAACCTACCAATTGGGTAAATTTCATAAAAGTCCAGAATGTTCCTAAAATTGCATAACTTGCACAAACAACATTCAAATTGAACCAAATTTGCAACTTAGGCTCATTTTATGATTTAAAAACACATAAATAAGTTAGATAAGGTTTAGAAAACCTAAATAAGGTCCTTAATTAGACTTGCACTGAGTTATTTGTGCATAAACCCTTTCATTGGTACAAATAGTGAATAAATGTTCACCAAACCACTATAAATTCCACTACTTAAACATCAAGGACATAAAGCACATGAATGAAAGGCAAACTTGGGAAAAATGATTATATGGAGATTAAATCTAAGATTCACTATGTTACAACACTGCCCCCCTTAAAAAGGATTTTGTCCTCGAAATATCAGGCATAAAGAGTAGGGTGAGTATGCAACATCCCAACACTAAACTCCCAGGTTGTTTCCATAAAACTTCCACCAAAACTTTCACTAACTCAAACTCCTTTTTTAACATCTAAACTTGAGAGTTTAGAATATTCTCAAGCAACTCCACATAGGTCAGGTTCTCATGGATAACTAAGGGTTCCACTATTAATATTTCTTTTTATTAGATATAACACAGTTAACATTTTAGGCCTATTAATATTATGTTCATTATGATATTATATCATCCTTATTATTCTTTTTACTATGTCACATTATATTTACTTTGTTTCCAAAAGAGTTATATTTTATTATTATACACGAAGTGCTATATATTTCTTATTTATCTCATTAGGAATTTTAGCACAACTAGAGTTATACTAAATTATCTTAATATGCATTATTATATCTGACCATTATCTTTAAAGGCTTTGATACCATGTTGTAATGAGGCGGGATCACCCCCTTACTAAAATTTTGAAGAATTAACATCCATTCCAAACACATTGAAAGGTAAGTTGGAAAAGTATAAATTTTCCAAATTTATTATAATGGTATGCAAAAGACCAAAGTGTAGAAGTGGAATAAAAATAACTGACTATATTCATGTTTCATAAAAGATTACACAAGTACATCAAAATCTCCCATTAGGGTTTACAACAAGATACACCAAAAAGGATCTAGACAGAGGGAAGTCCAAACTACTTCAAATCTTGTCTCCAGAGCAACATCTCCAAGTGCTAGGTCCATGCCCAAAGCTATGTTCTCTTGATTCAACTCAACAATATAAAAAAATAGATTCTTAACAAAAACCAACAAATAATAATGAATTGCATGAATGATCAATATTGGACTACATTAACTAAGTAGGGTTGAGGAACCTATCGGACCTCAACTAATAGGTGAGGGGAGAATTAATACATTCCCAGTCACCTGCACATATTTTTATAAGGGGGAGAATAAGACATTCCTCAGGGAAAATTAACACATGCCCTACTATGGGGGGTTGTACATAAGTACCGCTACTATAGCTAAATAGTCAAATAAATCATCATGCATAAGTAGTAAATTGGCAAGATAAATAGTCATATAATTGCAATATGGTGGTGGGGTTACAAGACCTAAGAAGAAGAATATCATTACCAATTTTGAGGCAATTTAACAAAAGAATCATGAATAGAGGGAATAGGGTTCATCAAAGCCTCATTAGGGAAATATACGGTTTGGTTTGAACATATCCCAAATTAGGGTGTAAGAATGCACATACATAAATAGGGATTGCACATACCACTCTTACTAATATCAATTACTAACTTTCACCACTTTAATTGAGTCCAAGTTTCGCTTTCCCTATTTTCAATGTATTAACATGTATTAGAGTACATAATGCACATTAATGTATAGAAACCCTAATTTTAGACCTTTTTAGCAAAAATCGGATTTAGACTCTTAAAACATCACCAATGAACTTATTAAGTTCTCCTAATCAAGAAAACATATTTTTATGTTAATTTTGGAGTTATGATGATTAAGATGTAATTTTTATGGATTTTATGCATTAAATTCATTGTACAAAAATCACCCTTTGTAAAACCTCGAAATTAGACCTTGAAAAGATATTTATTAGATATATATTAATTTTTTATTCCAAAACATATTTATTTGTCAAATTTGGATAAGCAGACTAAAAGATATGATATTTTCATTTTGAACCAATCAGGAAATGACAAGTCAGAAATCCTTGCGAGAAAGAGGAAGAGAGAAAGAGAGAGAGAAAACACCATTTGACCCAAGATCAGGGTTGGAGTTGTATAGGTAACCAAACTAGAGCTGCTACAGAAGGTAAAATAGCAAGAAACCAAAACCCTAGAGGAACATGGTAAATAGAGATGGAGATCATCGATTTTAAACATAGAAGCATGAGTTTTAAGCATGTAGTAAGCAATACATGAGAAGGGGGGTAATAAAATCACCTCTAGAAAATGTGGACAAGTTCAAGAAGAAAGATTCCCAAGCTAGAGAGATTGGTTTCTGCATAAAATCTCCTAACTCGAGCAAGAAGTACCTTCTCCACTTTAGAGGTGAAAAACCATAGCAAAAGAACATGGAGATGAGGTGTTTAAGGCTCTAGGTGGGGTTTCACCATGTAAGGCCATCGTTCTAAGCTGGAAGAAGTTGGGAGGAAGACTAAAACCATGAAAATAGGGAAGGAAAGGAGGAAACTTACTATTTTTGATCAAAATCACCAAGAAGGAGCTTTAGAAACCCTAAATAGAGAAAATTTGGAACCCTAGGAGCCTTCTTCACCAAGGTAAGCACTCTCTTTTACCTTGGGACATTACCTTCATGGACAAACAGAGTAGGAATGATGCTCTAAGCTGGGGGAAAGAGAAGGATAGGATTGCTTCTTGGATTGGGAGGTGGGAAGGGGTAGACATGGCTTTATAAAGAAGGGGGCACGCATGAGGTGCCTGTGGGACTTTCCATGTGTCCTTAGGCTAGGGCTTCATGGCCATGCAAGAGGACATCTCATAGAGACTTCTTGTATATCAAATTTCGGTCCTAAAATCCCATGGAGACTTATAGGACATCCACACCGTCCTCCAATCAAAGAAATAACCCCATTGGTTGATAACTTTTAAAGATAAGCTCATTTATAAAGAGGGTAATCCCTAAAATGCCCTTGGAGAGAAACACCTTCAAACCAAGGTGCAACTAGGCGCCCCATGGTTAAAAATCTCGAGAATGGTAAGGGAATATCTAAGGAGTATAATGCATGTGATAATTTGCAACGAAAACCTCCCAATTGGGTAAATTTTATAAAAGTCCAGAATATTCCTAAAATTGCATAACTTGCACAAACAACATTCAAATTGAACCAAATTTGAAACTTAGGCTCCTTTTATGATTTTAAAACACAAAAACAAGTTAGACTAAGGTTTAGAACACCTAAATAAGGTCCTCAATTAGACTTTCATTGAGATGTTTGTGCATAAACCCTTTTATTGGTACAAATAGTGAATAAATGTTCACCAAACCACTATAAATTCCACTAATTAAACATCAAGGACATAAAGGATAGAAATGAAAAGGAAACTTGGGAAAAAGGATTATATGGAAATTACATCTAAGATTCAGTATGTTATAGATCTTATTGCATGCTAATGTGTATCAAATTATAGATCTCTCAACTATGTTTCTGATGGTGCAAAGATCAACCCAACTAAACCTCTATAGCTTGAGTTATGTTCTCTCAAAATTTCCAAGTTACTCTTGATTTAACATAATTTTTAGCCTCTTTGATCTATTTTTCAGTTAGATCCCGACCTCATGTACGAACCAACTAACTCTTTCTCTCTTATCCATGATACACTCTTCTGTGTGGACTAATCATCTCTTTCTGATAAAATGCCACGGATGTTGGCATTTATCCTAGGGGATTCATGCATTTTCAACCTCAGGATGGTACATTGTGCACTTGTTTATAGTAGCTACTTTATCATGTACACCTACGACTTTTTCATACCTCTTACTTTGATTTTATCCATGGAGTCCACTTTGTTTTCCCTTTCTCTTTCTTTTCTCCCACTTCCACATTTTCACTTTTGATATCTCCCTTACCACCAACCCATGTTTTCTCCAACGCCATGGATCCATGGGAGGAAATAGTGTTTCCCTCACATCACCCCCAAGCAAGCATGAGTGAGTAGCTTAGCAGCCATAGGTGGTGTTTCCTACTCGTACCACCATGACGCAACCTTGAGTTGTTGTGGTATCAAAGAAGGGGAGTGCTTCCCCTATTTTTCTCTTGCTCTAGCACTAGGAAACAAAGGTGTCATAGGATCGTTTATTACCCCAAATTCTAACTCAAAATTACTACAAAGTCAATCACGATAGGACCTAGGCATTCGTCACTGGCATGGTATTACAAAGCACAAATGCGGAAGTGTAAATCTTAGCATACATGAACATATAACGAGATAAAAGCACCAATAATGATCTCAACATTGAACAAGATATATTAAGCAAAATTTGTTTATTACAAGCTTTCAATTACATATTCAAGAGTACAATTTTACAAGTATTAGGGATCTTACAACAAGTATACCTTACGTAGCTCACCAAGCCCATCAACTTCTGGCAATCTCTGAACCTATAAGATATGTGAAACAATGCAAGTAACACACAAGGTGTAGAACTAAAAGATACATATACATAAGCTTTGCATAATTTGAAAAGATTTGAAGAAGTAAGAAACAAGAATAAACCAGTTAAGTATTTAGCATAGAAAGAGCCCGTGTCTTGTATATTTTTACTCCAAATATACCAAAAACATCATACATCATCATGCCTTTGACTACTTCCCGTCAAAAGAGTATGTAAGGGTGTTCAAGACTAGCTAACCCTTTTCTACATAAGGGACTTGAAGGCAATAGCAAAGAGCTAGCCCTTTTTTTGACATGGTCCGCCCTATCTTGAAAACTCAAGTAGGATGCCCAGCCTTGTATCCTTACCCTGAGAATATAGGTAGGTCCACAAGGTTTGTATAATGGATTTTCTATATTATGTTTGCAAGTTATAAAACAATAATACAAGACAAACATCAAGTACAATACTAGAATACTACATGGCAATATTTGAGCAAGTAACCAAGCATACATATGTATCACATTTCAAACAAGAAATCCATAGTCATATAATTATTTAAAGACCGTACTTGATTCAAACATTCTTAACTTAACATATCATTGACCATCTAGCCATAATACACCACCTGATTAAGAGAAAAATTACATGTATGCATTAGATTCTCATCATTAACCATAGTTAGATTCATCATAAGGTTTTGTCCAAGTTAGGTTCAACTTTGGTTAATTACTTGTTTGATGATCTTATACTTCACTAAATGTCATCATGAAGGTGTGGTTCAAGTTTTGTGTACTTTTGAGGCTCCATTCGTTTTCTATGATCATTTCAAGGTTTGATTCACTTAATTGTATAACATGGTCATGAGACTCATAATAGGGAAAGAAGGACATAGTCCATCAAGTCATGAGTTTCAAGCATAAAAGATGGACTAGATTATCAAATAAGTGTCATATTGTCACATTCAAGTATAGGTGTATGTCCCTAAGTCAAGGCATCATACAATTCCACATTATCAACATGCATTCAAAAAACCAACATATAAGACACGAATCATAAGGTCCCAATATATGGATAATATGGGACGTCCATACCAAGAGGAACATAAAGTATAAACCATATATGATTTAGAAGAGGGAAGAGAAGATATAGATCCACATCCAGAAATAGAGCTTAAGAGCATTAACCAAGTCACATTTGTCACATTAGAGGGAAAAATTAAGGGTGAAATAGAGATGCATACATCATATAGTCCAAAATAGGTTGGCCTTAGCCATTTATGTCACAAAACATCATAATGTTACTGATTTTACACATCCACTAGGGTTGAAAAAAAATGGGTCAAGGAACTCATTGGTTCAAAGTCCAAAAACATCATCACAAAGGAGTCTCATTCTTACATTACATGTTATGAAACCATAGCAACATGGCATTAGGGACTGGTAATAGAGTGATATAGAAGTGTAGAAATTACTAATTTCAAGATATGAGAGTCTTAGATGTCATAAGAGTGTTAGGTTAGCAACTTTAGGGAAAACTACATCAGTAAAGTCCAAAAGCAAGTCACTTTATGTAATTAGGTACATTCAAGTGCAATTGGGTGATCAGGACCCACATTTAGTTCAAAGATGAGAAGAAGTTATTGATTTTACAATTAGGTAGGTTAGTGGTGATTAAAGTTCCAACGTTGATCATGAAAAAAGTGCATTAAATATGTTTAATATAACTAAAGATAGAATATTTTAGAAAAACTAGGAACAAGTAGTATAATTAGGGTCTATAAATTGGTCCACATTATAGCTCTTGTCCAGAGGATCGATTTGGTATATTGGATCATGCATTTGGGATTAAATAGCTAGGAATTATCAATTTTGGAGGTATTGTCAAGAATTATATAGAAATGATAGGATGTTGCCACTTTATCACATGAGATGTCTTGGCCGCTAGACCTTGATCCAATAGTAGAAGAGGACTCCTTCTCACATGCTAACCCCAGATCACTTGGCTTCTAGTTGCACCACGAAAGGGTTGCTTCTTGGGACTCCACGTACCGCTCACCACCATTATCGCACCGCGGGGCCGAGCATCCGCACCCTTGTGGCCTCCTTCTATTGTCGGGCCGAGGAGCATCCATGGACTAGCCCCAACATAGTGAGTGAGAGAGAGGGAGAGAGGTGGCCCAAGGTCACGATCTTGACCATAAAGGGACAATCCGAGGGACATTGATTTGTCTCCCTTGTGGAGACCCTTGATGCTTAGGGTGCAGTCGTGGCGGCTAGGCTAGCTGAAGTAGGACCTAAAGGTGTGGAAGGGGAAAAACCTAAGCACCGTGGAGGTGTTGCCATGACCCTGTGGAATCCTTTGAGGTTGACCACGAGCTCAGGAGCTGATGCTCATGGCTGCAACGACCTCAACGAGCTTCGTCAGAGAAACTAGAGAATGGAGGTCAAGCTCTTTGTGGGTGGGGCTCCAGACCACAAAAATAAGAAAAAGAGATGTGGAAGAAGGGTGGAAGAAGCAATGAGAGGAACGCTTAGGGTTTGATGTGAAAAAAGGAGCCTGGGATGAGGTCTTTGGATGGGGTCGTAGTGGTGGTAGGTGGCGGCAACGCCACCTCCGCCAGCCCCCTGTACAGAGCTAGGGGACACTCACGTAGCTGTGGGATCCCAATTTGATGCCTCAGGTCAGTCTGCTAGGAGGGGGTAGATGGATTGATTAGAGAAGGAAAATCCATGCCCATAGGTCAAGCACACGCACCCGAAGGTTAGGCCTGAAAAGAAAGCTGACCCAACACACAAAAAGGGCTTAGAATTGAGCTAAGGGCCAAAATCCAAACTTCAAAGTATCATAACTCAGGATGCAAATTTTTGGTCGATGTGATTCTTGCATGGTTGGAAAGACGATTGATCCCTCTATAACATGAACTACATTAAGGTCTTACATTTATACTATGGTAAGTTTCAAAAGCAATTGCAAGATGGTGAGTCATTAGAGCATATCATTGTGTTCAATGCTTTGAATTAATGTCACACATTGCAAATTGATTATTGATGGGACTAAATTGAAGTATCACTATACTCAAACTATGAAAATGATATTAAATTGAGTAATGGGGCCACACAATGATATAGAGAAATCATAAAAAAGGAGAGAGAAAAGGATCAAGTTGTCACACCCTTCCCTCCTTAAAAGAAAGATTTGTCCTCGAAATTCGCCCAAGATCATAGTCGAATGTCAAAGTTCATATTGCTCATGTTTAGGTGACTATAGAAAGGTATCAAGTCATTCACCCCTTTGGGTACTAATATGGATTGTCATCATCGAGGGTGTACCTGTACCCATTATATACCTATTACTTGGGGTCCATTCGAGTTATGACATTGTGTTGATGCTAAGGTTCCACAACCCTTATCCTTATCACATTAGTAGTTTTATTCATGTAATAATGTGAGTGCAAGATATGTCACCAAAATCTATGTTATCAACTTATCAATCTAACACTATTGTCATCACGAATTTCAAGCAAGATTATCACAAACATGTATTTCATCATAATACTAGGTTGCATGCATGTTTTAGTTTTCTTTTCCCCCGAAATTTTACCATTATCCCCAATTGTGTTCATCCTATTTCATTTAGATTTGAAATCAAGCAATTTATACATCTTGGTTATTCAATTTAAGATTTAAGACATCATTATGTCAATTTCATGATTCCAATCTTACTTCTTTCATGCATGGTATCATTTCATATTAGGCTTAGCTTATGGGAGTGGCTTATCGTACATATATCAAGTTTTAACGTAAGTGAGATTATGTCATGTATCAAGTATCATTTGAGGAACAATATTATCATCCACATTTAGGTTTCTTATATATCTCACTTTGATCTAGAAAGAGCTCTACAAGCTTGAGCCATTCAAGCTAAGACCTATCTTTGTCCAACAAGACATGCTAACCACAACCATCTCAACCCCATAAAAAAATTTCTACCACTATCAAGAACAAGGACAACCACTAGATTTCTTTACATACAACCACCAACTTGACCATCAGGCTCATCATGGATATTGCACGTAATGTACATCATCTTAGGGTCTTAGGACATCTCCCACACCTGTACAGAAAACATCATATATTCAAATCCCCTTTCTCTAGGTTTAGATCTTTTCATAGGAAATCTAGAATTCAACATTTTCAATGAAACACAAACTAGGTGACTCAACTCATATACTTAGAAGTAGTCTAGTGAGGGACTCACCATGTATTTCTTCCTACAATTTTTTTAAGATTTCACATGTTTTGAAGTTTAGGTACTCTGACCTTCTCCAATGTCAAGTCGACTCATATCAAGAAGTCACCCTTGTCGTGTATCGCATGCTAGAGGTCCTTCTTCATATAGAGATTGAGACCTATGTTGTTCCTTCACCATATATCACATATCATATCTCAACATGTACAAGACTAGGTACAGGAAAGCATGTCAACCCACTAACTATATTTAACACATCAACCAAGTCATTTGTATCATACATGGTGCTAGGTATAGCAAGGGTTGCATGATCAAACTAATCATATCATCAAGACATACATGACCCTTCCAAAATAAACGTAGGCCATATTGAAGCAAGCCCTTATCATCAACATCAACATCAACATCAACATCATTATCAACATTAACATCAACATCATTATCGTCATTGTCATCATCATCATCATCATTATCGTCGTCGTCATTATCATCATCATCATTATTATCATCATCATCATCTTACATTATCTAGGCTACTCACTAACCAAACCTATATCATGGCTCTAGACAACTCTAGAGACTATCAATAGCATCTAAACACTCTCTTCTAGACTAATTTGCATCTCTTTCTCTTAGGTTACATGGATACTCACTGCCTTTGTGCGTGTGGTAACATTTTTCATATGTACATAGGTATTGATATTTGAAAAAGGTTTTCTCCATCATTGAAACATGCGATGTAAACCACCATACTCCATGCAAATAAAACCAAAACCAAAACAAGTTACCACATTCATAAGGGGATTTAGTACCAAGACACCTAAAAAATAGCAAGAACATGGTGCACACTTGTGTAGCTACCCTAAGCACATGCCGCAAACATATGCCTAGGGTTGTAGTAAGATCTCTCTTTTCTCACCCTCCTAAACAAACAACATATACTACATGACAAAAGGAGGAAAAAACAAAGGTCCAAGGGTACACAAGCTTACACCTCATTCTAGAACATTTAAGTTCTAACCTAGAGGCTAGGTCAACTTAGTTCACAAAGGACATCTTAATACATTTCTAGGGTTGAGATGTAAGGTGAGTTTATTTTATGTTTCATGTGAGTAGTTTTGATGTAGTTCTTGTTCAGTCTCTAACACCATCTATCATGGAACCATTTATTACCCCAAATCATAACTCCAAATGACTACAAATTCAATGGTGATAGGACATAGACGTTTGTCCCTAGCATGGTATTACAAAGCACAAATGTAGAAATTTAAATTTCAGCATACTTGAACATATAACAAGATAAAAGCACAAATCATGACCACAACATTACAAGTTATATTAAGAAAAATTGTTTATTACAAGCTTTTAGTTACATATTCAAGAGTGCAATTTTACAAGTCCAGTTGTGTATACTAGGAATCTTACAATAGGTACACCTGGCATAGCTCACCAAGCCCATCAACTTAGAGCCATATCTAAGCCTATAAAATACATGAAACAATGTGGGTCAACACACAAGGTACAACTAAAACATAGATATACATAAGGTTTGCATAATTTGAAAGAGTTGTAGAAGTAACGAACAAGAATAAACAAGTTAAGTATCTGGCAAAGTGAGAGACTGTGTTTTATATCATTTTACTCCAAATATACCAACAACATCATATATCATCAAGCCTTTGACTATTTCCCATCAAAAGAGTATGTAAGGGTTCTCAAGACAGTTAACCTTTTCTACCTAAGGGACCTCAAGGCCATCACCAAGAGCTAACTCTTTTATCAACATGGTCTGCCCTATCTTGACAACTCAAGTAGGATGTCCAACCTCGTGCCCTTACCCTGTGAATACAGGTAAGTGAAAAAGGTTTGTATAGTGGAGTTTCTATATTATGTTTGCAAGTTCGAAAACAACGATACAAGACAAACATAAAGTAGAGTACTAGAATACTATGTGGAAAGTAAACAAGCATACATATGTATCAAATTTCAAAGAAGAAATCCATAGTCATATAATTATTTAAACCTTGTACCTAATTTTGAGATTCCTAACTTAACATATCTTTGACCATTTAGCCATAAGGCATACCTGATTATATTAGATTCTCATCATTAACCCTAGTTAGATTCATTATAGGGTTTTGGCCAAGTTAGGTTAAAGTTTGGTTAATTACATGTTTGATGATATTATACTTCACTAGAGGCCATCATGAGGCTGTGGTTCAAGTTTTGTGTCTTTTTTATGTTCCATTCATTTTCTATGATCATTTTAAGATTTGAGTAACTTACTTGTATAACATGGACACGAGACTCATAATAGGGCTAGAAGGGCCATGTCCATCAAGTTAAGAGGCCCAATCATAAAAGATGGATTATATAAAAATTAGTGACATAGGAATCACATTCAAATATAGGTGTACGTCCTTAATTCCAGGGATCATAGAATTCCACATTATCAACATACATTTCCAAAACCAACACATAAGACATAGGTCATAAGGTCCCAACATAAGGATAATATGGGACATCCACACCAAGAGGATCATAAAGTATATACCATATTTTTTTAGAAGAGGGAAGAGAAGTTATAGATCCACTTCAAGAAATCGAGCATAAGATCATAAATCAAGTCACATATGTCACATAAAAGGTCAATTAAGGGTAAAAATAGGGCCACATACATCGTATAGTCCAAAAGAGGTTGGACTTAGCCATTTATCTCATAAAACATCATAATGTTACTGATTTTACACATCCAATAGGGTTGAAAGCATCTAATGGATCAAGGAACTCATTTGTTCAAAGTCCAAAAACATCATCACAAATGAGTCTCATTCTTACATTAGGTGTTATGAAACAACCATAGAAACATGGGATTAGGGGTTGATAATAGAGTGATATAGAAGTGCATAAATTACTTATTTCAAGATATGAGAGTCTTAGATATAATAAGGGTGATGGGTTAGCAACTTAAGGGAAAACTAAATCATTTAAGCCCAAAAGCAAGTCACATTATGCAATAGGTACATCAAGGGAAATTGGGTGACTAGGACCCTCATTTAGTTCAAAGATGATCATAAGTTACTAATTTCACAATTAGGATGGTGAATGCTGATTAAAGTTCCAAGTTTGATCATGAAAAAAGTGCATTATATGTGTTCATTATAACTAAAGATAGCATCTTTGAGAAAATACGAAAACAAGTAGTAGAACTAGGGTATGTAAATGGGTACACATTATAGATCTTTTTGAGAATATCAGTTTGGTATATTGGATCATGAATTTTGGATTAAGGAGCTAGGACTTATCATTTTTGGAAGGTTTGTCAAGAACTATAGAGAAATGATAAGGTGTTACCACTTTTTTATGCGATATATCTCGGCGGCTAGCCCTTGATCCAGCTTCAACAAAGGCCTCCTTCTCACACGCTGACCCCATGTCACCTGGTTGTTGGTTCCACTGCAGAAGGGCGGATTGAAACACCACTCATCACTCACCACTGTTGTTGCACCGCTAGACTGAGCAAATGTGCCCTCATGGCCTCCTATCATTGGTGGGCCAAGGAGCATCCATGGACTAGCCCCAATAGAGAAAGTGAGAGAGAGGGGGCCCAAGGTCACAATCTTGACTATAGATAGGCAATCTGAGGGACAATGCTTTGTCTCCCTCACAGAGACTCCCTTGATGCTCAGGGTGCAGTCGTGGCTGCTAGGCCATCCTGAGTCCGGCCGAAAGGGGTGGAAGGGGAAACCCATAGTGCAGGGGAGGTGCCCTCTGAGGTTGACCATGAGCTTGGGAGTTGCTGCTCATGGCCACAACAACTCAATGACCTTCGCCAGAGCTCCTAGAGCATGGGGTTCGAGCTCTTTGTGTGTGGGGCTCCATGCCACAAAAATGAGAAAAAGAGGTGTGGAAGAAGGGTGGAAGAAGCAATGAGAGGAACACATAGGATTTGATGTGAAAAAATTAGCCCAAGACAAGGTGTTTGGATGGGCCTATAGTGGTGGTAGGTGGCTCCAGTGCCACCTCCGCCAACCCCTTGTACAAAGGTAGGGGACAATATCATAGTCATGGGATCCCGATCTAATGCCTCAAATCAGTCTACTAGGGAGGGGGTAGATGGATCGTCTGGAGATGGAGAATCTATGCCCATGGGATTTGTCACGCACCCGGTAGTTGGCCCAAAACAAAGCCAGCCCAACACACAAAAAATGGCATAGAATTGAGCTAAAACAGGGCAAAAAGTAAAACTTCAAAATATCATAACTCAGACTATAAAAGTTTCATTTGACGTGATTATTCCATCATTAGAAAGATAATTTGATCCCTCTAGAATGTGAACTACATTAATGGATAACATTGATACAAAGGTCAGTTACAAAACCAATTGCAAGATGGTGTGTCACTATAGCATGCCATTGTGTGAAATACTTTAAATTAATGTCACACAATTGATTATTGATGGGACTAAATTGAAATATCACTAAATCAAACTATGAAATTAATATTAAATTGAGTAAGAGGGTCATACGATGAAAGAGAGGAAACATAAGAGAGAGAGAGAAAGATCAGGTTGTCACAAAAGGAATCCATGAGATGGGGCGTGATACGAGACCAAGTGGGCCGCGATCGTCTAATGTGTGGGAAACACTTCAAGATGGTGCCACAAAGATGCCATCCTCCCCTCCCTAACTGCATTTGGAGTGGAAAGATGCAATAGTGGACTGTACATGGGTGTGCGGGTGAGAAGCTTAGGCTGTCTGCCTGATCATGATCCATGGGGCTCGATCCTCCATGAAATCAAATGTATGTATCACTCCTTATCTGATGTCTATAGTTGTTCATACAAACCTTCAAAAAATCATAACTTGCACATCCATTCACCAAAAAAGAGACCTAAATATACCATTTTGAATGGAATAAAAGATCACTAATACATTCTTGACCTATGGTGTCACTTTTATTAACGTCGATTTATAAAAGAAACCAACACTATTGACCTCTGACATATGTTATTTAAGTGCAACCGTTGCAATTAGTTAGGCGATGTAGTTTAGGAGAAAACATGGGTACTACTTTCATTTTGATGTTGGTATCATGGGGAGGAACCAATGTCACAGTCATCTCATAAATCTAATTTTCCTAAAAAAATTGGTAACTAGATGTCACATCAGTTTTTAGGGAGCCAAAGACACAACCCTTCCCACAAATAAATTTACCTCTAAAAGGACTATGGTGTCGATTATTGTATAGAAAAACTAACTCCATAAGACATGCACCCTGCTAGAAGCTTTACCTCCAAAAATCATGTGGTGCTAGTTCCTCCTATAGGATCAGTGATTATGGGTTCCCAAAAAGTGCCGCACAAAATTTTTCCCCTCAAATTGGGTTATGTTTTTAGTTTATGTCTTGAATTTGACATTATAGGTGTTAGTGAGGTTGGAATTTTTTTGATAGGGATAAATACATATGTCGTTGGTTTCTTAATGACCAAATGGTGATATAATTGAACCTATGTTGTCGATTTGGATGACTAAATTGATATGTCTTAGTGAGGTTGGTGTTTTCAAATAGCGATAAGGACATATTTTATTGGTTTTTTAATGACCAATAGATGACAAAGATGAACCTATGTCGTTGTTTTTGGTGACCAAATCGATGACATAGTTTTTACTATCATATTCTTCTTATCAACTAACAATGAAGTTCTACTCAATAGCACCCACAAAACTTTCTTTCCCCCATTCTCTATTACATGGCCTCTGATACCTAGCTATGACGATCATTTCCACAGCTATAGATGTTGTTCATTCTTTGACCTCCTCTCTCCATCATTGTCATCATTTATTGTTGCTTGACTACCATCTACCAGCGATGCTCTACTAAGTCACTGACACTTTATTGTTCTGATGTTGCCAGCGGCGCTCTACTAAGTCATTGACGCTTTACTATTCTGATGTTGTTGCTCCTCCCTCCACTATTGTTTGCCACTGTACAACTTCTACTATTCAACTGTTTTTGCTCCACTCCACAAACACTACTCTACTAGGTAACAAACTTCCATCCAACCTCCACCACCCTACTACTAATCCCCATTGGCACTCTATTGTTCTGCCTCTTCTACTTCTTCCTCTACCCTACTCCTACTATTGTTGTTCTCTAATGCCCTGCTTCTTACTGCCAACGACCCATTGCTCACCCTTAGTCCTTTCTTCCTACTGTTGCTATGTCATTGCTACAGACACTCCCTCTAACCCTACCATGGAAGGTCCTACTTCTATTTGTAGACCTCCATGTCACCACACGCATGTCTAGTCTATTGAATTTAAGCAATATATCCCCTGCCTATCTTAAGATAATTATTTGTTGAGTGCATTTTAAATAATTATTTGTTGAATGCATTATTGTATAATTGTTTAGTTAACTTGTTATGAGTTACACACTAAAATTAGAGAAATCATACTTGTATAATTTGAAATCATGTATAACTACTTGTATAATTGGGTGCATTGTACAATTTGAATGTTCTAATCAAACCTAAAAGTTAATTACAATGAATTGGTATGAACTATATAAATTATCTTGATGTATATTAAAATTAGTATATTTATCTAAATTCTAAACTGTAAATCTTAATTTAGAAAATGTTTCATGTTGGCTTTGAAATTCATCCAATATATACTCATTAGGAGTAAATCTTGGATAGTCTACAGTTTAGGACTGTTCTTGAACACTTGATCTCACTTAGGATGTAATTGCATAATGTGTATTCAGTTTTCAAGATGTTTTGTCATCACTTCCCCATTTATTTTATAAGTACATATGTAGGTGGGTATTTCACCTTATACATCGGTCTACTTGGAGAACTGTGAGGAAAGTCTATTGAAATATTCTTTAAAACTAAATACACATTATACAGTTACTAGTGAGATTAAGTGTTCAAGAATGGGATATGTGGTACACATTCATCACTAAATCCTAAATCCTAAATCCTAAACCCTAAACCCTAAACCCTAATCTTTAAACCTTAATCTCTAGATCCTAATCTCTAAACCCTAACCCTAAACCCTAATCTCTAAACCCTAACCCTTTTAAATTTGAAATAGCTAATACTTGATTCAATTCTAGTTTTCCCTATGATCATAGAATGGATCGATCATGTATGTCCATTCCAAATTGCTGCATTCAAGAGTTCATTAGTGGTCTTAATTAGTTTATAAGATTTGTGGAGGAACATAGGAAACCACCTAGAGATAGGTTCTATTGTCCATGTAGGAATTGTAGTAACAACATGATATTTTCCATTATCATGTAAAATCAAAATTAATGTGATGTTCCATGTAGTTGTACATGAATATATAGAATGGAACTGGCATGGAGATATTCCTACTATGATATTAGTAGATGTTGATAGTGGTACTTGTGTAGAAGAAGAAATTGTTGATGAAATTGCTGTGAAAGAACTGATTTTGATAGGCATGGTTCATGTGATGCTAGATAGTTGTGGGGTAAATCTTGTTGATCCACCTTCCATGTTTAGAAAAAGTATGCATGATGCTGAGAGAGCACTATACTTAGCTTGTACTAAGTTTTTGTTGTTGAGCACTGTGTTGATATTGTAAACTTGAACACTAAAAATAGATGAAGTTACAAAACCTTCACATCTTTGTTCTCTGTTTTGTAAGAAATTCTTCCTGAAGGCAACGAGCTTCAATCTCATCATACAAAACAAAGAAAATGATATGCCCAATAGGAATGGAGGCTAATAAGATACAATCATGACTGAAAGATTGTTTGTTATTTCAAAAGGACTATACTTATTTGAAATATTGTCAAAAATGTGGGTCATCAAGTTACAAAATGACGACTTTGGGTAACAACAAATCTATCACTCCTACCAGGGTGAATGTGGTATCAATCTATAATACCGTGATTTCAACGCTTGTTTGCTAATACCATGGATGCACAAAATTTATCTTGACATGAAGAGGTAAAGAAAAACAATGATGGGATCCTACAATATGCATCTAATTCCCCACAATGGAGAAAGTTTATTTGTTATATCCTGAATTTGGTGAAGAAGTCAAGAATCTTAGACTTGGGTTTTGTACCAAAGGGATGAATCCATACTTCACATAAAGTATCCAACATAGCACTTATCCTATTATGATAGTTTACAATCCTCCTCAATGGTTGTGTATGTAAAATAAAAATGTCACATTGTCCTTATTGACATTGGGACCTAAACAATGTGGTAGTGATTTTGATGTTTTTCTTGAACCTCTAATTGATGACTTAAAGACACTCCGGGGAGAAGGTGTGATTTTTGATGATATGCCGTAAGATCCAATCATATGGTGATTATAATGGAACATATTGTAACTGAATCAGTTATTAATAAGGCAATTCTGATTATTATGTTTGTTTCAATATGGGATCATGAATAAATATAATAATGTCCTAAGAATGTATGACTCAATGACATTTGAATTCAGGTTTAGGACTTGAACATGAGATCATTTGTATGTTAAGAGTATCGATTCTTGTCTTAGTCTCTAGTCGTATATTATTGTGGATATTAGGACAATAATAATACATCAAGACTAGCATGTGTGTTGACCGATGACTATGGCTCATTAGTCATGATATTGGATATCAATATAAACACATAGGTACTTGTTATGAACAAGTGTACTAGATAGATCCACTTTGAGTGTGATACATGGAAAGTGACAATGGCGGTCAGAATTACATCTAAATGTGATTGTGGTGATTGTGGTCCTTAGGCTAGAAGTCACTACAAAGATTGCATGTTGTTCAATGTCCTATAACACTACTCAACGTGACCTTGAAAATGGTTTCTATACAAGTAGTGCTTAGGTGCATTGTGAAACATGGATTATTGCCAGGGATGTAGATGGAATTTTTCACTCATATTGCAGTGATATCCTAACCACTGGATGAGTGAGACTATTAAATGTGTGAACATGCTCATGTGAGTCCATATATGTATTAAGCTCATGTGTGTCTCAAATAGTCTACTCTAAATCAAGAGAAAAATACTGAACATTAAGAGGATGGTGTTTCCATACCTTGAATTCAATCTAGATATCAGAGACAAAGGATTATACAGTCATTGTAACATCGGGTTAAAATACTAGGTTAAAGTTTCTCTCCAACTTCTCTAATTACTTGGGTGATAATGAAGTCTTGCTAGATACCAATGATTGCTTGTGAAGTCATAATTTGATATGAACATCACTACCACCGTAATTTAGAGCCTATAGGGTCACGTGCATAGGATGCATTGGAATAGGAGTATAATTGTGGATATGATTGGAAATATTACAAATCAAATTGATTACTAAATATTTAGGTAATAAACTAGAATAATATTGGAATATAATACAAGTTAGTTGGTTAAAAGGTCTAAACCAATTGACTAGATATAAATTGTTGACTTATATGATAAGTCGAATGGCTAACCACAAGATATAGTTTAAAGTTGACTGCCGGGTGACAAAAAATTAACAAATCCATTAATATGATTAATTGATTAATTAGTTAGTGACATGATTCTAAAATATTCTAGTTTCTTATTTAGAAAACCATGAGTGGCATGCTTCAAACGCAACTGCATTCTTTCATTTCCCGGGGTAGTTGCAAAACTTTTCTTCCTTTCCTCTCCTATTTATAGGGGCATGCCAGTCAGATCATTGGACACACTCATTGTATAAAATGTATCCGTCATCCTCTCTGAGAGAGAGAGAGAGAAGAAGAAGAGCGATTGCAACACTAGCACGTCATTAAGTGAGAGGCTTCTCCTTCATGCTGGCTCAGGCAACATGATGAGGAGTTCCAGTCTATCCATTTAGACTACGTAGAGATGCAATTGTAGTGTGACTACATTTGGATATGTTGACGAGGACCCTCCATGCACACGAGTAATGCACACCAACGTGTGAAGGGGACGTCACTGGACTTGCTCCAAGACAAGGTATACATTATGCACCCACTTTTCAGATAAGCCATTTTTGATGAGATATTCTTGTAGGATTCATGAAGAAAAATTTTGATGTTTCTATTGCACTTTTTTGCCTCCACAATCCTTATGTGAGGACATATGATACTTTGTGTAGAAAAACATTTTTTTTGCATGCTATGTTGTTTTGCATTATTAATCACTTTCTAGTGTATAGGAATTTGTCTAGATACAACATAAAATGATTTAAAGCATGCCCTATATGTGAGGAGAATATTTATTTAATAACACTAAAATATGGTGGCAAGACTGTATATGTTGGTCATCAAAGATTTCCTCCAAAAGTACATCCTTATCGAAGGTTGTGCAAAGCATTCAATGGCTCAACTAAGGAACAAAGTGCATGTAAACCTATTTTAGGTGATGATGTTTATGAAAGAGTAAGAGTAATTTTTAATGCATTTGGTAAGAGATTATGATGTACATTCCTACATGGAGTGAAAAATATTTATTTATGAAAAGGTCAATATTCTGGTATCATCCTATTGAAGTTTTTTTATAGTTAGACATTATATCCATCTCGTGCATGTTGACAAAAAATGTCTATGATAGTGCCATTGGTACTATGTTGTACATACTAGGTAAGACTAAAGATGGCATCTAATCCATAATGGACCTACATAAAGTGGGTATAATGAAAGAAGTAATAATAGAAGCTAGCAGTGATTGAAAAGCATATTAACCTCGTACTTGTTACACATTTTCTAGACAGGAGAAGAGAACTTTTTGTGAGTGTTTTCTTAATGTTAAGGTACCACATGGATACTCTTCCAATATCCATAGGTTAGTATCAATGAAGGAACTGAAGATGATAGGTCTTAAATTTAAAGATTGTCATACTCTAATGCAGCAAATAATTTCTATGTCTATTTGATGTATACTACCAAAGCATTGAAGGTTTGAAACCACTAGGATTTGTTTC